>VZTQ01005873.1:28146-288176 GCA_013400755.1 Pelecanoides urinatrix
ATCTGACAGGTTTTATTTCTGAGAGAGAATTTGTTTCTAGGTGAATTCCATGGAAGACAGTGTTGATCTGATGCTGTTCAACATTATTGTCAGTGGATGTAAGAACAAAGGCAGCTTTTTGGTTTTTTAAACAAAACTGACACACCCTGAAACTACTCTCCCAAAGACCTGTGGAGACCAGTGGCTGATGCAAAAATTTGTGGCAAATATCAAGCCAGTCCTAGAAAGCACTTTTGATATTCTTGAAACTTGAATTCATTCAAGTACATTTTAACAGTGCCAAATCAAGATGTGAAAGATGCCAGCTGTATCCGTGCAGTGAGATTGTATCCTAAAAAGCAGTTATCCTGGAAAAGAGCCTTTATAAAGGGGCAGAAAGGGGTGTGGTTTTGTTCGTCACGGTTGAGGCCAGAACTGGAATATGACACACAGTTTTGATGTTTTTATTGGTGGGGGACACACGCCAATAACCCTGCAGTGAAGATGTTTGGTAGTCACTCACACTTGGGGTCAGTACTATTTTTATTTAATCCCAAACAAATAAAAATAATTAAGATGATAATTCCTGAGTATGTAGCTTTGATAGGAGGAGAACGTAGGTATTCTTTAAATAGCTTTTATAGCTAGTTCAGGAAGACTTCTGAAGAATTGATAATTGGAAGCTAAAGCTATAAATGAGAAATAAAGTATGCTTTTAAAAACAAGGAAAACATTATGAAAATGGACTCCATAGCTCTCAAGAAAGCTTAGAGGCAACTGTGGACGATATGTTTTAATTATTCTGAGCTACTGGACTAATAGATCTTTTTCAAGATTCACAGGGTAGGATGGTGTGGACAGGAGTAGTCTCTGGCAGTGGAGAGTCGCTGTTCTCTACTGGTTTTGTATCACAGCTGATGCACAAACAAGCCGCCCCAGAAGTGATATATGTTTGCCGGGTGTGGAACCATCTGCCTGTGGTGTGGTGACCATCTGAAGCGATTAGGTCTGCTCTTGGTGGGGAGGCAGCTGTGAAACTGAATGGCCTGTCATGGGTGGGAGACTGGAACAGATTACAGTTCCTTCTGGCTTTCTATTTTACAGGTCTTGGAAACTGGTAAGACCTCTATTTTGAAGAATTGTTTTTTCTAGTTGATAATTTATAGCAAATGCACTAACGTGCATCTTTTTGATTGTTGCTCTTAATTAAATCTGTCCACAAAATATGAAAACTGAAAATCTGAAAACTAAAAATCTGACTTACCTCCTTTTTTCCAGTCAAGACAGACATGGGAAGGGATAAAAAGATCACCAAATCTCAAGTGGCTACTAGTGATGCAACTGTTGTTTTTTTTTCCCTGTCAGTCTGTTTACTAATTGTCTTTATTCTCCCAGTGAATAAACATGCAGGTCAGACTAAACGATTGCACGTGCATCAGTGCGGCTGCTGAGAAGGCATTAAAGATAAGGAAAGGCCAGCTAGAAAATGTTGATGCTTAATGCCTGAAGGTAGAAGCTGCAGAAATTTGCATATTTTAGAAAACATTTAGAAGCTGTCAAAGATTTGGTCTCTCTTCCATTTTATCTGTATAGCTATGTTGGGTAGTTATACTTATGTGGGCAGAAATCTTGTTGTAGATGAGGTTATGCTGGTAGGTATTAGTCATGTTACAGTGACAAAAGAACCTCTTTGCTGATAGAGCCATGCCACCCAGTGGAAATGCAGCGGAGCCAGTTGCATCTAGAAAGCGTTTTTCTGTGTTTGAGAGATGATCGTGGAGACAGGAACTAAATCTGGCACAGCAAGTGTTTGAAAAATGTCATACAACTCAAAAAAAAAAATGAAAGCAGTTGATGCGTAGTTTTGGATAGCTTTAGTAAAAGAAAGAAAAAGTGTTTTGGACAGCTCTTTCTAATGGGGTTCTCTAGGGACCGGTGATGGATAAAAGCCAGGAAAGGCAAGAGCATGGGAAAAAATGCTACTACATCCATCAGTTTCAGTTGGGCTGGATGTGATCAGAGAGGGTTTAGAGCTCAAAAAACACAGTGGAGCAGTTTTATTGTGGAAGCTGACAGATTTACTATGTCATACACAGGACCGTGCTTCCAGAAGCAGGGTTTTCACAGACCTCTCCAAAAATCACCAGTTGGTCTTGAATGCTGTTGGTAGAATTAACATACCATTGCTGTGTCAGGGTGCTTCTCGACCTTCTTCCAGCCTGCCGTGTGGAGCCCAGCAGTCTTGCTCGTCTCACCTACCTGCCGTTAATTCTCCAGAGTAGTTTGTGGGTGTCTGGGAGGCCTTGGACCATGGTCTGAAGATTTGGCTGTGTATGGTTTCTGGGTAGGTGTGGTGGAAGTCCTCCACGCCCTCCCATCGCTCTTCAGGGTAAAGGATGAGAGACATTCTGCTCCTAGATGCCTTTTTTCCAGACATTGGTCATCTCTCTCCATCGCTTTAGTTTCACACTTCTGGCCATATGTGTTCTCAGAGGTGGCTGAGAAACGGTGCCCTTGCCAGCTGATCTGGAGCTGGCAGGCTCTGTGCTTCTGGAAAGCAGGGGATGTTTCCAGGGGCGGCAGCTTTCAGAAAACAAAGGAAATCTTATCTCACAGCACAGTGGATGCGAGCAGGACTTCAGTTTGAATGCTGCCAGTTCTGTAGTCTTTCTACTCCCTGCCAGATTACTTAAACTCCTGAACCCTCCTTCTTCCATTCACTCTTTCTTCCCCTCAACTGCAAGAAAGAATAATTTGAAGTAGAGTTTAAATGTGGTAAAATGGGCGTCTATTGCATGAATCGGCTTTTCTCTGCTCCTATCAGTGCTTGTGCAGTGCTCTTTTAGGAAAGCTTCAAGAGAAAATGAGAGTCCATTTGTTAATTCTACCGACTCTAAAAATCTAGTCACGGCATCATTCAGTACATTTTTCTAAAATCTTGAGCCCACGCGTGACCAGTGGGGACTTTAAAATGGAGTTACATGGAGGTCTTCTGTCTGACAGTGTCTTTGAGTCCAATTTGTGAGCATGTGAATGCCTGGGGCAATACGTGTACAAATGTAATTGATATTTCTGTAAGGTTTTGATGGAAATTCTTTATATCAGTGTTGAACAACTTGAATGGAATATAGATTCCAGATTTAAGTACAAATTAGTTCATATGTTGTCTGAATGTGTCTGATGGTAATTTCAGTTTCTTTTTTTATTAAATGAAGGTGGCAGTACCGAGATTAAATGTATGTTTAAAAAACGTCCCTGAAGTAGGCCATCCTGTCTGCAAGACGATCCTTGACATGCTTGGCATTGACTCAGTTATGCCAAATGTTGCCAACAAATGTTGTTCTAGTCTGCTTGCCAAAGTAAAAAAGCCAATAAATCTCATTATAAGCTATGCTTAACTACACTTTTTTTTTTTCCCCCACAAGTCATGTAGCAGAATTGTTTCCTTAATTTTCTTGGCACAGAAATATTTTGAAATTATCTGCTGACGAACATTGGGGATATTTGTTAATATTTGGTAAGCAGGGCAGTTTCAATTGTATTCATCCACTGCTTTGACTTGAATTTACTACTCTGCCACTTTTGTGACAGATCATAGGATTTTCTTCGAGTTCTCCTTTAGGTTTGTTTCCTCTCTTCCTTTTCTCCCTTGCAGCATATGTTCTAATTTTTTCTGTGGGCTTTTTTCAATCTCTTGTGGATCTGTTTTTCAGTTGGTCTTATCCCATCTCTCCATCTGCCTAAAGAAAGGATGATTCTCTTGGCCCGTTTTGGTGTTGCTTTTTGCTAACCTCTTGGTTTTTGTTTTTTTTCTTATGAATACATTTACATGCGCACTTATGTAAAAAGTTATTTTTGTACTTGTCTGTATTAATGATTGATTTTCTATATTTTGTGGGTTATATTAAATAGCTTCTGTGTCTGTATAGGTAAATTGAACTACAATGCCACTAAAAAGCACATATCAACTTCTGATTATTATTGAGCATGGTTCATTGCAAAAAACTAACAAACTCTTTTAACATAAGGGCTATCTATTGAAGAGAAATTGAGCTTTTTCTGGTAGATACTCTCAAACAACTGAGCTGTTAATAATGGGAGCAGAAACCATTTTCCTGTTGTAGTTCAGTTGGTTTCTCAAGTTTAAGCAAATGGTCATTGATCTGAACGATGTACCTCGTCTGATACAAAGATTCAGATATTTGTACGTACTTGAAGGAACTACTGCTGTTACAAGCTAATGTTGGAACTTTAACAAACCTTCAGATTCATGCAGTTAGGCACGGACTTGCACCAGGGCACTAACTTTGTAGATACATATTTCTTAAAAGGTTTATTTAAATTGTTAGGTGTAACTTAAGAAGTTCACTGTGTTTCCACAGGGGTCTGGGTTGCTCAGTGTGGTCATAAATAACTTGGGAAATGGGGAGTGTCTTGTTGATATGAAGCCGTTCAGGAAAGTAAGGGTTAGATAATAAAATGGCAGATATAATTCAATGTTGATAAATCTGATGTAATTCAGAATAGATAAATGTAGAGTGGTGCATATAATTTCATATATAAAATGATGGGCTGACCCTTAACACTGAGGAATGAAATATTGCCACAAAAGTGTCAGTTCCATAGCGATCAAAAAGCAGATGAAGCATTAAGAAGTATTAGGAAGGAAATAGAGGACAAACCAGAACATAATTATGAAACTGTATAAATCAATGGTTATCCCACATCTTGAATTCTGTGTGGTTCTTCCTTGTCATTCATCTCAAAAAGATACCAAAGAATTGGAAAAGCCTCAAAGAGAGGCAGTGAGAATAATCAAAGGTATGGAACAGCTGCTGCCCAAGGGTCGATGAAATAAGCTAGAGCTCAGCCTGGAGAAGGAACAGCTCAAAGAAAATGGTAAAAATCTGTAGAATAATGAGCAGCATGGGCAGAGCAGATAAGAATAGATTTACTGATTTCCTCAGCTGCAAGAATGAAGGAATAACTGAATCTAGTAAGGTTCAGGTTTAGAACAAAAAAGAAGGTGCCTTTTTGTGTAACAAACAGCCCTGTGGAGTTCCTCGCGAATGGATCTTGTAGGTACAAACAGGGAAACTAGATGTGTTTGTGGAAAAGAATTTCTTTGAGGGTTGTTATTCCATAGAAATTCCCTACAACTTAGGAAGTATCTGAGCGTGATATCATTGAAGGATTGGAGTGTCATCCCTGTTCTTGTTCTTCCCTGCTGTCATTGCTGAAGATAAAATCGGATGCTGAGCTAAACAGCCCCTTGTTCTGATCCAATACTGTCTTAAGATTAGGAAATTGCGTAGACAGTAATAAATTTACAACACAGTGTCAGAGAAGACTCTAGTTTATATGTGCATTACTTGCATTATGTAATTTATAATCTAATGGAGGTTATAAACCTATTTGTTATAGGCTATCTGTACAAACTTCTGTCCCTGAGACCAGTCTCTGTGTTAAAAGTCCGGTCTTCACCATCAACAAGGCAAAACAAGGATGGTTTTTGGGGGGGGTCAACTTGGCAGTAGTATTTGAACTCTTGACTTATATTTTGCATTTTTCCTCTTCTTACGTTCTTCTCTATCTCCTACACTCTCCCCTAAGACCTTCTGGCTGCACTGGGGCAAGTCCACCTCGTTCACCTGCTCTTGGGCATCCTTTCAAGAGTTCTTCACTTCTAGTCAGTATTTGTTGTCAGTCAGTTAGTCAAACTGAATATAACTTGAGGTTTGTGATGGCTGCCCTTCTGTATGGCTAACAAAGATTGACAAAGCCAGTCAGTTCTCATTGTGGTGAAGCTCTGGAAAGCTCTAAGTGCAGTAGTTGCCTTCATGAAAAGATAGCACATGATTGATTGGTCCCCATTTTCAATTTTTCTTTTAAGTGTTGAGAGGTTGGAAGTTAGGTATGCATTAACCACACCTTTGCCATATCTACTTTCAGCTGAGGCTAGCTAGCTGGAGCCAGGGAACATAAATAACAGCATTCACTACCTTTAGTATGTTCTGAAATAATTGGAGGATAAAGCATCAGCAAACTATAGTTCTTTTATTTCTTACAATAAGATCTGCATGGGGATTTAATCATGTTTTGTTTTAGGTGCATTAACTTCACCTGCAAGCAGCCTGCTGTAACTTTTCTGAGTCCCAGTTTAGAAAAGACCCTGAATACTTTACAGGCATCACTGTCTGGGTAGGCTGCCTACTGGGTATGAATATTTGAAATATTTTTTTCTTAGTGTAATGTGACCCATTTACATTATATGTCGGTCCTGTCTGAGATGAGACAGGTAGAGGCTGAAGATTTTCCTTTTCATGAGAACTTTTATCAAGAGGAAAGTATTTGGGTAGCACATATCTGTATGGGCCAGAGTTATTAAAACAAAGCCACGGCTAAGAAGCGCTACCAGTTCAACACTTACTGTGTTTTGAATGAGACAAAAGTAGAGTTTGTCCCATGAACTCTTGCTTGAAATACTTTTATTATTTTCAACAAATTTCACTTTATCTTACCTTACTTTTCAGCAAAATGTCTGGAACTGATGATTTTTCGGTAAGTAACAGTTTTTCTTTCCTGAAGATCAGCCAGTTGTGTTACTTCATTCTAAAAGTTGACATACTTTTTCAAGAAGAAGGGGAGCTTACAGTTGAGAGGAGATTTCCTCTGTATTGCAGTTGTGGTGTTTTCCTTTTGGGTAGATGTAGCAATCTCTGGACTAAACATGAAGCTGCTAAGTGCCTTGTGGGCTCTTTTCTGCTGTGATATTAACAAAGGAGTTGCGTTTTAATAGTGTCAGAATAGCTATAATGGAAATGTATGAAAATCTTTTCTTTCTGGATTTGCACTGAAATTGCTTATTGCTGTGTATGGTAGGTCGCCTTTTATCTTTGGTTTTCTAACTGCAGCATGTCAGAATGCCTCTTCTACCTTAATGATAGAAGCTGCACGAAAACTAATGTAATCATCTGTGCGCAGCCACAAAGAGCTCTCTTCCTTCCATTTTGGCAACTGAAACATATACATGTAGTGGGTGAATGTCTGCAACTACGAAGTCCAGTAGACATTTTACATTCTTGCTTTATTTTTTAGTTGGCAGATGCTTTACCAGATCAGTCGCCTGCTAAAACCTCCAAAGTGAGCAGTACAAAACCTGGTCAACAGCCTGGTCAGCCGCCGCAGGGTTGGCCAGCTTCGAATCCTTGGAACAACCCAAGCGCTCCCCCTACGGCGCCAACCGGACTGCCACCAAATACATCCGCTTCCAGCGTGCCATTTGGACCTCCACCAACAGGAATGTATCCTTCAATGCCCCCTGGACCGCCTGCTCCATTTCCTCCTCCTCCTACTGGACCCTCTTGCCCTCCTCCTGGTGGTCCATATCCACCCCCAACTGTGCCAGGTCCTGTCCCACCAGGGCAATATCCTCCACCAAATATGCCCTTTCCAGAGCTTCCAAGACCTTATGGTGGTCCAACAGAGCCAGCTGCACCTCCTGCTCCTGTTGGGCCATGGGGATCCATGCCCTCTGGAGCATGGGGACCAACAATGGGAGGGCAGTATCCTGCACCTAGCATGCCATATCCACCCCCAGGGCCATATTCCGCTCCTACCCAGACTCCAGGGGCTGCGCCAACAGTACCATGGGGTACGGTCCCACCTGGAACATGGGGACCTTCACCGCCAGGTCCATTCCCTCCACCCACAGGATCATATCCAGCTCCAGGACTATATCCTACACCCCCTAATCCTTTTCAAGTGCCATCTGGTCCTGCTGGTGCTCCATCAATGCCTGGTGGTCCCCATGTGAGTATTTGATTTTGGTCTTGAATTAATTTAAAATGTTATACTTGTAAGTGTGGAAATTGAGTAGCTTAAGACCTAGTAGTGAAGGTAAGGAATTTCAACACATCTGTCTTATTTCTCTAGTGGAATAATAGCCGACAACTTCTTAAATTCTTAAGTAAATATACTAGGATGGTGAAAGCATATCAGGCTGGAGTGTGTCTAAGCATCACACTACAGTGGTCTTCTGCTACTTGGAAAGCCTTCTCTAAAAGGCACTGCAAGGAAAGCCTTGTAATAATTTCTGAAAGAGAAAATATTCTAGTCTGTGGAGTCTAAGAGAGATTGCCTCTAGGGCACATAGGGAGGGAATAACAAATTATAAGGATGAATTTGTTTTTAATAATGAATTTTTGTAACTGAATTAACTGCTTTGTGAAAAGCCTGTATTGACCATGAATTATTGTCTCTTGCAGCCTTACCGTTGAATACATTCTGGGCAACAAAATACTGTAGCTTTCCACCTTCATCCACTACTTACAGAGATTTTTACAGTTTTTGTTTCAGTAACGTTTGGGGCTATGAAGAATACTTGCCTCTTGTATGTGCATTTGAGGTATGAAGGAGCAGTTTGCATAAATTTACCTTGCTCATATGCTGGCATAATTGTTTGGTTTAATAAAATGAATTATGAAGAGCAGAAATAAAACTAATATCTGTGGTTCTTATGTTGGCAAGTATTCCTTGGAAAAATGGGAGTTGCCAAGTAAGGATTATAAAGAATCAGGCCCAAGGACTTAAAAAAAATGTTAATTCTTAAATTTCCATGAATGCTTTAAGTCTTGTTGCCAGACTTGCGCTGGTCACTGAATGGATGGATAGTCATATTTTGTCTATTTTCAGGTTATTCTAAACTGTCAGTAAAAAGTGTTTCAAGATTTTTGTCAAGAAGTTTTTGAACATGCTACAGTAATTCAAACTAAAGAGACAGAGCATGTGAACTTGAAGGTTTTCTCAGCATTTTGTATATACTCAAAACAATTGCTCAGTCTGGGACTACGGAAGAGAAGATACGCATTTGAAATACTTGGTCTGACTTGTCAGCACACTGTTCGTGTTCACAAACAGGCATTTATGTGCAAATTAAATAACCTGGATGTGCAGTTAACTTTGAGTCAACAAATGTGAGTTTTATGCATGCAAATGAGGACATCGTTTTGCCAGTTCTCATTCTGTGGTGGTTGGAAGTTTGGCTTGGTCTATGTAAAGAGAAACTGATTCCCACTTAGGTAAGGTACTTCCCTATTTCTAACCTGGGTTCTAGTCATTTAAAATTTGACTTTGCTGCTGAGTTGTGTAAACTCGGCACTTTATCAGAGTCCCTAGAAACTGAACTTGAGCTTAAAAGATCAAAAAAAACCCCAACCTGAGAATTCCCTTCCCGGCAGTTTTTGGCATGGCATTTAGTTCTATCAGCTACAAGGATCCTTATTGCCAGAGTTGAGAACGAGGAGGTCTCATTGGGGCTCCACTGAATATTGTAATGGGGAGAAGTCCTCTGTTCTCAGCTAGGTGTCTGCATACCTCACTGAGTAAGTGTAATTAGGGAGTAATTGAATGTGTAAAAGCCTGTGCACTGCTGTGTAGCTGTCCCCCCTCTGAAGGGGCACTGCAGTAAGTTTTCATATTCTTGCCATATCTGTGCAAAGAGCATGCAAGGGGTTTGCTGCAATGCTAGTTTAGTGTTACCAAGACACGCAGCCATGTGTCAGTGCCGAGTTCTGGCACTCTTTGTGGTACTTCATAGCCTAGACCTTGACCATGGACAGTTTTTGTTTCATCCCCATTTGGGGATGTCCTAACTTAGCCTCTGTAGGTAGAATTAGGAACAAATTTTGCTTAACATGGTAGCTCATTAGGGAGTCTTTGTATCATGGAACTGTGAAAGCGAGTTAATTCTCTTCCAGTACCTTATCGTGGCTTCCTGCATGCCTGTGATGGACTTCTTAAAAACAAATGGGGTGACCTGGTGGTGGTGCTTGTTAGTAGTCTTAGCCTTCATGGCAAAGTCCTGCAATATTTTTGCAGGAGAAAGCAGTCAGCTTAGCTGTGGCTGTTTTAATCTAATGTGAAAGCTAATAGCAAAGGTATGTGTATTTTTTGTTTTAGGAAGACAATACTGGAGTTGAACAAAAATACTTAACATTTCAGCTTAAAACCTAGCATTTGTAACCCTAGGAATAGGAACCAAAAGTGCAAGTCTTCACTAACCTTAAACAAGCCCCAGTTGCCTCCCAAACAGACTTGGCTTCAATCTTGGCAAGACTAATTAAAAATTAACGTAGGAGAACACTGACTACATTTGCTCAAGTGCTTTTTTTGATACCTGCAGCCTTAGATTATAAATCAATGTAATGAAAAAACATATTTATTCCAAATGAATGGATCATGCAGTAGCAGCACTCCAGTTTGAAATTGCACTGGCCATATGTCTTTGCAGGGAACGGGAAGAGGTAGGAGAGGATAAAGCAAACGTAGCAAGTGATGATTTTTGGAAAGGGGATTTGTAAAAGTAACTAGACTTCTAGGTTCTTCCTGAAATAGGCAGGATTTATTACTGGAACATTTAGGCTAAAAATTCAGTATATATGGGATGTTTTTCAATGTATATTCGTATTTCTTGAGGTCATGAAAACTGTTTCATAACCCCTTTGTTTTTGTGAGCAAAGTTCTTTGCATAGCAGTGAAAAGGGTATACCTGTTAATCTATTGTGTAAAAACTCAAGTTGTCACTATATACCGTGTAGTAACTTTATCACATGTTATGTCAAGTGTGAGCAACTTCTGGCCTGAAGCTTTTGCAATGGAATTTGTACATTTCTATGCATCATTTGAGTTAAATTGCTGAGAAGTTCGTTTTGACTTGTGCTTTGAGATTGACATACTGCATTTGTTTACAATATGAGATATAAGCAATCACATCTTTAAAGTATAGATTATCACCTGCTGCTGTATTTTCTTTAGATGAAACAAATATTGCTGTATGATAGTGAGAAGCTATAAATACAGGATTTGATATTTTTTTGAAAATGCTGTCACTTTTGTATAAGATTAGACATTAAACGTATTTTCAAGACTGTTGTGTTTACTGTTTTTCAATTACTGCTTTTGACATGCTTGTGTAGACTTTTGCCTGGAATGAATAGTAAAAATAGGACATCCTTGGTTTGCAAAGACTGAATATAAAATCAGAATGACTTGACTTCTGTGAGTGTTTTTCCTTTTCCTTTTGTGATTTCCGGAGCCTATGCATAAGGCATATTAAGTGTGGATGCCACCATTGCTATATTGTAGCACGTCAGCCTTGGGTATTGCCTGTTCATAAACTGCTTTGTAATTAGGAGAAAAAAGATCTCATCTTGCTTGTTCTAGAGGAGGAATGGGACTTAATTTTTACCTGTGAAGTGTGGTGTGTGTTTTCCTGGCTCTGAACAATTCCTGTGCTAGATTGACACACGTGGATGTGGTAAGTGACCCGCAAACGATGTTTTCATGTGCTTATCAGGAGTTTGATCGGCTAGGGTGGATAACAGTAAGGAACTGTTGGCTTGGCTGCAGTGTGAACTACGACGTTTGGGCATCGCTCAACGCTACATTTCCATTCTTTGTAAATAGTGGCTTGTGGAACAGTTCACACTGAGCGGGCCGGTGCTGCTACCTTTGTTCACACCTTCACCCTTTCAGGAAGGTAAAAAAATGGCAGCAGACAGCAGGAAAGAATGGAAACAAAAATATCTATCCACTTTAAGGCTTAGAAAACAAGCTGCTCTTAGACCATGTGCCCTGAATGTAATCCTTGGATCTGTTAATAGAAAATACAACTCGTGGCCAATGCTTTGTCTTGGCAGCGTTCAGCTGTGGGATTGTCCGCTCCTCTGGATTCCTCCAGTGAGTTGTCTTTTGCATTGATAGAGATGAGGACACGGGTACGCTGATCAAATATATTACTTACTCACTGCCCTGCAGACCCAAAAAAACTTTAATTGAATTTGGGGGGAGGGGGCATCTGACAAGTGATGCTTCTCTACATAATTCTTAGGGGAGTATTTAGCTTTGAAAAACTATTCCAGGGGTCTTGCAAAAGTGGTGAGTACGTGCACGGTTAGATCCACGACGTAGGAAGTGTTGGTTCCGGCCTGCGGTTGTGAAGGCAGACGCCTAAACTCTCTCCAGGCAAGTTCAGACCCATTTCTGCGCACAGGCGTTGATTCACTGCCCAGCCTGTTTAAAACTGCCTCCGTGGCCTCCAAAGGGTGGGATGTAGATATCAAGGTTGTCCTTTGCCTCTGTGTAGTAAGAGCCCGCAGGCATCTAAGTAAGGACGAAACTTTTCATACCTATTTTTCTTAATAGTGGCTTTCCTGTTTCTGAAGTTCAGCACAAAATTCCAATTATTAGAATGCAATTCCATAAACTTCAAACAGCCGCTATTCACCAGGCACATAATAGGTTGGTATGTGAAGTGTCATCTGGCAAATCAAGAAATGCAAGTTTTTGACTTTAATATAAGCTTCTAATCAACGAGTACATGCTGCAGGATTAACTGTCGCTGCATTACACAATGAGATGTCTAGAGAAAGATCTCGAGTGGACTGGGAGCGGGGCGTGCTCTGTGGGTGGATGTAGGCATTTGTGACGCTGGGAGTGGGGAGCTCTGCACTGGGCTCCGCCGGGGAGGCACCGATACCGGGTGCGTGGGCTGCCTGGGCTCCAGGTCGTGGTCTGGAGAGGGACGATGGCTGGATAGTCGTGACGTTTGCATGCTTCACTTCATCTTGGGTCCGGTTTTCCCAAATACATTTCCAAGGGAGTTGTAGCGGGAGGATCAACTATAACTTTTCCTCTACCCTCACAATTCAGTGGAATTTGAGTTAACTGGATGTAAAAATGTGTGTGTGTGTGCACACACCCGTTAAGCTGATAACAGCAAATTAAAATTTTCTTATTTTGGTCACTCTTGCCTGCAGAATCTCTCAGGTGTGTGAGAAATCCAAGGTTAAAAGCTGTGTGCACCAAGACCTCTTGAAAGCAGGTCCTTTTGTTTCAGAGATCTGATTGTTCAAGTTGATCCATTTCATGACAGTGAAGACAGAAGAATGGGAACTTCGTGTCCTCCGTGCAGCAGATCATAAGTTATGGTGAAGTTACAAGTTACACCTAGTTAAGGCATAGTCAATGTAATACTACAAACACTTCAGTTGTGTAGGATCGCTTTCCAAAGCGTACCCTCCCTGTTACAGGAGAGATGGAGAGATAAAATAGCAATACCTGTGTTTCTGTCCTTCCAACTTTCTCATGACGCTCATCGGGGAAGGGCTGTGCTGAGAAGTCGCTTGGCATGCCTTTGGGTTTCATTTCAGGTCCTAGTTCTGTTGTCTGCACAAGATCTTATCTGCTCTTGCAGATTCATGTTCTTGTGATGATCAGGGGAGGGAATTCTTGTAGCACTTAACCCTTAAACTCTTGCGTCAAGCTGTGCCATCAATCACCAGATTTGTTTCGCTTGGCGGTAACGATGGCTTAATATACATCTCCCTATCTCTTCCCCCCCTCTTCCCTCTGCCACCACCCCAGTTATCTTTAAGCCAGAGAACTCTGATACAACCCCACGTACATCCCACAAAGCGTTGCGCAAAAAGCTGCGGAGAGCAGTGTCCCTGGGACCGTGGCCTCGGTGAGGGGACACTTGCACTAGGCTGTTTGGCAGTGGGAGGAAGCTCATCCAGAAGAGGAGCTGGAGCACGTGTTCACCGTAAGATTTAATTTCATGCTCTGCAGAGAAACTTGTTTCTCTGAGCTGGAGAGGGATCCTCGGGAGGATGAGCTATTTAAATTGTTAAAAGTTGGATCTTTGGGGGAGGTTGGGTAGAAGTCAGGTACCCTGCTGTGCCTCACCCTGTTACTAGCTGTTTCTGAGTGACATTTAGGTATCCTCAGTGTGAAACGGGGGGAATTATTTATAGTTCAGGTTTAAAGAGGAAAACTTCCTGCTGCTGATGGAGACCGTATTCTAAAGCAAACACCAGCTTGTGTTGCTGCAAAACTGGATGATGGCCTGAGTTTAAGCGAGAGAGACCAGCAACAAGGAGAAACTTTTTCAGCATGAGGACAGTCAAGCGTTGGAGTGGGTTGCCCAAAGAGGTTGTGCAGTCTCCATCCTTGGAGGTCTTCAAGGCCAGCTTGGATAAAGCCCTGAGCAGCCTGGCCCTGCTCCCTGCAGGGATTAGGAACCTCCTGATGTCCCTTCTCACCAGAATCACCCCATGACTCAAGAAATTGGCTGCTCCGTGTCTGATTAAAAGCAAACATGGAATTTATTCCTTCTTTAAACAAATTCAGAAGGTGACAAGCGACTGCAGATTTCATTTGTGACTTCTTGGGTTTATTCTGGCTAATTAATGCAGTGTTTTTCTGGGGTAGATCTATGGCTTCTGGTGGGAAGCCAGTATGTGCTAACAAGGGGTGATCTGTCAGGATACTCCATTTTACCAAGCTATTAACAGATAATGAAAAGTAAAACTGTATTATGGTGCCTTTTCACAAGAATGTGCTTAATTTGCATGATGTGAAAAGCTTTTTATAGTGCTTTGTATGATAGAAATTGTTCAAAGGGGTTTTGAATCCCGTGCTTACTA
Source organism: Pelecanoides urinatrix (assembly GCA_013400755.1). Classification (NCBI taxonomy): domain Eukaryota; kingdom Metazoa; phylum Chordata; class Aves; order Procellariiformes; family Procellariidae; genus Pelecanoides; species Pelecanoides urinatrix. The sequence continues at coordinate 42,612 of VZTQ01005873.1, forward strand.
ATTTGCCTGTATTCCCTTCAGCTATAGGGCAACCCCCTCCAGCACAGAGAAGGTGGCAGAATATCCTATTTTAAGTTTGCTTAGAAGTGGGACGAATTAATGCTTTAATATCCTGGTGATTGTTCTCGCTGCATGTGGGGCTGTGTAAAGCCGGAGTTCGTTGGTGCTCCTCAAGGAGACATCATCCGAGTTGATTATCTTGAAAGCTTTTTATTACAGGCACTTCGAAGTCTTAGCAGCTTCCACTTCACGCTTTCACGTTTGCATTTCAACCTTGATGCTGTCCCCATTTTCCTGCTCGGAAAGCTGAATGAGCAACGCTGCATAGCCTGGAATATGGGGATGATCGTCAGAGATGCCATCGTCCTCGTCTTGGTGCTCTCCTGTTGGTCTGTACGGGCTGTCAGAGTAAGTAGCTGCTAAAAAGAGAGCGTCTGTGGAATGACACCGAGCAAAAACCGCTCTGAGTGGTTCAAAGAAAAATCAGATGCTGGAAAAATGAGCTCATGACTGTTGTGTAAAAGCAAAGCCTGATGTGGTCCCTCTGGTGTTTTTCCTCTCCGAGCTGGTGGCTGCACATCCACCGTCCTGCCATCAGCAGAGGGCAGTGGTGCTGCTCCGAGCCCTCCTGGCCGCTCGCTCCTGCGCAAATCCTCTGGCAGAGAAAGCTGTATCTGGTATTGATGATTTTTAGCATGGAACTTGATAAAAAATGGGGAAAACCAGCAACATTTTAGTGATTTACAGTGCTGTTTGGGAGATGGCGTTAGAACTTGTATCTTTGCACAGGCTCATATTAAACTGCGTCTGGTTGGACTTGTACAGGAAGAAGACAAACGCTGTACACGAGAGAGAAATCTCAGCCCTGTTCAGTGCGAGGTTTCCCAGGAGAATGAATTTCTGTGCTCCGCAAAAATCTAGTATCAAAAGCAGTGCAGCAAAGAAGAAAAGTCTGCTAACCTGCCTGGGACACTTACAAAGCTCTTCCCTTTCCCATCTCTTCTGGTTTCCTGAGCTACAGCAAAAGCCACAAATTGCTGTTGTAATAAAATTCTTTTGAAGTAAGTTGATCAGAGTGGTTGGTATTGCAGCTGTGCTGTCTTTTTCCAGCCTTCACCTTTTCTTTCCAACCCCGTGTGTTCAGTGCGGTATCACTCGGGGCTTTTACTCTCCTTATTGAGCATCTTTCCAGGGGCAAAGCTGTGTCTGGAGGCAAGAAGCCCCCAGGCCAGGTTGCCTGTGTGAGCCCTTCACCCACCTCCTGGATCTCCTGGTGCTTCACCCAAGGAGACAATAGGGTCCCACCTTGCCTTTGGTGGGGTAGGCTTGAACTAATTCAACCCCTTCCTGCAGCACCGCACTATTCCTTTCGGCTTTTTAGGCTGGATTAGTTTTCTGTAAGGTTGAATGAGTTGGTTGCATGTTTGGGCAAGCACAGAGCATGGACAAGAAAAGCACCAGGACCTCATCTTTTGGATGGCAGCAAGCCGTGGGGGTCTTTCACCCCATCCGCACAGGTATTTGGGATCACTGTAGGGATTTCTCATCCAGTTATTTAATAGCGTTGGGATGAAGGACCTTCCTGAAGGGCCCCCGGGCAGCGTGCTGCGCAGAGCTTGGGGCGGCAGAGGAGGAGGAGGTGGTTACGGTTAAGTTCAAAACCAGGGGGGTTTTGAGGACTTTTGTAAATCTCTATTGACACAAATTGCTACAAGACTTGGTTAAGGCTTGGAAAGCAACTTAATGCTCAGATTGGCACGTCAAGCGCAAAATGCTTCTCGTTTATTTATCTTTAATAATACACAAACTTCAAACTGTAGCATGGTTTTCCTCATCTACAGCATCAGCGTTAGAAGCTGTGTGAAGCTTTCTGGGGGTGGACTTGCCGTTCTCCTGGCACTGGCAGAGCAGGAGGGAACTGGAGGAGCTGCAATTTCACGCTGGTACTTTCTTTTCTAGGAGAAAGAAGCTGCAAAGGCAGGAGTTTTGCTTTATGCTTTGTAAAGACAGAATAAAAGGGAGCTGCTGCAGGAAAAAGAGAGCAAGTCCAGACTTGCTCGTAGATGTGAAGGTACATGTGAGCAGCAGGGATGGTGCTGTGAGCGTCGATGCTCTTGATCTACTGCTTTTGCTTTCTTTACCATCAAACTTGAGTTCTTGAAGTCCTCAACCTCCCTCTGCATTGAATTTTTCACTAGCGCTGGAGCAAGGCGATGCAATGAGCAATGCAGCCAAGGAAGCTCTCCAACGGGCCATCTCCCCAAAAAGGGCTCCATGAGGGGGAGTGGGGCTGCTCGATGCTCTGCGGGAGGCTGTTTGCAGAAGTCCTGGAAGGATACGGCACAAGCCTGGCAGTTCACGGAGGAGAGTCCCATTGCCTGCTTTTCCTGCGATGCCCTTTTTTATTGCTGCGGAGGGTCGGAGGTGACTCAGGGAGGTGCAACACGGGGCTCCGCAAAGGCATTTGTGGCACTCGGAACCTCGTTCCTCTGTCTGAGACAAAGGAGGTGACGTTGTCGCCGATCCCGTTCCTCAGCCTGGGAGGTGGCACGGGGAGGATGGAGAGATGATGGTTGAATTTAGCACCTTGGGATTGTGCTGAGCACGGCCTCGACGGTAGATCTGCAGCCCAAACGTTGCACGTGAGTTGCTGCCAACCCCACGCACGAGTCAGGCCACAGAAATCACGAGACTGAGAAGATCATGGGGATGCACGTTGTTCTGCTCTGTGAAGGGCAGTGGATCTCTTGTGCCATTGAGCTGCTTGCCCTCTAGATTGATTTCCTTCCCATTCATTTACCATCAAGAAGACAAGAGAGAAGCAGCTTTCTGTTTATTCATTTCCAATAAGCAGTTTGAAATTATTGCTTTAAATTTATTTACCTTTATAGAGGTATATTGCCCATGGGGTGGGGTCTTTTGCCTCTGGGAGACTCGGTATCCACAAGAAGAGAAGATGCAGAAGACATTAACTCCTGACGTAAGTCAGCGTAGAGTAAAGGGGACCGGGACCAAGTAAAGGGTTGATAATTCTGAGTTGTAATTGCAAACTGTCATTTCTAGATATATTTTTATGTGTGTATATATATTTTTATGTGTGTGTACATATATATTTTATATATAAAAATAGATATATTTTTGAACTGTTCTTCAAAACAAACCAAGCCTTAAGCAACCCCAGGCAGCATCCTCCCGCCGCTCTCCTGCAGAGGACCGAGCACCGCTGGCGTGGCACAGCCGGCCGCCTCCTCCGGTCCCTGCCCGTGGGGTGGCACGAGGTGGCTTCTGCTCCAGCCCCCCGCTCTCCTACCGCCTCTGCTCGCTCTCTTGCCTTCTACCACCCAGTTTCCATGATGTAATTTTTAGGCTATTTGGTCTTGTGCTTCTTGGTCTTGTGCTACTTGAGTTTTCAGCTTAAATGGCTTCTTTTAAACTACCACAGTATGTAGTTAATTCACATGAACGTTGCTGTAACGCAACTGCAGGCAAGCCCCGCAATAAACTGCACTCGTGGTCGGTGGCCCTTGGAAACCACTGCAGAGCAGCCTGTTAAAGGTTGTTTTTCGGGAGAATTGTTCAATAATGTACATGCTGTATAGCGTAATGGTGCCTGAGTGTCTTGGGGACCCAGAGCTGGTGGGTGAGTTACTCCCAGTCCTGGACCAACCCTGAGGCCATTGTGGAATTGAGCTAATTAGCTCATCTCTGCCGTATCGCTGGGTTGCCGTTAAATATCATTTGGCGCTTGCAGGCTAGCAGACAAATGCTGGGCATTTTAAAATGGGGAAAGTAAATTGTGTTTAGAGAATGTGTTTGGCCACAGTGAAGGGCACGTCAGAGAGCACATCCCTAAGAAACGGCGTGGTCTGACGGACGAGCTGCCTGCCTGGGTCCTCCCTCTCTCCCACCCCTTGGGTTTGCAATTCAGGGCTTTAAATTGTACGTGGTACCAAGCAGGGTTGCGGTTTATATTAAGAGTCTCTAAAGCAAACAGGATACTTATGAGTGCTTAAAAAAAAAATCCAACGCCCAAGTATATGCCTATTTTTGAGAAACGGGTATTTTTTTTATCCACTTTTGAAGAGCAGCCAGCCCCGGGTTGCAGGGCCGTGCATCACAAGGAGTTGCAACCCTGCAAGTGAGATGCGATCGCTGTGACTTACGTCTCCTACAGAGCCAGGGTGTCCGTGCTCTGCCTTGCTCGCTTCGTGCTCCGGCTATAAACCCAGCTGCTCTTTTTTCTGCATCCCGAGAGGCAACGCTTGGAAAGGAGAGTTGCCACATCTCTGTGTCCGACCACGTGAGTCACAACGGGATGACTCAGATGAAGTGGAGCAAAGTGAAAGGCGGACGTTTCCTAGCTCTGCGTGCGAAGGGCTCTCGGCACCCACCCCGTGACTGTTGAAGGGATGCTCGCTCGTCGTCCTCGCTGCTGCATCTCCTCTCCTCTCCGGCACTGGAACTGGAAAAAAACAGGCAAACCTCTTTCTTTGTAAAGATTTGGAGCCTTTGAGTGAAATCCTGAAAACAGCAATACAGGTTTTTCACGAAAATATCTCTTGCCAAAGACCTTTTGGGGGGTCTTAGGGAGGAAGGGAAAAAGCAGCGTGCTAACGCACAGTGAATGCAGCTGTATCGGGGAAGGCAGAAGCCACCTGCACCTGCTTAAAAACACTTAGTGCACATCATTTTAATTAACTTTATCAACACGTGCTCTGCACATGTGCACCTCTTGATTAATATACTCTCAGAAAAGCTGCGTTTTAGACAGATGCTGGAGCAAGGACTTGAAGGGTAGTGATCTCCTTCTGCTTGTATTACAGGCTCAGGAAGCTCCAGATACTCATGCAATTTATCAGGGATCCTTTAACGTTACTGGTTTAAACCCTCTCCATGTCCCTTTGCCCGAAAACATCCCCAAAGATATCACAGTGCCTATTTACTGCGTTGAGGTTTGGGTGCTGTCAGAGGCAAGTGAGGCAGCTCTCCCTGTTTAAGGATTTCCCCGAGTGGAGCATCCCGTGGGGGCCGTTCCCTCGGGCATCCCTGGCATCGCTCGTCAGCATTTTTGCTCACTTAGGTTTGATCTGAATCCCCGTGACAAGTATTATATGAAGCTGAAGGCTGCTAAAATCCAGGCTGGTGTCCCAGTAGAGAGGAAGCTGCCCTCTTTTAAAGCCCAATCTTTTAGATAAGCAGAGATGAACTGGAAGGAATTATACTAAAATTCACTAAAACCTAACTCAACAGATTTTTGCCTTTTTTTTTTGTATCAGCTGCAGTATCAGCTAAGCTGTTTGGTTCAGCTGCTGCCTGAAAGAAGTAGTTTCTATGTTTTTAATGACACCAATTAAAATGTGTGTCCTTTAATAAGCTTTGGTCAGCCCTGAATTGGTCAGGTGGTTGGACTAGATGATCATGGTAGATCCNGCCGCCACCGGCAGCCGCTGCACCGCGGGTGAGTGGATGCACCCACCCACGGGGGTCTCGAGTGGGCGCGGGGGGAGCAGCAGCGGGGTTAAGGCACGCGTTGCCTTGCAAAGACAGGGTTAAGGGTGTGCTCGTCCCCACGGGGAACGCGCGTCCCCCGTGGGGATCCCGAGCGGGAGCAGGGGGATAAGGCACGTATTGCCTTGCAAAGAAAGGGTGAAGGCTGCCCTCGCCCACTTGTGCGTGGGGGTGGGAGGTAGGACACGCGTGAGCCCCCGGGGCAGCTGTGCCGCAGGCTCTGCGGTTCATAACAGCAGCCGGAGCGTGTATAAAGCCCTCGCTGGCTTTAGGGGGTGGCTGGGATAACTGTGGCATGGTGGATGTTAAGGAGATACAAGGCTGTTTGCAACTCACAGGGTGCCGGGGTGGCCCAGCCTGTGCCCCAAAAACCGCGCGGAGGGGTGGGAGCGAGCATCGGTGCGTGGGAGGCTGGAGACACCCAGAAAGACACCCCGGAAAATCCCTGCAGAAATAGCACCGAGGGGAAACAGAAGTAGCGCCGAGGAGAAAGAAAAAAGCGGAAGTAGTGCTGAGGGGAAAAAAACAAACCCAGAAGTAGCGCTGAGGGGAAAAAACTTCTATTTCTTTCCCAAATAGAAGTTTTTCCACTTCACGCGAAGATAGGAGATACTCGGGGGGCTTTCTAGAGGTCCGCCCCGGGACGTTCCCCGCAGCCGAACTCCCGTCGGGTGGGTGAGAGCTCAGAGAGCTGCTGGGGGAGAGATCAAGTGGGTTCAAGCTCAGCAGCCCAAATGGTGTTGGAAATGCACCTTTGAGGCGCTGCCGAAGAGCAGAGCTTCCCCGGGCTGCAGGTGGGAGAAATCCCCTTCCCACGGCTGCGACAGCCCGGCAGCGGGCAAATAACCCACTGGAGCATTTCCAGAGGGTCCAAGAGCTACAACACTGCGGTGACAGAGAGGGGACGGGGTGAGCGCCAAGCTCGGTGGCACCATTTGGTGACAGAGGAATCGTGTTTTTTCAAGACTTTGGTTACAAACAGCAAATCAGCCATCCCAGTCCCGCAGGGGAAACACGAGTCTCCTGCCACGCTGTCCCACCGGGACCGAAGCGGTACGAAATCCGTGCAAGGGAGCAAAATTGCTTCTCCCCGAGGTATTGCAGGGAGAAGAGGGGGGAGCAGGCGGGACCCCCTCGCCGTAGCAGCACAAGCCATCGGCAACCACGTACCTGTGGCTCGACCAAAGCCGACCTGGCTGGATCCGGCCCCGGGGAGGCCGCAGGAGCCGCGCGCACCCTCGGCTTCACCCTGCAAACCAGCGGCAAACCCAAGGGCTTAAAAACCAAGAGACCCGGAAGGCAAATAAAAGCTTTGGGAGATACGGGCTGTTCGAAGTCCGGGCTTCTGGATGCTGGTTGAAAGACTGGCTTAAAAATCACGTGGGCTCAGGAGTATGAACGTTTTGCAGGGAAAGGAGTTATTTGTTGGTTGTGAAAACTTGGGTTTTTTTGTTATTCCCAAGGCAGGCCGGCCAGGTTTGCTGTGACCTTTGTGTGTCGGAATGTTTCTTTCAAAGAGAATTTTTCCTTCTCTGTTTTCAATTTGGAATTTTCCTTTTCTTCCCCCTTTTCTGCCTCTCCTTTTTCTTTTTTTTTTTTTTTTTCCTCTTTTATGAATACTCTCTTTGATGGGAGGAATCCAGCTCAGGCCGCGGCTATTCCTGCACGCAGGCAGGTATGCGTTTGGCCCTGCCGCGGCAGAGGCAATTTTATGGACTCATAAAACTTCTAAAGCAGTTTTTATCCGCTGGCCCGGAGTGGCCGGTGGCACGTGTGTCCCTCCCGCGGTGCCCTCTGGCCCTCTGGGGATGCGTGGGGGGGAGAAAGGGGACCCCCACCCGTGGGTGCCACCCTCCTCTTGCCTTTCCAGCCATGCCGCAAGTGTCCGTCCCACGTGTCGTGGGGTGGCTGCGTGTCCCCCGACGTGCTGTGCTGGTTTTGTAGCCCCCCGTGCAGCTCGTGTTGCTGCTGCCGCCCGCCCCAGGGATTTTGTTTGGGGTTTTTTTATTGAATCTTTTCCGAGATGATCCCTCGGGGATGGGGAAGTAAATAACACTGGCTGTGGCCACCGTGCAGGACAAAACTGCTCCCGTGACATGCGTGGGCGCCGGTACCGTGTCACTCATCCCACCGAGTAGCTCGGTGCTCGACGCCCGCGGCGTTGTAACGATGGCGTTGCGTTAACATCAACCCGCAGTGGCCGATCTCATCCGGAGGGTGTTTGGGCTGGATTCACCCCCGTTCCGGCGGCTCATGGTGGTGACCCTCGATGTCTCCCGCAGGTATCAGTCGAGGATTTGTGCTGCGGTACCGGAGCTGTCGGCTCTGCCTGCCAGGTATGCGACGGGGACTTACCGATTTCCAGCCCGTTGCCGCTGTAAACTGTAACTCTTCTCAAAAATCTCTATTTTTCGGATGGCGTCTGTTAAAAATAACTTAAGCGTCCTTTGTCTTTTTGTTTTAGGAAAAATGTCAGACGGTTTCTCTGTAAGTATGGCTTTCTTTAAAAAAAAGAAAAAAAAGTAGGGGCTGTGATTGTTTAATTGCCTTGAAGCGGGGACCTTCGGCAGGGTGGGAGCACGGCTTCGCTAACCTGCCTAACTCCCCAAATCCGCTCCAGTTACATCGGCATTTACTGGTTTTCTGGAAACCTCAGCCCAGGCACTCAACACCCCTTCACTGTGTGAGCAGTGGCCCTCGGCGCACGCCGTGGGCTACAGAAGGCGGGTGTTGGAGGACTCAGCCTGATCAACGTCACCCACCTAACCCTCCTCCTCTCCCCTCTCTCCCCAGTTATCCGACGCTTTGTCCTCCGGCAACAACCCCATTCCCTCTGCCCCCCCCGCCCAAGGCTGGCCCTCCTGGGGGAACCAGCCGCCGGCTCCGGGGGCGTTCCCGGTGTACCCCGGCCCTCCCGGGACCTACCCTGCAGCACCGGGGCCGTATCCTGGAGCACCGGGGCTGTATCCTGGAGCACCAGGGACACACCCTGGAGCACCGGGGCCGTATCCTGGAGGACCAGCAGGACCGTATCCAGGAGTACCTGGAGCATTCCCTGGAGCACCAGCAGGACCAGGGCCGTATGCTGTCCCAGGACAACCGCCCAGTGGCCCTGGATTTGGGCCCCCTCCTCCTCAGGGAGGACCAGCTCCTCTGATGGTAACGGCTCCATTATATTATAAGGGTTTCTGTGTCTTCACTGCCTGATTTTGCTTGGCCACGGGAGGGACCTGGGGCTGGCTGTCCCCAGGGCATGGGTCGTCACGGTGTCACACTGTTACCCAGCCTGTGCCCAAGCATTTGGCTTTTGACGTGCTTTTTTACTAACACCAAATCCCCGTTGTCTCCCAGAAAGTCCCCTTCGAGCTGCCCCTGCAGACAGGACTCGTCCCTCGGATGCTCATAACCATCACGGGGACCGTCAACCCCAACCCAGACAGGTACCGAGGGCGGGGGGTTCCCCTGGGGTGCTGCTGGACAGAGCGGGGGGGCTGGAATTTGCTTTCTGTTCCTGAATAACGCCTGCCTGGTGTAAAATTAAATATTAAACGAAATAAATGCGTAAATGCCCTGTCATTGCCCAACGGCATCTGTGGTTTTTTTTTTTTTTTTCTGCCCGCTTGCTGCTACTTTTGGCAAGCCCTGTAAGAGTCCAGGGCTTTCGTAGAAAAAGCAGCGAATCCGTTATTGTCTTTGCAGGTTTTCACTGGATTTCAAGAGAGGGAATGACATTGCCTTCCACTTTAATCCCCGCTTTCATGAAGACAACAGGAAAGTCATCGTCTGTAATTCGATGTTTCAGAATAACTGGGGAAGGGAGGAGAGGACAGCTCCCAGGTTTCCATTTGAAGCTGGAAAACCCTTCAAGGTACCAAAAAAACCCTCCAACTCAGTCTTAATGTGCCAACAGCAGCTGGGAGGGTTTGGTCGGGGCTGTGTAACAGGACTCACTGTAAGGACCTTGGTGCTTTCGCACAAGAATCGGCTCCCAGGGGTGCTTTTGGGGCAGTCGCCCGGTGTGCTTCCCTGGCTGTCCAGCACAGCAGGACTACGGCACCTTCCCTGCACGTCCTGCCCCCTCCTGCAGGTCCAGGTGCCCAGGGTATAACTTCTCCCCACTTCTGTTATTTCCAATTATTAAATCCTCCTTATTTACACTGTCATTCTGCAGCAGTTGTTGGGCAGGTTGCTATAAAGCATTTCCCCCGTTAGCAGCCAAGCTCTCTTCACGAGTTTTTTTCTCCTGCCAAATAGGTTCACATTGGGTGAGAACTCAGCTCTCGCTGCACGAACCGTGCAGTACTGCGTCTTGAAAATACTATCACAGTCACGAGGAGACAGAAGCTGTGGGCTAAAACACGAAGGAGGGGAAGGGCTTTGGGAAAGGCAAAGGTCACCGGTGTTTTTGCATCTGAGAGTTGCTGCACCAGCTCGTCCACATACCACCGGTCTGGACTCAGGTGGCAGCAGCCTTTAGCCAGTGCCAGCCTGCTCGAGTCTGCGGCTGAAGACTTCTTCCTAAAACAAATTGATAGTTATCTTTTGGGGTTTTTATTTCAGCTCCAGATCCTTTGCGAGGTGGATCACTTCAAGGTAGCGGTCAACGATGCTCACTTGCTGCAGTACAACTTCCGCGAGAAGAAGCTGAACGAGATCACCAAACTCTGCATTGCTGGGGACATCACGCTCACCAGCGTTATGCCGACCATGATATAACGATGGTGGTGTAATTTTAATGCAAACTGAGTGCTCTTTATATGGCTGCAACAGAAGTGCCTTCTTACATGAGTAGTTTGAGGTAATAAAACATACTTTCACAAGTAAAATTTGTTTTCAATACGATCTCAAAAGACACAACGTCCTCCAGCAAGCCGAGTTCAAATGTGGAAATATCTGAATTCTTGCTGTAAAGACAGAGAACCTCTTTGCCAAAGGACAAAGGAGCCGTGTGATTTGTATGGAGAGGAGTACTTGGGAAAGCAGCCTGTGCCGTACTGCCGCTGGTCCAGTGACCAAGGGCAGCAATCTTCAACCCCATCTTCTCCAGGTACCAGACGGCAGTCAGTAACTTGGTATTTTTAGCCTCAGTTGCTCTGCTGGGTACAGCAGTTATTCCGTTTTCATTAAAGGAATCAAAATAGTGCAGCAAAGGACCTACGTTCCCCTCCCAGGGGAGGTGGAGTTGCACGATCAGGCTATGACTGGGTTGTGCGTAATTCACAGAAGTGTCCACTAGGAAACACGGGAAAGCAGGGAATACTTGAGAGCCTCTGAGCCTAACCAGAATGAGGTATTTGCAGAGGGGGTTCAGAGCTAGAGGAAGCAAAACCTCTCCCCCAGACCATGGCTAGAAAAGTTATCCCTCTCCTTTGTTTCAAAGGCCCATTCTGCCTTTCTGGTGGCCCAAATCAGCCTGTCATGAACGCGCTTCCCTCCCAAGGGAGGTCCAATTCGTATAAGCGTTACATATTCCACAGAACAGGTCACGAGCCTTGTGCTTCTCTCACCTCATCACTTCTGTGTAAGTCAAGACCGGTTTCAAGGGTGGGGATGCTTACTGGCAAGGTCACTTCATGAGTCAGACTGGTAAAAAAAGAAAAAAAAGAAAGTATGTTCCCTTTACTGTGAGTCATTCTCCTGGTCTCGTCTGCAAAACAAGAACAGCGCAATAGCCACTATTGAAGTTTTCAAGGATCTCTTTGACATGCCTCATTTTCTTATAACAGTCACTTCATTTATACTTGGAGACGCCAAGTTACAACAAGCGCAGTGTTGAAATTTCCAGCAGATGCAGTAGCCTAGACCAGCACACTGCTAACATCGGCTTACGGGTATATGTCAGATGTCAGAAATCCCTCGTTACCACAGTGTTGATGACTGAACAGAGCAGGCAAGTCATTTAGAGCTATCCATTTGAAGCTATCCCTGTAACTGGAGTTTAGTAATGAAGAAAGTTGACTCTAGCACAGTAATATCAAGTCACATTAGCTTCCTCTATTTATTTCAGTGTAATCAGTACACAGCTTCCAGGTTAAAACTTACACAGACGAGCTCCCCCAGTGTGGTCGTAATGCTTTCTGCTGAGGGATTTGCTTGGTTTAAAATACAAGCTAGTGGAAGAATGTGTGTGTTACATGAAGGTCACCATTACAAGAAGAAGCCCAGTTAGGTATTTCTTAAAAATATAATAACTGAAGGTACTCTAATACTACTACTCAAATATAGAGTATATATAACTGGCATGCTCATTATGTATAAATATATTACAGTCCAGGTAAGAGAATGCATAAGGAAGAAGATGCGAGAAGAGGCTGATGTTAACATGTCAAGCGTTCAGAGAAAGAGGTTAAAAGATTTTCGCATGAAAAAGCAATGAGAGAATAGGGTTTGGCTTGAAGGTATTTAAGATATTCCATAGAAAACTGTGTCCTTAAAGGAAATAATAATCAATGCCTATTTTAATACACTGCCAGGAAAAGATATTTTCGGACTTTGAAATCCTTGTTCTGAGATAGTTTCTACAATTACAAAGCAAGTGGTTGTTAAACACCAGGAAGACTCCCACAGGAAAGAATTACATGCATCGAACCCTGCCACATCTGCTGATTAGGCAGAGTTGTTAATGCACAGAATCCTGGAGCCTAAGGGTGCAACAGTACCCTCACAACAGCGATGGAGCGTGGAACAGTGCTCTGGGGGAGGCAGCAGGCTGAGCCTTACCCCCAGAAGGTGCCCTCGCATCAGAAATAGGGCACAGGTACAGCTAGTCTGATAGGCATCTTATAATAATTCATGAGTTAAGTAAGGTCAGGACAGAAAAGCTTGAAGATGAATAGTTTTACAACTTGAAGTAGACAGGAAATACATGAAATTATACAAAAATAAAAGTATTTCAGGTTGTAGTCAGAATATGCAATCACTGGATACAGCAGGTATAATCAGCAAACACCCTGCTGCTAATATACAGCAGCACTTACAGTGCGTAATGACTGCACCATAAAATGTTACAAAATATAATATTTTAGTAAGTTCCGCTACAAAATACTACAGGTATTCATTCACTCAGAACACAGTTCAAGGGCAGCAGACTGTATTCCAGATATCCTCTCAGGTTTTTTTTTGTTAATATAATTTACATATTTTGAATTTCAAGTCACTCTTCATTTTTCCCCAGAGGGAGAAAGGGGAGAAAATACAATGAGGTCACTGAATGCTTCAGCTGCTGCAAACTTCTGGGCTTTGCTCTTGACTGGAGTGAAGGGAAGCTCAGCATCCAGCATCGGCTGTGGGAGAAATCAGAGTGAAGTAAGTGCCTGAGGAACAATTATCTGCTCTGCAAAACACCACTGCAACAACCACAGGAAATAAGCTAATAGCAAATTCCCCTTTCTCTAATGACATCTGTATAAACACCAGAGCAACTGTAATTACTGTCAGGTGCCCTGGCTACTTGAGAGGCCACTTAAACATCACGGGACAAAAAAAAAAAACTAGCGGAAAATGCTTTTGACAAGGGGACAGGAGAAGCGTTCGTTCTCTTGCCTCTCACTCAGTACCATGGACACATCGCAGCTTTAGAATAAGCAAAGCACAGATCTGTCAGCCAGATCTGAAACCTGCAGCGATTCAGTAGATGTACTAAGTATATTAAAACGTGCTTGCTTATCTATGATACTGTTTCAAAGCAACAGCCACAGTTCAAAATCAGGTACTGCTGTAAGACTTTAAGAGAAATTTTGCAAGCTTATTTCCAGACATAAAATAAGTCAATATGTGGTCCATTTAAAGCAGTAATCCATATTTTAAAGAGGACTTTTCACATGAGAAAAAGGAAACTCTATATCCAAATTCTTTTAACAATTTGAAAGTTTTTGCACATCTGCTTCTCCCTGTTAAATCCTACTTCCAGCTCTAAAAGATAAAGCTATAAGAAAAAAAAGGGATGGCACAGACCTGGAAAAGTCCAAGAAGAAAGTGGAAGGAAAAGGCCAGGCCTTTCATTATGTTAGTAAATATTTATAAGGAAATCCACATGAAATACAATTTAAAGGATCAATCTGATAAGAATCAGACATTCTTCTGTTACAAATGTCTTGATTCATCCAACACTCATCATGTGCAAGGAACAATAGCGTGAGCCCGAGCAGGGAGACAGGAATCATGGCTTGTATTTACAGTAAGTTATATGAATTGGCTTGATAACATCTTGCAGAGTTTAATTTACTTCCTGCAGTAACTGATTCTGTAGGAAAGCTTAAAGTATTATAACAAGCAGATTGTTTCAGTCAAATAAACCTGAAGGTCAACTTACCATATCAAAAGGATTTCTTCCAACGGATGTCAAATCACTACATGAAACACCTGAAAAATAAGAATTTTTTTTTTAAAGTTAGTCTGATGCTGCCAAAGCTGAAAACACAGTATTGTTTTCTGCATTTACTGAAAAAAAATCCCTAAACTGTCTGTATTTACTTTTACTTCAAGCCTTTTATATTAGCTTTCTCCTTCACATATCACATGGAAACTATACAGAAAAAATCTGAGGGGCACTGTTTGCTCGTGTGCAACACGTGTAAGTCATACTTAGCTAAAGGAGGTTTTGCTAGCAGCATACATAGCTTAACCAAGCTATAATGACGGTGATCTCAAAAGGTAATATTTAGACTATCATAAAACTTTAGAATATTCATAAAGCCCCAGCAATACCACAAAAACTATACTAAGCAGCTTTAAGATATGCACCTGTTTGATGTATTTTTGGTTCTCCAGACTGAGCAAAGTTAGTCTCTGTGCAGGTCTCCTTCTCCGGACTGCACATGACAATATCCTGTCCTTGTTGCTCCACAGCAGATAGTTCCATCTCTTCCATGCCATCCGTTACTTTTAATTCACTGCTAGAATTTTCCAGCACCTGAAAAAGAGGAATTTTAACTGTTCCTTGCCCTCTGAGAAGCTAAAGATGTCTGCAGTAGCTATATTTGCTTCCCAGAGAGCCAAAATGAAAGCATCTGTGAAATCAGATGGACATGAGGCAGCACCTATGACACTAGGAAGCTTTCTTATTTTCTGTTTTGTCTGCGATAAAAGGAAGTTTGTCAGCTTTTGATGTGAAAAGCAAAGGTGAAAAGGTAGCCAGGACATTCAAGGGATGTGAGTTTACAGAAACCAGCACATCCCTGTTAGGTCAAACCAAGTCCATACCTCTAATCTCCAGTTTTTATAGACAATTCAGGGAAGACAGGGTTTTAACTCCAGACACTGTACAAAGGAACAGGCAGGACAAGGCTTACAACTTAACACTGTGATCCATTTCACATTAAGTATTTCCCAAACACCCCTGTAAGCTTGATAATCTCTTGGAGAGTATAAAGGAAGTTCTTCCACATGAAAGAAGGTTTTAAACTTAAAGTGCCAAAAAAGTTCTGAGGATGTTCTCTAATGAGACTATCTCAAGAAAAACCTTTTAGTCATACTGAAAATTAGAGATTACCAGAGTTTTCCCCAGAGAGCAACATCACCAACAAGCAATTTCTCATTTGCCAGGGAAAGGATGAAGTAAAAGGCATAAGAACAAATTAGTAACCAAGATAATTTTTTTTTTAATATATATTATATATACGGAGAGGTGGAGGGAGGAAACGACTGCTGTAGTCATGCTCAGATGCAAGTAGTAACAAATAAAATTAAGATACTTCATTTCCAATGAAAGGTACTAAAGGATGATTAACTGCAAAGCAGTGGCTTTTACTGAGTAACACAGTATCATCTAAACTAAGGAGGCCACATTCCTGTTTGTTTTTTCTTTTTTTTTTTTTTTTTTTTTTTTTTTTTTTTTTTTAAGGCTACTCAAACGCAGGCATGTCACCAAGTCCTCAGACATTTCAGGGCATGGATTTCTGAACTCCGATACTTGTGTTAGTAACACTGCTCTTGCTATACCTTTAAACAGTGTAACAGCCCAATGCTCTGCTATGGCAGCATGAGGACCCAGGGAGCTAAATACTACTGTTGCCTTTAGTCATGGTCCCCAAATACAAAAGCATTTAAAAAATATTCACACCAGAAAACAGGTAGTGGACTTCAAAGGAACACTGCTTGCCCAAGCAACAAGTGTTGTCGTACAGCAGCCCACAAAAGATAGCTCCCTCTTTGGGAGAGGGAGCTAGACAAGGTCCCCAAACTGCAGCAGTCCCTATCTGTGTCCATACTGAGAAGGAAAAAGCACCAGCCTGAGGAATACAGAAGATATCTAAATGAGATTTGATCAGAAATCCAAGTGTCTGGGGCTAACAAAAAGAATTTTTTTTTTTGTTAATAATAATAAAATATTTAAAGCACATAAATGAACCACTCATGAGTTACCTTAGTTCCCTCTGCTGTGCCAGCAACAGGACTGTGTTTTTCTGCAACTACAGAAATGCTGAAAGAGAAACCAAAATCTTTTCATTCTTCTCAATCACCTTCATCAACCATTTTCAATCATCTTTTGACTTGCCCAACTGATCTTACAATTTGTTCTGCAATTATACTTGCTTGTTTGGTACTGGTCAGCTATATCAAATTTTCCAGGCAAAAAATAAACTTCTACCCCAGCAGCAAAATGACATTTGGGCAAAGCTCTTAATATTTGCTTGAGGGAAGGAAAAGACACCAAGGACTTTGCAACTTTTATCACTGCCAAATTGGAAGCTAACATTTAATGGGTATTAATATTAATTCTTTCAATTAAAACCATAAAATTATTTGTACAAAGTTAATTAAAAGCTGCCTTAAGATGTCTACCTTTGTTCACGAAAACCACCAGGGAGTTTTTCCAGTGGGGGAGTTTTTCCAGTGGGAAATTGGTGCATTTTCAAATTTTGTGCTGGGTGGAAGCCTTTGAGCACTGGTGTTGTTTGTTTTGCAGTTGTATCCTCAGGGTTACAAAGAACAGAAGGAATGCTCTGAAGAAAAGCTCTACTGGATGATCTTGGAGTTGCCAGTTTTTCAGAAGTCCGCTGGGAAGATCTTGCCTTTGAAAGCAAGCCTGAAAAAGTGTGTTTAATGTTTCATTACTACAGCAGTTTCCAGAAGATGAAATTAACTGTTTGTTTGGATTCTAGCTAGGAACACTATTGTTTTCTGCTTGCTGAGTTGTCTTATACAAATACTACATTGAAATCTTATATACACTGCAAGGAGAAATTGAAAAAAGGTGACAAGAGTAGGTCAATAAGTTACAAAACTATCTTAACTCCAGCTAACCAAATCAGTAATGACTACCGCTTCACAAAGAACCTGAAATAATGAGACTTGCTGTTCTTATTAAAAAGTTCATCTAGTGAAAGCTGTCATTAATTTCCATGTTTTACATTAGATAATTTTAACAGAATTAAAAAGACAGAGATTCAGAACTGATTCTTATAACAGATTCTCTGCTATATCTTGCTTAAACCCAATGTTGCTCAAAGCTTCTCAGAAGGTCTCCTCTAATAACAAGAGCCATACAAAAAAATCGCTAGTCTTGTGATGAGGAAAGAGATCTACGCAAAAAAATAAACTGGGAAATTCAAAGTCAACTTATGAACTAGAAGTAGGAGAGAAGCAGAATGGCTTCCAAAGACTGAAGGATTACTGAAAGTATTGGTTTCACATAGATTGCAGTAAGACAGATACTGAAAATAAAGTTACATTTTGAGCATCTGCTGAAAAAACGCTATTAAACAGCTTTTATAGCAGACTGGAATTATGTTATGATCTTGTTGAACATGAATACAGATTACAGATATACTTTATTTGCAGCTTTGAAGACAGCACTGCAAGAGATTTAGTTAAAAAAAAAAATCCCAATTCCTGTCTTACAAATAGAGAACATTAGCCTGCATTGACTTTGATGAACAGCTTTGTCAGCTAAGTCTGGGAACACTCAGATTAAAAGTTGATTGTTAAACACGCGCTGAAAAAACATGAACCAGCCACTTTTGCCTCTCTGTCTAAGCAGAGATTTCATGTTGCCATGATCACTCAAATCAGTACATTCATGTAGAACAGTTTACTTTGGATCCTTGATGTAATTAACCACTAGTTGAAATATTAATGGTGTCCAGTACTGGAGTTGTATCCAGTATAAACAGCATAATTCCTCTACCCAATGAGATTGGTTAAACTCTCTTCAGTACTTTCAGGTCACAGAAATCATGATTAAGCTTCACCCACCTGGAAAGGTTTTCACAGGGCTTTCAATTCTGAAAAATCCCGCTTCAAAAACCACTTTTTCTTCCTCTGGTAGCTTCCCCTGATGTGTACAATCAGCAGCTCCATCATGCTTCATTTTATCCCTCATAGCTGCTTTTATAGCAGCAAGCCGGTTTCGGGCAGCAGTTCTTCCAGCCGCTCCCAGCTTTGGTTTAGACACTCCATTTGGAATAGTCTTTTTCTGAAATTGTAAGAAAGTCTAGGTCACATCTGGAAGCTTCAGATAGAAGCAATTGCACACGAACATCTACGCAGCTGCTGGCCACACAGAGAGACAGCTAGAGGCAGGCTGGAAACAAGGTCTCCGTTTATCTCCAGAATCTCTCGGACTGCCATTTAGCTATTAAGGTTAGTTTGTGATGACAATATTAAGGATTTTTCATATTAAGTCTGCAGTTCAGAAATACTCAGTACAAGTTAACATTTTATAAAATAGTGGGATACAGGGACTCCTAGTGGCAGGGAGATAAAGTAACTGCAGGACAGACACCAGTCAGTGAAGTCTCTCCCGGCATTCAATTTTTCAAAGGAAGTTTTGTGTCTTGTACCATCTGTAAGGTTCTGATATTTATGGGCAGCTCACACAGACTACATTCCTTCCAGTTTCCTGTTCCTGGAGTTTCTTATTGACCTTCATATCATTTTTATGATTAGTTGAGCAGTTGCAAGGAACTTGCAGTTTAGGCAATGTGAATATGACTTGATATTCAGTCATTAGAAGCAATTATATATTTCAAACCAAAGAGTAGATAAAATAGCTTACATTAAAGCTTATTTTGCAATGAGCAATAACTTATCTTGGATAGTGTCAGAATCACTTGTGCTTAGAGAATTAGTAATATAATGCTACCCATGGTATTGTATTAATGGGACACCATTATAATTTAGCACTCACGGCTCAAAACTGGCAGTCACTGCCAAATTCCTGTGTGGTTTCCATTTCAGTTAAGTCAGTACCAACACCAGTGGCCCAGAGAAAGTGTTCTACATCTGAAGGGTAAATTTCTATTCTAAATTTAACGGCCTTCCCTTACTAGCAAAGAGTCCAATGACTTCAAAAGACTAATTGTTAATTCTTAGTTCTAATCTTCCTAGCCAAGAGGCAACTTATCATTACAAACACCAACTAATACAAGTACACTTGGGAGATGCAAGGGAGAAGGGTGCATCTGGAGAAGAATTTAACATCTAAAGAAGCCAGATGAGTAGGGCTTTACAAGGAACTTCCATTTAAGAAGAGTATTCACTACTGCAATAGCAGCTTACTAGTTATTTTAGATATCTCGACACAGTGTTGCATCTTGATGCCTTAGGAGACACGCTTTAGGGGCTATTCGTACCTTGACAATTGCTTTGCTTGGGACATCAAGTGGTTGCCACTCATTATCTTGAAGCTTCTTCAGATTATCAAATTTTTTATTCACATCTTCTATCTATTAGAAATCCCAGAAAAGTCCAGGTTGAAGTTGCAAGACTTCTCAGAGTCACAATAAAATAGTGTTTTGTAAA
Source organism: Pelecanoides urinatrix (assembly GCA_013400755.1). NCBI lineage: Eukaryota > Metazoa > Chordata > Aves > Procellariiformes > Procellariidae > Pelecanoides > Pelecanoides urinatrix. Next base: position 61,863 of record VZTQ01005873.1, read on the forward strand.
ATCAGGTAACAAATTTCAGCATAGTTATGCATTTAAGTACTTTTGCTTTAAATACAGAAGCAAATTAAACCACCAACCGATATTAAGTATTAAATGTTCTCATACAGTTGACATGAAGGTTACGCTAACATACACAAGCTTCGGATTAGATGACAAGACTTGTATCATTTCTGTAGTTTAAAGGTTAGTGGGGGAAGTATAGAATTGTTCAGCAAGATCTAACATCTTAAATGAAGGAGCAGGTTTACAACCTGTTCTTATGCTTAACTTAAGCACTTTGACAATGGTCCTATTTAAGGAATGCAAAAGAACACATTGCCTAATCGTTGAAATCGTCATGCAAGCTTGTTTGCTCTTTTAAACTGCTGGCCTCAGCAGCTTCCTGATGCAGTTTGTGTTCGTTTGTGACATCCTGTGACTAGAGACAAACTAGCTCTGCAGCATTACCTCCTCCCTGACTGATAATGCAACAGCCTTGTTCTCCTTAGCCTTTGTCATGGAGACACTTGGCTCGTTTGCTAGTAAGGCCACACAAGGCTTATGTAGAGCGGACCAGTCACTGTGACAAGTCCTTTACATCCTCCCTGAAACTCAGAGGACACAAACAAAAAACATGCAAAAAGGGACAGAGTTAGCAATTCTGTTACTCCAAGTTTATCTAAGGGAAAAGGTGGGGATGCTCAGGAGAAATTTGAGCTGCTCCCAGATACATAGTAAGCATAGGTAAACCCTGCTATTCCAAGTTACAGGTTCTAGCAAAGTTCCCATTAAATATCTCTGATGTATAAGCAGGTCAAAGCCTTATGCTTTCTGGAGGGAATTAAAGACCTACAACTAGGACCTTAACAATAAATCCATCTTTGCATTTGATTTAACTAGGTACAAGTTCCTTTGTTGAATGCTGATTTACAAATACTGTTGAGAGCTATTTTGATCTTTTATAATATTATATTTCATTCTGAAACCAATGGAAGCATCAAAAGAGAAACAGAGATGAAGGTTTTCTACCACCTAAGCCCACACCTAAATAAGGTTATTGTAGTTTCTGCATTATTCTCAGACTGACACATGGAACCCCTACTTTTCAGGTGAGCTCCAGGAATTTTCCAAAAGCTCCTAGCTTTTAGTCCAGGTAGACATTGTGACTGTATCCTCACTCCTAACCAGAATAAGACTTGACTACACGCCTTTATTCCAGAGAAAAACAATATAGACAGGCCACAAGAAGACACAACACATGAACAGGTCCATGAATTATAAATCGTAGTATACCAGCTGATACTATTCACCCTCAGAAAGTGTTAAAGATCTGCATTTTTTTTACATTAAAAAACCAAACATAATCTGAATATTCAAAAAACTAAAGAATAGTTTCAATCCATTGCTCGTAAATAACCCCATCAGCTTTATTCTAGTACGTTAACATGCAAGTACATACCTGAAAATTAACCATGTCCCAAAATCCATCCAAGTCTGTACACATCGTTTCTTTTTCACCCCGTTTAAATTCACAATTATCCACCAGCCCTTCAAACTGTTTAAACCTTTCTGCTATGAGCAGTGTTGTCTGACCAATTGTGGTTCGAATAAGATCTTTAGCTGATAGCAACAAGAAAACAATAAGGAAAGTACATCTTAGAACAATCCATCATTTCACAATTGATTTAAGTAAGTTTTTGAAGAGTCTGAAATTTGTTTCTTCTTTGAACTAATTTCACCTATTGCAGACCTGCAATACAATTCAGATGGAGCATACCTATCCATTGAACTGCTCTAACCTTGCTTCTTTCAAAAAAACGTAGCTATCTCCGCTAAGTCTTTAAGATAAGCATCGACAAGTCACCTTCATTTTCCCAGGTAAGGACACTTATTCTATGTTAAAACCTAATTTTATTTTTAAAAAAATCAGCTTGGTTAGAGCTTATACATTTAAAAAAACTGACAACTTTACACCAACAGCTAACTTTACACCGACAACAGAAAAACTATTTCGATGTTCACTTTAGTGTCAACCACTACCATGTCAAGTACTACACACAACTTTTAGTATTAGGAGATAAAGCATGTCTTTTTGACTTGAGGCAGATACAACTCTAAACTTTATCTAATACAACTTTATCTAATACAACTTTTTCTAAGTGCTGTTGTTCAGAATCTTTTGCAAATATATTCAGATACATGTTCTTCCTTCTGTCCTCTTCAGTTACCATAACACCCCTTCTAATGCCTATTACAGTTTAGTCTTACCATCCTCTGGAATGTCCAGCTCACATTTTCCATCCCACTGGAGGCACTGAGACATCAGCCTCTCTGTCTCAGACCGAAGAATGTTTCTAAAAATAAAGGTATATTGAAAAAATCAGGTTTTGGAGAATTTTCTAACAGCTGTCACTACTTGTGACTGTTAATGGTTACTATCCTTCTGCTTTCAGAGAAGCTATGCTGTCTTTGAGCAGTAGCCATTAGACTGTTTTACTTTGCTGACTGGCTGAGATGCAATTTCTTTTCTACTGCTTTCAAGCTAGTGTTCCTTAGGACAAGGTGTTAGTCTCCAGAATTTTATATTCTTTACTTGCACTGGCAATGCAAAAAGGGAGATAGGAATGTATGCCTACTCAGGTCACTGCTGACAGGCACCAACCACCATAAGCTAATCTTTACAAGATGTCTCATTACTCATGTTAAAGACCTCAGAATGGACAACAGGGAAGTGAAACAAATGAACACAAACCTGAAATAGGGCACATCATGCTCTGGCTCTCTTATATCATCTGACTTGGTTTCAAGCGCTGTTATATCCGTAGAGACAGGAATTGTTTCATTTGACCTTTGAATAGGAGTTTTCTCATCTGATTCACTTGCTGAAAAATACAAAAGGCATTTGTTCAGAATCTGGTGAGAAATAAAAACATTAGAACAATAAACTAAACAGGAACTTCGTACCTTTTTCTCCTTCCAAACTTGTAGTGATTTGCTGTTCTTGAATGCCTTTATCAGCAGGTGAAATTTGACTTTTAAAATTAGGCTCCTGTGCCTTATTTTCACTGTATTTTTCAACTATATTACTGGAAACAACAACAAAAAAGTACATTTAGAGTTAAGACGCATTGAGAAACTGACATCAAATATGGCCAGATACACAAAAAGGCTATCTTACATTCAACACTAAAGAATGCACGCAATTCCTATTAAAATTAAGAGCACTAGTCCCTCATATATGAAGCTGCTTTACTTTAAAGCATAGACAGGATTATAGATTATATAGCTAGCTTTGCTGTTGGATTAAGTCCACATTTGATTAAGTAACAATAGCAACCATGATTATTAGGTGTTTCAACAACGCAACAGTTTGTTACACAAGGAATCTCTCTATAGAAAGCTGATGTTTTCTGTAGCATCAGAGAGGTTCATTTGCATTTCAGGCCATTAGAAGAAAGAATCTTACACTGGAGATTTCGAAAAATCCCAGAAGGCATCAGGTGTCAAAAATGCATTCGCCCTAGAAGGAGTCATGGGTGTAACTTTGTAGGTTGCTAATCCATTTAAAGGCTGAAACACAAAGTTTTGAGGTGCAAAAGAGCGTGTTCTGGGTCTCCCTGGAGCAGAATTGGTTTTGTTTTCCACTGAGGTCTGTTCCTGTTGAAGTTCTACTGACACTGAATGTTTAGAATCAGCTGCAGAATCTTTCATTGCTGGATCCAGTTGAGCATTTTTATCCACTTCATGTTTAGAAGGAGTTACCTATAACAGCACAAATAGACAAAGCCAACACTACATTATCAAATCAATAAAATGTTTACTATAGGCATGGGACTGTCTAAAAGCCATCAGGAAGGGAACAGTTTCAGGTAAGTCGCATTTTACAATAGCATATGAGTACAGAAGTCATGATTTACCAGTAAGCCCAACTGGTTTTCACACCTGTGAATCATTCTAGCAACAGGGATAGCACTTCACTACGAGGAATGCAGCGATCCATGGAAGGGCCTAAAGTAGCAGAACACCTCACCTACCAAACCAGTAATTAAAAGTAGCAAACGTTTGCTCCCACTGCTAGGAAAAAAAAAAGCTTTAAGGTGATAAGCTCCTCAAGAGCAGAATTAACTGGCTCCAAATCCAACTAGGCCTGTTGAATAATCACAGTTTATACATGTACTCTAAATCCAAAGACTGAAGAACAAGCTAAAGTAAGCTGATAGCTGAGGAATGCAGCCCAAGACAAGTGCAGTTAGGACCACAGAATGTTATTAAAAGAGGAGAAGTAGTTAATCAATAAGTTGAATCCACATTCCTATCAGATGAGTGACCAGATAATCATACAGAACGCATTTCTGAGATACCTATATTGAGGTACTGCTAGCTCAAACCAGCCAAAAGAGCTTAGATTGTTTTTCAAGAAAATATGCATCTTCAATCCACTATAAGTCTTGTTATACTTTAGATACCCCTGCTTGGAACGTAAGCCTTGAATTCAACTTTTAACACACTTCTTGTAATGAGATGACTGAGGTTACAGCAAGAGTTTATCAACTGGCAGCACAAAGCAACTCCTGCCTGTGAAGAGGTACTTACCTGAGCAAAGATGGAAGTGCCCCTTACCTCCTGTCAGCGTTTGTGCATGACTGCACCGGTTTCAAGACAATACTAGAGCACAGTTATGGAAAGAGGAGTGGAGATGGGAGGCGAGAGGGAGACACAAGGTGAGAGGGAATGGTAGAGTGCAAAGAAGGAGAAAAATAAATTATGGTTCTCGCACAGGACTGTCAGCGCATGAATGCATACGCAAATTGTTTGGGAACCTGGGTTGGAGGGCTATGATGAATTCACATACTGCTGTCTCTATGTAGAGGCACTGTCATAGCAGTGAACCACAATGACTGCCTTTAATTATGATATGCCTAACTTGCCGAGAATAACATCTCCAGCTTTATTTTTTTGTGGTTCAAAACCTAAAAATGCATTTATTTCTTAGCTTCTAAAGTCTCATATCATTACCTTAGCACGAAAAGGATACATTCAGAATATGTTTCAAAAAGGCATGAACTGCACAAAATTTACAAATGCTAGGTAAAACAAGCAAAGCAGGCTTTTTTTAACTAGTTAAAACATCAGACACGAGATATGTCATGTAAGAACTTCTTGTCTAATTTAAATCATTGTCCAGATCTTGATTAGTAATCAAGTCATCCATATAAGCAAACAACATTTGATCTTAATTTTAAAAATATGGCAATATAAATACATACAGCTTCTTCCCAAAATCTAGCTTATTAATGAACTTCTTATTACTTCTATGCTTGAACACAAGTATATTTGAGCTACAATTACACTGTTACTGGCTCTTAAATCAGTTTTACTGCTTTTCCATTTCAAATATTAAATGACCTACCTCCGTGATGTCAGGTTTGACTGCTTTCTTCTGCTTTCCTACACTTGCTGTCTTTCTCTGTGACTGGTTACCTAGAATGAGAGAAACTCCCAAAGGTCAAAAAGGCATCCGACCTTTTTCAGTGCTGACCAGAAGACTGCCATAAAAGTCCAGTGGCTAGAGACAGGGAGAGACTGTTTTGTTTCTTCAGTGGGAGGTGGCTAGAGGGCAGACACCTAATTGCAAAAGTTCATTCAAAAGAAAACCTGGCCTAGGATTTAACAGCCTATTAAGAGATGTATCACCAACAAAGGAAAACAGTTTCATTAAGTCATTAGTCTTCAGATGTTGTCGTATATTAAAAATAAAGTCACCATATTTCCTTAAAGGCTGAAAAGATAACATCGAGCCAATTTGAGTTCAGATTTTTAATTTCTATATGGCACAGGATTTCTATGGGTGAGTTGAAACCAATACTAACACAGCTGTGCTTTCAGCCTAGGGGTTAATTTCTGTCATATATAATACAAGGGACACTGCAAAACATTCTAGAGAATATCTTGGGAACAAGAATATATGTTAAAAATTTCCCCTTCAGTAACTATCATGTTCCCTTATTCTAGTAAACAGACAAACATGGGCAAAGAAAAATTCCTGACTTGAAGAACATAGGCTCTCGTCTCTTCCAGAGATGTCTGTTCCTGATCACAGACTTAATAATCATATGTCCTTAAACAGCAATACACCAAACTGGCAAGTCTTTACCAGTTCTGGTTTTGCTCTTTCAGTTTATAATTACCATATGGATATTGATGCTCCACACTGATGGATTTTATGGGAAACTGTCCAATGTTGGTTTCAACATCTTGATTTAAATATTGCAATAGAGTTCCAGATGAGAGTCTAAGTGATGCAGTATTTAGTCCTTTCCTTACCTGACAATTGGGCATGATTTACATACAGTCTGTCTATTCAAAGGAGATAGTTACACAGCAGAAAGCAGTGTGCTAAGACAGTTCAGAACAAGCTGATATGTATCTCTACAGCACAACAGAATGCCTGAGATATGAGCAAGACAACAAAGCTGTCTTAGACTCATTATCAAATGATATATTAACAGCAGCATATAAACGTACAAATGTTGTTTCCAGTGCTTGCTTAGCCACTACTGGATGGTATCTCTTTACAGCACACTATTCCAAATACTTACGTATCAGGCTTCAGCTACACAAGAAGGACTATTTTCATTGCCTCACTTACCAGTAGTAGCAGCAGTAGCTGTTTTCAGCATCTGCCTAGCTGCAGAGGAGGCTGCTCTGGTGATTCTTACATTTGAGGTTGTCTGGACTGCAGTCTGCAACGCTGTAAGAAATGTTAATTCCAAAGATTTCAAAGCTTAACAAGAAGCTGCATTCAAGTAATACAATTGAAAGTTTACGTTTTGTAGAAATCAGAAAAGTGCATTAGCAATTACTAGTTGCATTAGTTTGCCAGAATCAACAGGGGTTCTTCTGTCAGTTCAGTGCAAGCAGTGCTAAACACGGACAGCACAGCTCAGCCTTGGCATCAAGGCAATGCCCTGAAGGATTTTGACTGAAGATGTTTTTGCTGTATAGTAGTACCTCCAGGACCATCAAGGTACCAGTGTGCTAGTTACCATGTACAAAGCTTAAGGAACCCTTCTCAATGTTCCCTGCAATCAGAGTCAACATCATCCCCATTTTACAGGTGAAGCTTTCTAGAGTAATAACTTGCCATGGTTACTTGCACAGCTGGAAGCTTAAGCTAACCATCTGTGTAACAAAGCAATGCCCTGGTCATTATATGGAAGTATTCTAAGATCTGAATTTAATGTAATCTAGCAAAGTATTCTTAAGACAAATTGCCCCTGAAATATTTTATAAAATATTACAAGTTCGTGCACTGTATTACCCATCTTAATAATTTTCATCTTTGTATTTTAGTACTGTTTCTAATATCCTACAAAAACGATAGCATTCTCCTGCATGGAAAAATCCAACAGGAGCTCTTTATTTCATACCTTCACTTTCTACATCTGCCTGAAATCTAGTAGCCCCACTTGGTTATTGTTAATGCTATTTGTGTTTTTAATGTCAAGCTGCAATTCTGTGGAAGCTAGAATGACAAGTTGGGAAAAAAATTACTAGAGAAATAATTATAACATTTGATTTATCCAAACATGCATTTCCCTAACATTTTTATATTAGTATTTAAATACATACAATGCATATTATTGATTCAGCAAAAAAGGAATAATCAAGTCTAGTGGATGACAATTTTTCAAAAATTAAATGTTTTAATTGTTATATCAAACACTGATAATAGCTCTTTTCAGTATTCACCGGAAGCACTACCGAAATTTATTTAAAAAAAGGTCTGCTGATTTAATTAAATAAGCGATGCAAAAGTCATTTCACTCTGAATTACTGAATATCTTGCATTAACGTCAATATTCCACATGACTTAACCTTATCTACTTAAGGTATGGACATCACTGTGCTAACAGGAAGAATTTCTAATCAATGCTATTCTATTCCCTTAAAGGTGGCATGGGTTGGGTTTTGTTGTTGTTTTCTTAAGAAATGTATGTAATTGTTCATAGAAAATCACAGATACAGAAGGGACTGTTGTAAAATATGAAAACGTAAGATTGTACTTGTCATTTATTGAAGAAGACAATCACACATTCACTCAGTTGCATTAGTGTGCATCAGAAGTTTGGGCTCCTGTCTCTAACATTATATGCTAATGTTCTTTACCAGGAGATTATTCTTTTTCAAACCTTTTTCAGTGCTGAGTTATACAAAAAAACTCATTTAGAGATCACAGACAACAGCGTATCTGCTGTATAGACAGAGGAAAGACCTCACTGAAAATATTTACAGCTCATACAATCAGCTTTTTTTCAGGCTACCCACAACACCAAGGAAAATTAATCTTTTGCTTATGTCAGCTATTCTTCATCTTTCCAGGTGAAGTCACCTGCTCTTCTGTAATAGCAGCAGCTACTATATGTGATGCTGCTCTTAGAGACAAACAGAAAGCTCTGCACAGCTCCAGGTGCTAAGGCAGCCAGCAGTCATGCAATTCTGCCTACGGACCTTTTTCTTTTCCCTCTCCTAGGGTGAATAATCAGTAACCAGGACAGCATTAAGTATCCTGCATTCCCTTTCCCCCAGCCTAGAGAGGCAACAAACACATGTGATACCTAGAGCCACACACTTGATAATCTGCCAACTGCTGCCTTTGTCATAGTTGGTAGGAACAACCATCCTAAAAACTCCTCCTTGTTTTCTACACCCAAAAACGTACTACGGATCTCACCCAAAGATGTTCTTTGCCTCCCTCCCATAATGTCACAACTACTGACTCAGGGGAAAAAAAAAAAAACCCAAACAAACCAGCAGTGTCCTTTCAGATTCAGAGGTAGGGATCATATTACTTTCATACCTTTCTCTTTTTCAGCCGCTTTGACTGTACTCATCTGTTTACGTCCCGCTTGTGTAGGGCGCACACTATGCCCGTTGGCACAGACCTACAAAACAAGATCATTTTTTGTGAAGTATCAGATTTCCAGAAATGAAGCAGCCTAATTTCTTGCCTCATCTTTCTATCTTAGGCTCCAGTAAAACAAATGGTCAAATAATTTGGCACAAAGGGCTTTAAAATGTAAAGAGAAATTAAGAATAACTAAAATAGCTCATTTTAGACAGGTGTTGACATGCATTACCCAACTAATTAAGAATTTATCATAAAAAGAATGAAGAAAAATATTTAAGAAACCATTTCAGTTTACTATGAAACTAGGTCCAATTACTGCTGCATCTTAGTACATATTATGTTTCTAAAAAACAGTTTTCAGAAAAAAAAAATTTAACTCAGCTGTCCCTTTGTAAAGTTATGACTGAAATCCTTCAAATGCATTCAAGTTTTGTAAGGCAAGATTGCTAGATTCAGAATACAGCTTCTTTTACAGGTTACTGCTGGTGAAATTCCTCAAAAAAACCCTACTTTTTAATACAAGTAATAGCAGAAGGAACTGCCAAGATTCACAGTAAAAACATGCCAACATTGAAATGATTTTTGAGTGAAGAATGGACTAAAATCTGCATTCATGACAGACTTTCTGCATTCAAGGGAGATGCACTGGTTCTCCAAGCCAAAACCAAAGTATGTAACTTTAGTCTCACTACTACCTCTACACATATTTGCAGTCGTTGCTGACTACAATATTTTGTATCGAAAAATTGATCCAGAAGATCTGTGCAATTTTCTGTTTGTACTGACCTAATCAAAATCTCTGTAGTTCAGTTCAGCACAATGCTCAAATAAGATCTATCAGCTTGTTGAAATCTTTTCAGATCTAATTTGTCTTTCTCACCAGGAGACAGCACTCAACTTGTAAGCATACAACCCTGAGTTATGGTCTGAAGGATAATTGCATCCTTTTCTCTAAATTTATTTGCTGAAGTTTGTGTAAAAAACAAACCGTAGAGTGCTTAGATGCAGTTGGTATCACGGTTTTTTCTTCCTGGTTCTTGGCCTTTGATCGAGTAATCCTCCCGGAGAAAGCAGGAGCTGCCTGGGAACATCCCCAAGGAAACAACAGTTAACATACTCCTTTTCCCCCCCGTCACTGTTGAGTGGTCAAGAAGCATGAAAAGCAACACGCCCGTGCAAAATGGGTCAAGTGTGTAATTTGAAAAACTTTCAAAGTCGAGTGGACTAAACAGGAACAAGTTACCTGTTCTAAAATAACTTAGCTGTTTCAATTGTGGATGAATCATCCCAGTTTTTGAACTGAGAACACAGTCATAAATACAAAAATCAACATATCACTAGTACTATTTCTTTAGTTTAATAAAATGAGACAAATTACTCCCTTATTGTTCCTTATTATAAAATAAATATTTATAAAGTATTTACAAAATAAACTGTTTGTTTGGCATAACATACACATAATTTTGTATACAACTAGAAGTTTTAATATAGTATACTACTTATACTTCATTTAGATATTTAATTTAATATTAATCTTACTACCTTCTCTCTTGGCTTTACTATCACTGGATCTTCAGGTACAAGTGAAAGAAATCCAGGCGCAGTTGGTCTATATAACCCAACTTTAAACACACCCTTTTTTGCCTTCTCTCTCTGCTCTCTCAGTTTTCGAAGTTCCTTTTCTTCTTTATAGCGCTGGAGCATTTCCTTGCGTTCATTAATCCTCTTGGTGGCTGCATTTGTAGATTGTTCTGAAGCAAAGATGGAAGACATCTTTGTTATAAACTCTTGAAGATATTTTTCAGACAACAATAAGCAAGTCAGAAAATTTCAAAAAACTTTTCCAAGATAGAAGAGGAACACACTAAGTCAAAGAGCAGAAGACTGTCTGGAATCTGTGCTTGCAAATTTCAATTAAAGCCTTACAATGCAAATACATGTGATCTATAAGCTTGCTAAAAGCTTAAATTCTCTTAATTGTTTTAACCCTTCCCACTAAAAGAGTATTCAGTGGTAAATTTAAACTTGCAAATATACCTCCCCAAATCTGCACCTGAGGGATACTATAAATTCATATCCATTTTACAGTGTACAGGCTGTTCCTGCAAGGTTACTAATATTAAAGTTAACACTTTAACTACTTATTTACTTTATTTGTATCAGTTTCTCCGTTCAAACACTTATGTCATTGAAAGTTGAAGTTTAGGTCAGCTTTAGATACCAAAGTCTGCATCAAGCTGAGAATAAATGAGGCAGAAGTTACATGAAATAAATCCTTAAGATGATGCCAAACTTGAATTATATGTCCATCTGAAAAATTTGTACCTACTTAAAGTTAAAATTTACGTAAGATAATTTATTTTAATTTATTTTCAAATAATCAAGATAGAAATTTCTTAAATTTCATATTTGACATGATTACGTAGGGATTGCACTCCATCCTCCAATAATCTTCTGCTATCAAAATACTGAAGGAGAAAATATTTCTAAAGAAATCTGTTAACATTTTAAAAGACAAAGTTAATTCCCTAGGCCATAAGAATCCAGGAGAACCAGGGACGCAGAATTCAGTATATATGCAGGCCCTATTTTCTGGGAGGAGGGGTAAGTCATCAAAAACTAGCAATTGTTAAAATAAAATTACACCATGCATTTACCCATTTATAATTACATATAGCCAATTATAATATACCATTACGCATTTCTAAGCATATTTTAAGAACATGACAGACACGAGGTATATGTTAGAAGAAATTTTAGATCAGGGTTTTTCACTTCTTAAACAACAAAGCAATCATTAAGAGACTTCCCATTGAATATTAACAGCAAAATGCATTCTTCCTTTAGCTGCTGCACACAAATCAGAGCAAAGCCTCATTCATACCACCGGAGCAGTGAGGAGGATAAAGCTGTATTAAGCTTTATTTTCCTTATTTTCTTAACAGTTAGAAGAACTGGTAGCAGTCATTGTTTTTTAAATCTTAAACCTTTTCTTCAAATTAAAACATTGACCACAATTAGGTTCCTGTGATAATGTTACTATATCTACTTAAAGACATTTTTAACAATTTTAAAAAAGCTTAATAGCAAGTCTTTACTCACTCTGTTTTACACTGCTCTTCTCTTGAGAGCACATTTCACTTGTCTCATTTAGGTGAGAAATTCCTTTTGAGAGCTGAACATTGACATCTGCCAATCCAAACTGTCTGCCCTTTTCAAACAACTTGTGTCTGTTCTCCTTTTGAAGCATTGATTTTCTGCGAGCAACTTTTGTTCTGAGGGTTTCTGTACTCAAATCCTTTTTGTATCGACTGGCAAACTGGGAGGTAGCAGCCATCTTGATGACCCTAGACAAAAATCATGAAGATTAGGAAAAAAGCTGTCATGTTTTGTTTTGCCCTTTTCATTAGAGTTTACATGTTATGAACAAAGAAAGCCCTAGGTTCTTAATTTCTGTATGTGTACCAGAGAAAAAGCAAATGACAATTTCAGTAATGAGTCTTCATTATTCTTCTTTATTTTATGCATTCAAAGTGCTAGTTTGTTAAGTGGTCTCAACAAGTCTGACACAGAATTAGTAGGGGACGCTGTGTCACTGCCAGAGATTGTCCTGCTGGTCTGTTTTCAACACAGATGTTTTTCATGTTAAGGAGACAAGCAAGTAAATGACAGGTTGTAGGACAATACTTGGAAGCAACGTTGCCACTGAGCATTTAGATTATACCCTATCTGATGGCAAGGCATTTTTGTCCTGCATCAGAGTACTTGGCAACATTTCCGAACCAAGTTTCCAGGATGCAACTGCAATACAATAGCATTTATTTCAAGCAGGATTTCTCCCTATTTTTTTAACCTGAGGAAGACTTGATGCAAATCTTGGGCTGCATCACAAGAAGCGTGGCCAGCAGGACGAGGGAGGTGATTCTGCCCCTCTGCTCTGCGAGACCCCCCCCGCAGTGCTGCGTCCAGCTCTGGGGTCCTCAGCAGAAGACATGGACCTGTTGGACGGGTCCATAGAGGGCCACAAAAACAATCAGGGGGATGGAACGCCTCTGCTATGAGGACAGGCTGAGAGAGCTGGGGTTGTTCAGCCTGGAGAAGAAAAGGCTCCAAGGAGACCTTATTGCAGCCTTTCAGTACTTAACGGGGGCTTGTAAGAAAGATGGGGACAGGCTTTTATAGCATGGCCTGTTGTGACAGGACAAGAGGGAATGGTTTTAAACTAAAAGAGGGTAGATTTAGACTAGATATAAGGAAGAAATTTTTTACAATGAGGGTGGTGAAACCCTGGCACAGGTTGCCCAGAGAGGTGGTACATGCCCCATCCCTGGGAACATTCCAGGTCAGGTTGGACGGGGCTCTGAGCAACCTGATCTAGTTGAAGATGTCCCTGTCCATGGCAGGGGGGTTGGACTACGTGGCCTTTAAAGGTCCCTTCCAAACCAAACTATTCTATGATTCTATGAAGCATCAGTTGGTTTGTACGTGTTGTGCTAACAGCAATGTAAAAAGTTCCATCCCCTGCATCCCGCTGACACCTGTCTTGTCGAGGGCTTTCATGCTTTCTTCCTGGAGAGGGGTCAGGATCAGTTCTTGCAACTGGCCTTACTCTGCCACCTCAACCAGGGTCTTTTAAAAGAAATCTCATCTTCTGTTACTTACAGAAAACAGCTTTAGAGTAAGAAGGGTGATAGAGCTAAACTAAACAGCCAACAATTACTCATTGACCAGCAAATTGGCCATTTACTGTGATTCTTAGTTTCAAGACAGCAAGTTTTGATCAAGCTAAAGAAATCGTGAAGTGAACTGGACTGAAAAGATCAGCCTTGACTATGGGTATACAGGGTTTCTGAAAGTCAATCCCCTCCCCCTCCATTTGCTACCAAAAGCCAAAAACAACACCAGCAGCCTAACTGAAAAACCCAAATGTCAGAAGAAAAAGAATACCAAAATAAACAGAAAGAGCACAGAAATGAACAAGAATGTACTCTTAAACTGCATATACTTATGGAAAAAGCAAGCAAGGAAAGAATCTAAACTACTGTAAAAAGGATTACAGACAGTCTGTTCCGATACCATCACTGCTGGCAGTGGCAGCTCCTTGTGCCCCACTCCATGGCAGCGTTCATGTACTAAGTAAATTGCATAGCACCAACAGTACCTGCACAGCCGTCTGGAAGTGCTTGGAATAGGTACTGGACATAACATACGAGTCAGAAATCTAAATGGCTATATTTTGCTTCTTTTTTTCCCAATACATCCAGTGCTGCAGGAGAGCAAAATGGTCAGTGGAAGTGTAAATGAGCAAACGGGAATAAAAAGCTAAACTTGGCTTAAAGCACTCAAATCAGAGACTGGATCTCTTCCACATAATCCTGGAAGAGTTGGGGCATATCAGTGCCACCTGATTTGTCAATATCTTACCTTTCATCCAGCATCTTACATTCCAACTTTCAGAAACTGATTAAAGATGCCCGTTAATTAATAATGATTGCAAATGATCAGACTACCTCTACTGTAGTTCATAGGTCATATTTGCCTTGCTTTACATGTTAGTGATTAAGGAAGCATCTCCAATAATAATTTTTGGATTGACATTGTTAGTAATTCCCATGGAAAACCATGAAGAAAACAGTTAGTGGTAATATATCCCTACTATCTACCTGCTAGAAGATGCAGGCTTTTTGAGCCCAGTGGATGAAAATAATTTCTAAAAGCAGCAGCTAGCATCAAGTCTCTACACTCATCCTCTGTGGACTTGTAGGACAAATTCCATGTGTCTGGGACTCCTTAAACATGCTCTTTAAATACAGCCACAGTCCTTTCAGAGTGCATGCACAATTTTTAATTCAGTGCCTTAATGGAAGGTATCATACTCTCTACCCACAGAATATACATTGTTATCTATCAGGCAAGCTTGCAGAAAGCTGTATTTGCCTTAAACACTAATAAATATTTAACACATTTAAAGGATTTTTATGCTGTACCTTCTACTTTGAACAATATTTTCCTAGTTATTATAGTGTAAGTCCACTTACAGCCTTCTCCCATGAATAAACCTCAAGAGCAATTGATCTACCTTTCAATAAGTAATCCTGCAGCAGAATTCATCTGAATCTTGAAGAAGAAAAATATAACATAAGCAGAGATGCAGAGAGAGCTTCTCACAAAGGTATTATCAACTCACATCCCAGATCAGCAAAAGCAATCCAAGAGACTACCCATGAACTCTTTAGGCTTGTTAAAAAAGTATGGCATGCTCAAGATCAGAAGCTCTTCCTCTAAACATCTCTTTAGGACAAAAATACCTGTCTCCTTTTCTTTCCAGGTTATGGTTTCTGTGTAGTACCTTGCCCAAACAGGAGTCTAGAGGATTAACTGGAATTTAAATTGGCATAAATTCAAGTAAAGACTAGTAGCAGGAAAGGGACAAAGAGCTTAAACGAAAAGAAAGACTTGGGACTTGGGACGAAAAGAAAGACACTTGGGTAGCGTGTACTACCAAAATTAAAGTTGAAAATTTATAGGATTGAATTTTATAAAAAAAAACAGTGAGGGAAAAGAACCACTTTTGACCAGCAACGCCACAAGAACCAAAGGAGTAATACCGATATGAAAAGCATTTAGGTGCACAGTTACCACTTTTGGTCTGAACAGAGACAAAGTAGAGCAGGAAGAGCGAACATCGCTATTTTTAAAGCAGGAACCCGGCAATTTTGGGGGCTGAATAAGGTCTAGACTCTATGCTTTCGAGACGGGGCCCCGGGGATCACGACAAGCTGAACACCAGGGCCCTGCTCCCCACCGCGGCTCTGACGGCTCGCCGCAGCCTTGGCCCCTCGGCCCCTTCTCCGCCACCGCCTCGCCGTGTTTTCAGGCCAGCTCGGAGAGGAGGCACCGCTGCCAGGCCCCAGGAGAGAACACCCCGTCCCATTCCCATTCCCATTCCCATTCCCATTCCCATTCCCATTCCCATTCCCATTCCCATTCCCATTCCCATTCCCCGCCATACCTGCGCCAACACCGCAATCTCCTCAACTCCCACAACGCGGCCCGCCCCGGCTCACTTTCAAATCTCACCTGGCAACGCTCATTGGCCAGTCCCGGCCCGCCCGCAGGCTCTCATTGGCCCGCTCATGGCCGACCGTTGATGGGCAGAGCCGAAATCGCAGAGCGGGCTGTTTATTGGTCGCCCGTGACGGCCATGCTTGATACTCATTGGCTGCGCTGAGCATTTCCTCACCTCGCACTCGCCGCTCATTGGCCGGTGGAGTGCGGGAGGAGAGGCCTACCGGGCCCGGAGGGCGGTGGGGGGGCAAGTCCCTCCCCTGGCGTCCCGCCCGCCGCGGGGGCGCCGCTCTAAGATGGCGGAGGGGGTTCTCGGGCCCCGGGACGAACAGCTCAGGCCGCAGCCCGGGGTGCGGTGCCCTCACGCCCCACAGGGACTCGGGGTTAGGATGAGGGGCTCGCGGGCCTCGCACCGTCCTCCCAGCGCCCGGGCAGGCGTATGTCTGTACCTCAGTGACCTCGCTGTGCCGCCTCCTGAGGAACCGAAGCCGGGTTTACACAGGTTTTAAAGGGCCTGGGGTCGTGCCGAGGTTTGCTGCCCCTGTATTCCCTCCCGTATTTGCATCGTACCGACCCCACGGTTTGCTGGGGTGGATTGTGTTTAATGCGATTCTCATCTGCAAAACGGTTTGTTCCGCGTTTGTTTATAATCTGCAAAATTAAAATGCAGAAATGCTAACGAAGAAACCAGCCGCTTGGTGGCACTGCAAAAATGTAGACGGTGTTTGAGAAGAGTGTTGCCAAACAGGAAACTGCTGAGCAGCGGGCGTGATGGTAAACGGCGAACAATCATAACTTTTCAACAGCCTGAGAATGCAGGACCTCCATACGTGACAGTAAAATACTAGTAAATTTTTATATAAACGCGATTACAGTGAAAGAAGACAGCAATAAGTAGATTAAAGACCATTCGGTCAGAGCGCAGAGCTGTTCCCCGCAGTAGCGACCAGTCTTGCCTTGTCGGAGAGCGGCTCTGTGCAGTTGGAGAAATGTCACCCCTTGGTTCCCTGGATAGATGGCCAGGGGTTACAGCAAAGATTTGCAAACAGTGACCATCTGGACTAATCCTACAATCACTGATTTACTATAAGATAATAAAAGATTAGTATGGAGGTTCTTGACTGCTGCCAGGTTCCCCAATGGTATGAAAAAGATCCAATTAAACAGAGCTACAGGAATTCATATTTGTAGACTGTCCACAGAGTCCTATCCAATGCAGTCCTCAGTGTTTGCTGCTTTTTGTTACTCCTCTTTTTCTCCCAAATCAGTGGAATTTGAGGGCATTCAGCAGTTCTACCTTATGACATCAGGATATAGTCCAATGATGATTAGGGACATGGTTTAGTGGGCATGGGGGGGTTGGGTTGATGGTTGGACTCGATGATCTTAGAGGTCTTTTCCAACCTTAGTGATTCTATGATTTTATGATGTGAGCCATGCTGAAGCACAAGTTTTAGGGAAAAGGTGAGTTTAGGAGTGTCTTCCTTCCAACCAAAAATCATTTTTTCTTAATGTATACCTGCATCTGAAGGATTCCTTCATGCTGAAACAATACTTGTTTCATCCTCGGAGCACCCAGACTGGCGCATTTCCTAATTCCCACTCGTGGATGTTGATACTGAATTTAGGAAGCGTGGCTGCACTACAGCTGGAACTTTAATCTCACTAGCTCAAATAACAACATCGGCGATAACGCAGCAGTACGCACTTCAAGGCAGACTGGTAACCTGAGCACCTAACTTGGCTCCTTGGCAGGCTCAGGCTGTGCCGTGCGCCTTCGCTGGCTGTTACCTGAGCTAGCTAGGTTAAAGCCAGAATGGGTTTCCTTAACACGCTGCAGTGACACCTTCCACGAACAGTATCTAGGTCACCGCAAGGGTCTTGATGTATTTGAATAGTGCCATGATTTTAAAGTATTTAAGATAAAACACAGTAATAATTTTTTTCAGCCCAATTCCTGATTGCTGCTGATTTTATTGTGTTAAAGGAATAAACATAAAACCATTTAATAAGAGATAAACAAGCAATATGAATATATAAACTCATTATCTTGTACAGGTATAATACATGCCTGAAAGATTAACCATGCTATTCTCATACAGTCCTGATGATTTTATGATAATATGCCTCCATTTTAGCCACTGAAGCTTTGAGAACCAATTTGAATTTATCTATTTCTTGACAATACAACTGTCATCATCGGATATATTTTGTACCGAGGAGATCATTATGTAGAAATCTGCTAACTTGCTCTTTCTATTCTTCATTCGTTCACATGGGATATTGTTCTTTGTGAGGGTAGTTCTTCCTACCCTTACATAAATGCATCTTACTGAAGAGCAATGTGGAGCATGTAGGGAAACCTATCTCCAAATTTAGTCCTGAAATAATTACAATTTCTGAACAAATTTTTGGTGAAAGTTCAGGCAAATGGAGTTGTGAAGCTGTAGCCCACAGCACCACATACTTGCCACTTGGAGTGGAGTCAAAGAAAAGTCTCTGTAGGCAAACCACTGCATGTGGAGTCCAGCACGGTGCTGCAGAGGGCACATAGTCCTCCTGCCAAATTTAGTTGACAGATCAAGTGTTGTGCAGCAAAACCATTATGGCGCATTGGCTGTTTTTCCCACTTCTGCTTACGCTTTTCATCTGAAGTGGGCACTACCTTAAAAACTAGAACAAATTCTAGGAGCAGAAAACAGAAGCTAAATTCCTGTCTTACAACAGCTAGGAAACACAATTAAGCCTTCTGCTGCATTTTCTTGCTCTGTTGTTTGGGTTTCGTTTTGCACAGTAGCACGTTTTTAACAGGAGTGTGAGATAGTCACCCACCAAACTGTAACGCCTCGGCTTGTAGCCTGGGAGGAGGGTATGGTCTGAACAGGTAGGAGGGATACAGATTTGGACTCTCACCAGGATAAGCTTGGAGAGCGTCTTCCCTTTCCTGGGTATTTGCTCTACCACCTAGATTAACACATAGAACAAATGACACGCAACACCTACAGCCCATGGTGATAAAAAGAAATTGATAACCTTGCCCTTTTCCTTCAAAGAGCACTTACAGACTCCTACACCCCAGATCTGTGGGCCCGGGATCCTGAGCTGACGGAAACACCTACACGCTGGTGATGCAAAGCAAGTCGAATACATCCTTTGTTTGATGTTTCCTGCAACCAGGTCTCTGCTTGGTAGGTGGGAGGTTCCACTCGCCCTTGGGAAGTGTCTAACGCTCTCCAGGTTATAAATAGAAAGACGAGGTGCCTGACTCTGGGTATTCTATTGCGCTCTGGCAGCCTGATACCTAATAGCTAGATGTTGTAGCACATTTATAAGCTCCCAGCTTTCACTGGAGCTACTCTAAAATGCAAACTAGCAATCTTATAATGCAAAGTACAGTTGGAAACAAAGCCTGGGTAGTTTTTATCTCAGCATATCTGTACATCCTCTGTTATTTACGGTGCGTTTACACCGAATGTTCCCCGCTGTTACAGATCTAAGTCAAAAACCTGCTCTAGCACTACAGGTGAGAGCATCCTGCAGCTGGTTTCATTCTCTAAGGCCCAAAGCCACATTCTTAAGGAAATCACATTTCTTTCCAAACAGAAACCATGTTGGTTTTCTTCCTTGGGGAAGAGGGGAGCAGGAATTAACCCAGGAACAAATGCTGGATTCAACCATAAGCCACTGCTGAGTGGAGACCAAACTTTTTGTTGTTTCCAGGGACTTTGGAGTGGGTTACTTTGGGTGAATTGTACTTTTATCCCCTTCAGCAAAAGGAGATGAAGAAACCACTTAGTGCAGTGGTATTAGATGATGTTTCAGCAGCGTTAAGTAAGTTTTGAATTTAATTAGGCCAGGACCATTGCATTTTCATTTGAAATAAGCATCTTTTTCCCTAGCTTAGACAAGACTTCTAGTATTTTATTTTTTTATTTTGGCTTAAAACCTGTATGTATTTTTTCTCAGTCTCCACTGCCCAGAAGCAGAACACCTTGTATGGAAGCTGGATGCGACTGCTGGAGTTAGGTGTTCCATGGCTAAAACAAATACAAAGGCGATAAGGAACGGCCTAGTTTAGCGAGTACAATAACGCAAAGCTTTGAGGAATATGACTGTTAATTAAGATGGAAACAATAAAAGAGCAATAATGACTTGGTTAATCCTATGTGCTCTGACGGAGTTAAACTTCTCCAGGTCTCTGATAAGATAGGACTGGTTTTCTTTATCTGTTTTTTTTTTTAACATTCAAGGCTACTGACATGCAAAAGTGCCAGATGGCCATGTAAGCTAAACAAAGTGCAAAATCTTTCTTATATTATCACTAAATGCCTTGGGGGGGCAGGGGGAGAAAGGTTATTTAATCATTAGAAGTCACTTAGCAGCAAATGGCATTTAGCTGTCTTTATCAACTTAGAACAAAAGACTGGGTCTGTAGCGTTGTGGGGCCTTTTTCTAATATGACAGGGCACATATTTCATTCCCCTTTCAGTCTTATGTGTCAGTGTGTGGTACCATGCTAGTAAATAGTTTTTTTTCCATGTGCACAAACAAATCACCATGGTCCTACACCAAAATACAGAATTTTCCCCTAGAACACATGAAGCTACTGCGTCAGCAGCAGCTAAATCCCGTTGTTGTTCTGGGTTTTTGTTACAGTACAGACGAAAAAGTACTGGAAAGATGAGGACTGTAGGTTCTGTTTTCCGTCCTGTCACTGATCTAATATTTGACCTTCAGCAATTCATTTTACCTCTATCTTCCCTCCCGTCCTTGCTTTGTCTTTGTATATAGTGGCCGTAGTCAACAGGGACTGCAGAGACTTTGGGAGATTCATCTCAGCCATCTGAGACGCCATGTTAATGTGATCCTGTGCCTTGGCTAATTAGCTCTGCCCCTCATCAGGACTACTGTGGCACAGTGCTGTGCTGACACACTTACACTGCTTTTTAGCTTGAGAGCCGTCTCAAGGATCTTCTCACAGTATTGCATTACACAGAATAAGTAGTATCTCCACTGCTGCCCTCCTGCAGGTTGGAGAAACCAGGCCTGTTCGGTTTGCTAGCCCTGCTCTCACCCTGGATCATCTGTGGTCCCCCGCGGGTCCTCCACACTTCCCTCTAAGCAGAAACTGCTGAAATCTTCTTTTGAGGAGGGGGAAAGCTCCTTCTTGCAGGAAACCCTTAGGCTCAAGCTACCATCTGGTGCCACCGCTTAATTCTCCTTTTCCCAATGCCTTCCCTTTGCATTTTGCTCTTGTTCTCAATACCTTTGGTTTCGGAGGATTTATCTGATGCCTGTCTCTTTCTCCCTGCAGGCTGAGGGCTTTGCGAGGATGGCACAGAGAAGATGGCTGGGGTGATGCTCACGTGAGGAACCACTGCCCAGCCGTGCCTCCTAGGATACATCTGTGCCAGCAACAGCAGCTCATGTTTTCCTCTGTCGAGAGCAACATCTGCACAGATGATGGCAAAAGGTATTTAGTAATTGTACCGCGGAGGCAACGTTGGCAAAACCAGCTGGCAAGGCTGGCACCACGCTGGTGGGGTTCCAGTACTCTGCAGGACTACCCCTTCACGCTCCCAGTAACCTCCCAGCAGCTCTTTTAGCCTTGCAGTCAGGAATTAAGTAGATTTTAAAGCCAGAAGGTCTATCAAATTAGTTTCTTTGGCCTCCCGCAGAGGACTGTATAGATTTTTAGCCCATTATCACCATATTAAACCCACTTGTAAGCTGCCGGTGCCAGGACGCAGGCTGGGAGCTGGCACTCCCGTTGCTTTCAGTGCCACGTTGGTCGCTAAACCTCGCAGCAACCGGTACCGCGGCACTAAGGTCCGAGCCTGGAGACACCAGGGCGAGCAAGGCTGCGGGGGTCCCCGGGGACTACGGGGAGGCCTCGACCCTGCCGCTCCCCAGCACCGGGGTCTGCCTTGAACCGCCCCTGGCCTTGAACCTGCTGGCCGGGACCCCATGGGCCTGGCCCCGCTCGGAGGAGACCGCTGAGGCCCTGAGGAGAGCTGCGGGCCCGGGAAGGGCCGCGGAGGGGAGCCCCGGGGCCCTGAGGAGAGGAAACCTGAGAGGCCCCGAGTCGGGCCCCCGGACCCTGCAGCGCCCGCCCGGCGGTGCCTGGCGCGGCGGGGCGGCCGGTGCCTGGCACGGCGCGGGGGCGGTCGGCGGTGCNGCCGAGGGGCCGCTGGCCGCTCGCCGGACGGGGCTGCGCGGCGCCGGGCCCCGTGGAGGGCACCGGGCCTCCTCGTTCCCCTGGCGCGGCGCCTCCCCGCCGCCGGCCGCCCCCTCACGGGTTTATTTTATTTTATTCCCGGTGCTCCCTTCCGCGCCGGCACCCTTCTCCCATGCCGGGGCACCGTGGTGCCGGAGGGGGCCGCCGCCCGGGGGGGTTTATTGCGCTTTATTGCCCCCTCCCCGGCTCCGCTGGCAGCGCTCCCGTGGCCTTCCCGCCTCCCGGCGGGCCCGGCCCGGCCCGGCGGGTCTGACCGCGTGAGCCCGCTGCGGTGTGGTGGCGGTGGGGGACGGACCGCTCCGCTGGTGCCGGGTCCCGGCCCCTCCGCTCGGCCCGGGGTCGCGGAGCATCCTTCCTCCCCGGCGGTTGCATAACGCGATCGTCCCGCGTGGCCGACCCACGCGTGGCTGAGGGCAGCGCGCCGGGAAGGGGGTCTCGGGCGGTGTGGGGGTCGTCCGAACCCCCCTGCCTTTTGCGGGTCGCGGTCTCTTCGTGGGCCTACGGGTAAGCACACGGGGTTTTTCTTTAAAAACAAAACAAAAACCCCACGTTTTTGTTCCTAAATCTCGATCTTCTCAGTGCTGTCACTTCCTGATCGTGTTTGTCTGCACGGCTTACCCTGTGCTTCATACATTTATCAGCCTTTCAGAGGAAGGATTGTGAAGCTCGGTAAACATGTACAGTGATCCAAAAATAAAGCTTTAATCATTACTAGATCGTGTACATAATGCTTCTAATAATGTGTTCGCATGGGGATGGTGTAAGAACCTAAGGAAAGGTGAAAAGTACAATTACGGTGGAAGTGATTTCTTAAAATTACTTCCTCTAAGGCCTTACTCGAAACAATAAGTGTAGCTTTTAATTTCTGCAGTAAACTGAGGTTATTGACTTGTGCCATGTGGCTTCCAGTTGGAAAAAATCTCCTCGTATCAGCCCGAGAAGTGGGTCTGATGCTTGTCCTGCGAGGTGCTTTGTACAACGCCCAACAGCAGTGTACGTCTCTCTGCTCTGCTTTTAAATAACCGGGTTGGATGGGGCTGTGAAGCACAGCCACAGCGGCTCGGGGTTCGTTGCGGGCTGTAAAACCCGCCTGTGAAGCTGTGTAAATACTCAAGTGGTTAACCCTGCTGTGCTGCATGCTATCTTGGCTTATGCCATGGCTCTCGGTATCCAGTTTTGGTAGCTGGAGATACACAGGCTGGCTTTGAACCGGCTAACGTGCGGCACAGACTCGAGTTGCGAGTCTTAATGAGTGTTTGCATAGTGCTTCGTGTTTTCTCGGATGAAAGGTTTTACATAATTGGCCATTATAATTGTCTGTCACCCCTAGAGAAGAGCCAAAAAACAAAAATTGTGGAGGTAGGCAGTTGTTTTGGAAGTCCAAAGTCTAAACCCATAAATGCCTGTAGGTTCATGTTGTTACTGCTTAATGTGGAGGCAGCAAAATGATTGACTGGAAAAAAAAAAACCAACCTGGTTCTGCTCTCCTTTTGAGCCATTAGAATAGCATCGTTCGGAAAAATGACATCCTGCTTACGTTTGGGCTACTTGTTCTTCTGTGCCCAGTCCTAACACGACTCCAGTTGCACCAGCGTTGCCGTTTTTTTTTTTTGCCCTTGAAATCTTAACTGGAAGCTTTTTACAGTGTTTTGATTCCTTTTTAATAAATGGCTAATCCGTTGCTGCAGGGGATGGGAGTGTTTTGAATGCAGCATTTTTGGGTCCTGAGGGGAGGGGGAAGGGAGCGCCTTGTATTGCTTTCCGGCAGCCACTCGCCTTCCCCAGGCCCGAGTGAAAGAGCCTTTTTGACTGGTTTTGAAGGTAACGTACCCAATTCTCCTCTTACATGCTAAAACCATAAATTTGCTGTAGTGCAGAGCCTTTGAGGAAAAGAAATGGAATGTCAAGGAGTTCTGGGCTTCATCATGAGCAGCCTGGTAACAAAGGCGGTGTCTGTTAATTGCATCGCTTATCAAAATCTCCCCTTCTAATGACGAAGTTTCATTTTAATAGGTGTGAAAAGTTGTGGGATTTGATTTAATACCAGTGTCTTAAAATCATCTTGCACGCTCTATATGACTAAGTTGTCTCTTATATTTAATTGGAGAACGAGCAGAGGTTGAGGAGGAAGCTGTTTATGTCTCACTTGCACTAAATGCTCTTTAAAATCTTTTCTCCGTTTAGATAAGGATCGTGAAGAAGTGTGAGTGACTTGTCAAGTGCTAAGCTGCAACTAATTTTCTTATAGGCATATAAAACATCTTTCTGTGTCTCTTAAAATTGGAAGCTTGTCTTGTAGCATGCTGCGGACGCGTACCACGGTGTTGGTGAGCACTCCGCCGGCTTGAATAGCAGTGAGAGCGTGTGTTCATAGAGACTGGCCTGTAGTTCCCATGCCAGGAAGGGCTGCGGTTTTGGGGTACAGAGCTGCCAAGGTCGATTTCTGGTGCTGTGAAATTGAATGCTGTGTAGTAGATGCACGATACTACCTAGGTACTAACTGTCCCTGAGGTTCCGGGTGCCAACACATCGATCATAATGTGTTATTTTCACTTCTGGCTGCCCTGTAGCATAACAAAACAAGCAATTCGGTATAATCCTCAAACACCAGTTGCTTTATTACCAGCAGATATGGTATATTTTAGTATTCCTGTTGCAGGTTTGATACCTGATTTCAGAGAAGATAGCAGCTTTTCTTGTACATGGTAGTTGAGTGTGTAAGGAAAACATAAGACTGGTCCTAAGCCTATGATTAAAGATAATGTAGCTTTGGAAACATGCCTCTCTCTTGTCCCTGTCTGCTGCCTTTTTTGGCTTTTGTGGATTATTTGGTCATCGGATGTATTACTAGACGTTCCTGTCCATGCATTTAAGCTTTTGAAGGAGATCTTAAGTTTAGTGAAAGTTGTTGGTTAGAGATCAACTTCCCAGTTTTGTAAGCTCTGCAGTAAGGAGGGCACAGGAATGCTGCTTTGGTATGTGTGGCTGCTCAGTTTTTATTTGTACCATATTTTACTGGTTTTGTTTTCTAAGCTATTTTGATTCTATTAACTTATTAAGCTTAGAATCTATTAAAGTCAGTGTGACAGACTTTTTTAATGTATGAATGTTGTCCTTTTTTTTAATGTCCTTTTTTTTTTCTTCACCCCTAAAATATGAATCGGGATAATTGCCCATAGTGCAGATTTTGGCTGTAGTTGTGGGATTTGTATTTGGAACTTGCATTTGTAGTTGTGGAATTTGTGTTTATTCCCCAAGTAACTTTTCTTTTTTGTCTTGTTTTGGAAGGGGAATATCTGCTGTATCGCATGCTAATCCTGCTGTTGCAGTCCTATGCCTAGAGCATAACTGGAGATGAGTTTACCACTCTAGGCGTGCTGGTTGGTTTTAATCTAGCTATTTTGGGTATCAAAAGCAAAGAAATCACAGCAGGACTGGCTTTGGTATAGGGTGGGCTCGTGTGACTGCCATCAGTGGTACTTGCTTGGACAGCCAGTTTGTGGTAAAACCTGGGTGTCTGCAGTGTCATTGGAATGAGTATCAGAGGATTAAATATAGCTCAGGTATGCCTAAACATGTTGCAATTGCACCTCCTGTTGCAGTACAGAGGTAATATGAATGTTTACATACATCGCCTTCCTACACATCAGAGGTTCAACTGCCTCTTTCATAGTGAGTTGCTGCTGGGCAGCCACATGACTACGTAATGCTGTTTTGAGAGTAAAAATCCTACAGAGGGATGCGTAAATGGCTGTTAAGAAAATGTCAGCTTTTAAAAAAAAAAAAAAAAAATTCAGAAATGGCTGCCTGATATCTTGGGGTGCAGAAAATAGTGTTCTTTTCCTTATGATTAAAAAAAAAGTATCCCGCTTTAGAAGCTGCTATGTCTGCACTTCATAGCAAAGTAAAGGCATTTAGGTAGCTGAATTTCTGCCAGTTAAAATCTTGCTGTCCTAATGTGCCGTTCTGTACAGTGCTTGGAAGCTAATATACAATTTTCTTCTGCCTTGCAGCAAAACAAGTAGTGATTAAAAATTCAGCAGATGTTGTGGTTCACTTAACTACTTGTTCTTGCATCATTCAGGTCATATCACACAATTAATGTTGCTAATGTTCAATCTAGCTTTTTTTGTTCTAAGAATGGAAATTATCTGAACTACCATGGGATTTACGGAACTGTTTTGGCAGGAACTGGGCTATGCAAAGTAAATTATTCAGAACTGTTTTCATCCTTCCCCTAACTTGGAGAATCTCCTTTTGATTTCTCAAATATTATTTGTTCGTGCCAGACAGGGCTTTCATTTCTGCAGCTTTTCGCACTTTAAAAATTGAAGTGTTTTCTTTTGATCGCTTTGAGATAAATGAGACTCCCTAGTTGAGAAGGGGGGGGGGGGAAGAGCATGATAGGTATAAGTGCTTGCTTTCTTGGTTAAACTCAGTATTTCATTTGGCCACAGAACTGTTTTTGTATGAGAATACTTGTTTTGTTTCAGGCAGGGTTTCTACTGCTTTCAGTACATCTACTTAAATTTGCACAATTTTGATTAATCGTATTCAATCCAGTGTGTCACTTGCTTGACGTATAAATTAGAGTTAAACTTTACTTTCCCCTCCCTATGTTCCTTTAATTATGTACGTTTTGGGTTCTTTCTGGAGCACACGCAGGTTCTGGAAACATTTTCTGGGCTACTTGGAGCCGCAAAGCGATGTTCGTGTAGCAAGACTTGTGGCTTGTTTTCACTTCCTTCGCTGCCTTTCTGTTTGGAAGCTGCTGCCTGTACGGCACAAGAAGAAGCCTGTCCTCTCTCTTCATGTTGAGTGCAGTAGCTGTGGTTTTAGTTGACCTCCCTGCACTTTCTCAAGACCTGTCTGCTGATGCTCACAGTAGGAGGTTGGATGTTCCTAGGTGGGTGCCCCCTAAACTGGATACATGCATTGATATACATCTTTATGGATCGTGCTGCTATAAGCACGATATAAATACCAAGGTTAAGGCAGGCAAACAGCTAAGAAGAGTTGCTGGGTCTTTCAACGTCTTTGAGAGTAACTTGCTATACTGGGGCAGCTCTTGGCTCGAGTGCTTAAGAGAAACTAAATTCAGAATGTGGAACGCAGATGGAGTATTTTGGTCAAGGGCACACGTGCGGTTCAGCCATCGCTCAGCGCATTGCTGCAGGTAGCTTGAGAATAACAGGGTTTAGGAGAAGGGTGTATCCTTCTAAGCAGGAAGTGACAAATAGGAATAGGAATGGAAAAGGTGGATTTGTGCGTTATAGTATATGATATTCAATGTATGATGGAGACGTCTGTAAACTAGGTTTTGGAGAAGTAATGGGCAAAAACTGGAGACTTCCAGTTTATGCATGTTGTTTGAACTTGCCATTTGGATGACTTTTTGTGATCTGTCAATTAGCACATCAAGAGGATGTCTTTTTAGTCAAGGCAGACATTTTTCTTTGGAAAAACCTGTTTGGACTATTAACGCTAATGTACTTTAAGAGTACTTGTTTCAACTAAATTGTCGGTAGACAGTCAATCAGTTTGAAAAATGAAGTATTAAATATGTAAACCCTCCCCCAGCCTCTTTAGTGTCCTCTTTAGAATGATGGAAAAGAAGGATTCAGATTGGGTTTTGCGTATTCGTGATACCATGTATACATGTATCCGACATCCTCTACTTGCAGAATTGATATTCAGGATAACATGTTTAATCTCAGATTGCAAAAAATAACTTCACACACAGCTAAGTCCATCTGCTGGAAAAATAAGAGCGAGGCTAACTTCATCACTTATGTGGGACCCGCTTATTGCTGTGCTAATTACTATGTATGAATTTGGAAATTTGCATAATTTTTTTGCAAACGTAAGCAGCAGCCATTTAATTTAGAACGTTATTAACTTTAAAACATCCCCTAGCAACTCCTAAGCTACTTCTAGCTCACTTTGTATTTTTGGTGTTTTACAAGCTCTGATTTAGTAAGCTTCAGTAACTTTTTTTTCTCCTTGAAATGACTTTATATATATACACATATATATAAAAAAGAGCAGCTTGCTGCCATGTCAAGTAACTTTCAACCTGCAATCTAATGCACAATTCCTTCTGTTATTCAAATAAAAAAAGTGTTGAAATTAAATTCTTGTAAAACAAATGCTAAAACGGTAAAATTAGAAGATAGGTTTCGGTTGCTCTCGTGCAGTGTGAGAAGAGCACTTGAAATATTGTAGGTGTAGATGGTTTTCAAAAAGTAACCTTGGGGAAACTGGGGCATGTCAAGTCTGGTCCTAATTCTGCTAGAAGCTGGTCTCATGATGTGCATTCTTATATCCAAGCTCTTTGGAGCTTAAAAACATCATTGCAGACAGCTACTAAATGTTCTTTCTTACTAAAAGGCTGGATGTTGACACATTTTCAGCTTCTCAAGGTGTCTAGCAATGCCTTTTCCACTTGGTTTGCTTTTGTTTGTGTGACCCACTCCTTTTATTGTTTTTGCTAGTTGCCAGTTGGAGAAGGCGTATAATCTGTAAAGTATTAAAGTGCTTAAAATTTTATAGTAAAAAATACTGTCTGCTTTATTGGAATGCTGTTATTTACTAGTTAATTTTCTTTTGGATGCAATAGACAGGATTAATTTTCAAACTTGAGCTGTTCTTTCTGTGTTTTCTTAGCCTGTTTTCTGTCTCAGTACCATCAGAAACTTCCTATTTTGCTATGCGCAATTGCAGTCCCGTGTCTTTGTCCCTCTTTCCTCCTCCCTTTTACTCCGTTGATCACTTAAGAATGCAGTTTCTTCCTTGGGATGAACAGGGTTATATTGCTAGGCTCTTTAATTCCTCTCTAATTGGCAGAAAGCCAAGCATAAAATCTTGTTCATAAGTCACTCTAGAGATTTCTTTGTACATGTTAGCATGCAAAGAAAATAATAGCATCACTGAAAATCTATGTTTTTTATTTTTCCCAAGTCTAGACCAGGCATGATTATGTTCGTGTGTATGCGTAGGCTTGGGTGTTGGCACTCTGCAGCCCAGCGTGCAATTTGAAGTCCTTGGGCAGTTTAAGACTAAAATTTCTTGTAGCATCAAAGGCAGCAGCTATCCATCTGCATCTAGGTGGGTGAAATAATTTTCTGTTGTATCTAAACTTCAAAGACTAACTCATGGCTTGTGCCTGTGGTTTGGCTTTCTGCATTGTGTCATACTGGAGGCTATATTTTAAAAAAGAGTTTGGACGCTGGGTTCAAACAGGACTTGCTGTGTATCGAGTGATAGTAGCTAGTGTTGAATTGGGATTTGTGTTTACCAGCTCACGTGCTTCCAGAGGCAACCCAGTTCCCTTTCGATTTATAAAGCTCTTCATTGAGGTCTTTGTTCTGAACTTTGCCTCACCTAAGTCTTTATTGCAAAGCATAAAAATCCTTTCCATTACGAAGCCTCCACTCTGGTGTTGGGACTGTGGTCTTAATGTATTTATGTCTTCAGATCTTTTGTGCTTCCTCCTGTCCTGACTCCTGACGTTGAGAGAAGCTCCCTGTAAACACGTATTCAGAACTGCCCCTTACCCTCCTGCTACTAGGCTTGCTCTTGCTTTGGTGTCGCTGCCTATCACTGTCACTGCCATTTTCTCATTTGCCTTCCTGACCGCCTGCACGTGTCCCTGTCCTGGGGAGAGGAGGGCTGTCCCTGCGCCGGGCCTTTGCACCCCGGGCATTCCACTGCCGAACAGTCAGGGTGCACAACATATGGTAGCTTGAGACAAATGTCAGGGACTTAGTAAGTGAACTCTAAAAAAAAAAAAAAAAAACAACAAACCAAAAACAAACCTTTAAGGAAAACCTGTCCTCTAGAAGCGGGTTTCTAGACCTAAGTTTAACCATCAGGGCACCAGAGCTTGCCATCAAGTGTGGGACAGACTGTTTGTTTCTCACTTTTTTTCCCATTTAATTTCCTTTCTAAAGAAGGATGGTACTCTACCATCATTTTTTTAATGAGGTCACTTTATCTTAATAAGCACATGAATGAAGTGATGCAAAGGGTGCTTGTTCATGTGTCTAAAATCTAAGTAAATCTGCTACCACTCCTGAAATTTGGGCTGTGGGAGGATTACTGATAGCAATGAATCCATCTTCCATGGTGTTAAGAAAAAACCCTTGTATTTCTCTTAGAATGCTTATGAATTTTTTTAGCTGCGGTAGGACTGCAGATGTAGTCATATTAAAAAGTATAATAACTTGTTTTGAATTGGTCTCGCAGCAGAAGCAGTTGGAGATGTGACTTTGGTACAAATGACTGGGAATTCTCTTTTAATGCAGCTTTACAGCCTGCGCTGCGAACGGGAGCTCGGAGCAGTTTGAGTCACGCTCCCTCCACGGATGGTGCATGGGATGCCGCCAACAGCGGACTAAACCAGTTTTCCTAATGATTGCTTTGTTAGGCTTTAACAGCTTATGGGATTGTTAAAATGGTGTCCACTGATGTGTCAGCTGTAGGCTTCGGGGTAAACTGTAGGAAAAATAGTAGTAGTTTACATACCTTTGTAGCAAATTTCTCTGCAGTGTTCTGCATACTCTTCTTACCTTAAAAGGTTTTTTTTTCCCCTTTTTCCTCTTTTGGATCAGTAGGCGTAGCCAGCAAGGAAAGGGTTGTGTATGGATTTTGTGAAGTTAACACAGCTTCATCCCTGGCCTGACTGACTCCAAGGAAGTGAAGGCACCAGAGTGTCCTGCAGGGATGGCTCCTTCATCTTTGAGAAAATGTTTTTAAGAGATTGGGAAGAACTTAACTTGGAAAAAAGTCAAGGAACTTAATCTGAGTGTAAAATTGTTGCATACGTAGTGGAGCTACACAGAGCAAGTTCATTGATGTTGCTAGTTACATTAATATTGGTTGTAAGGTGGTTTTTTTTACATTCTTTTTTAGGGCTGGGGAAATCCTTCCTTGTGTTACTTGGGTCACAGCATACCAGCAAGGAATTGTTTTTCATCAGGTGGTTGTCCAGGCAGAACAAAGGCAGTTAAGGACTGAGGAGTCTGTCAGGCTGCTTTCCATTTGAAAAAGCCTGGAGATTTAGGAAAAAAAAAAAGTAAATGTAGAAGTTGGTGATTACAGATACAGAAACTTTACTGGAGTATACGTGAGGCAGAGGCTGTTGGGAGAAAGCATGTCTTTAATTAGACCAACTGGTATCACTGGGGTGGAGAGAAGGATGGGTGAGCTTTTGAGTATGAATAAATGTCAACATATTTTATCAGAATTGCAGTTTGGAAGCAGGGATTTACTGTGAGTTGCCATTTGGCTTTGGGGTGTCTGGGGCCTTTCTGCGTCTTTCATATATTAGCCGCAGTTATGGAAGAAGCTGCGTATACCACTTTACAAACATAAAGTGCAACTCTTTAAGAGAAGGTAGGGTGCAAATTGCTCAGGTAAAATGAGCCAATGTCTTCAGGCTGGAGTCAGTAAAGGTAGACAGAGTGCCAGCAAGCGATACCTGTGTCCTGAGTTTAATATATTCACTTCACAGTGGTCGTGCCCAGGAGGATTAGTGAGAGATGCTTTAACTTAAAGCTAGTAGGAACAGCAATGCTTTTTTGCTCTGAAAACTGGTGTGCTTTTATTGGAACAGCTAAATGCAGGCATGTTAAGCTTAATATATGCATGTGTGTGGGTACCTGAGAAAACATCCCGTTAAGTAAACCTGTAACTTTCTTCTGGGGAGATGCTGAGAATATCACCTTTGCTGCCAGTCAGGGCCAACCCAGGCTTGTTAGCAGCTTGTGAGTGACAGCCCTACTTTGCTTTGTAGGTATTTTTAGTGATGAGGGTAGCAGAGCTGGAGGGAGAGGTGATAACATCTGTGCTGTTCTTTTTCCTTTTTAGGGGGGGAGGAGGAAGAGGAGATGGGACTAATTGCATACCTTCCAATTCCAGTTACTTCATTACTGAGTAATAATTGGAGCAGCCCTGCACTCTGCTCTGATAGCAGATAAGTGGCATGGCTTGCAGAACTTTAACCTAAACAAAACTTAAGTGCTTTTTCCTTTTTCCCTGGAGTGAAACTGTAATTTTGTTATGTGAATGTTAGCCAGGACAAAATTGTGGGTTTTGGGTTTTTTTTTGGCAGCTGTCATGATGCTTCTCTGGGCTTTGTGCATGTTAGAGGTGTCCCTCCGGTGTATGTACCAAAAATACCCTAAAATACTGCATTCCCTTACGTGGCAGCCTCAGTTGAAGGCTCTCCAAGTACTTTGCCAGGTGAAGATCTGTTTAGCTTTGTTAGATGTCTCAAAGGGTTTAGATATAAACCAATGAGTGTTTAGATTATATTTCCTTTCCATAGTGATACCTGTTAATTAGTTTCTCTGTCTGTATTAGGCCGTGAATAGTCAAGTAAAACAGCCTGAGCACACCTCTGCTACCAAGTCTGCTGCTTCAGAATATGAGTCCCTGCGGTAAGAGTGGTCACGTTGACGAGTCTGGAGCAGAACTGTGTAGTTTTGGTTCCCCAGACATGAACTTAAATGCAACCCATGTGATGCAAAAGAGAATTATTGGGCAGAGCTTCAGAGAGGGTTTTTGTCTTTCTTTTGAAAGAGGATAAAAGTGCATTTGTGCATCAGGTTGAATCCTGACAAAATGCTTTCTTGAAACTGATGTTTCTGAAAGATGATGATTTTGAGGTACTGGCTTAAGGCCGTGAGAGCACCACAGACGAGTGCCTGGATTTTGCATAGCATAGTACTGGGCAAAGCTTAAACTCTTGTCAGGCTAACTTTTTCTGGACTGCCATAGAACTGTTAAATCTGATCTATTCCTAAAAACACCTAAAAAGCTGACTGTGCAGTCTGAGCCACATACAATTCTTTGTCTCTGCTTTTGACTTGAATGGAAAAGCAGTTTGTTATCGCATTAAATCGAACTCAACTGTCGCTGCCCCAAAGGGGGTCTGTTCTTGCAGGCTCTGCGTGGACTCCAGGCAGAGTGCTCTTGGCTCTCGCTGCTTTTTGCTGTAAGCACAGTAACTCAAGTCAGGACGATGGGAGGATGGTAGCCCACTAAGACAGATACTTGTTGACAGGTAAAACATCTCGGGGAAAGAAAATGTAATACACTTTTCTATGTTGATAGTTTTTGTAAGTTTGGGCTTGGTTGTGTTGGTTGTAACTTGGCTAATAGGGTTGGTCATGTAGAGCGATTCACTATGGATCCAATTGCAGCATTAAGCTCTTGGAATAACTTGAGGGGAAGTGATGGTGAATTTAAAAGAATTAAAGAGTACAAGCCCCCTTGGTTGGGCCTTGCATTTGTAGGGTGGCTTTCAGAGGGGATGACCCAAACATGCTTTGCAAACTGGCCTGTGCATTGTGCACTGGAGTGGATCCATGCTTTGATAAGAACAATATGGTTTCTTTTAATGAGATGAACTGCATCACCTTTTTTTAAGGAGATATTTACTTATTTGTATAGGGAGAAAATACTTTATTCCTGTGAAAATCTGTAGCTGATCCGACTCCTGGATCCATTTTTAGCCACTGATATTGCAGGGACAGGAGGCTGGCAGGTTGGATTGGGTACTGCCTAAATAAAAACTAGGTTGAAGCCTGGAACATTATCTGGCAGCAGTGCTGCCTGACCCCCAGCCCGCTGGGGAAGTTGACCCAGCCTGTTCTTAGCCACAGTTTCCTTGGGAGAAGGTTGTAGGACTCATGGGTCTCATGTGGGAGCATGGGTGCCCCGCTGCCTTTTTTGAAGAGGTCTGGGGCCTTGCCTTTGAAGGGAAAAGAAACTGAAAAATGGGCTGCAGTAACTTTGTTTTTCCATGCTGGTCAACCTGCTCTGAGGGTATTATAGGTGGAAAGGGAGGAGGTTCAGGAGGACAGGAGGTTCAGCTGGGTACTGAGGAAGGGGCTGCAAAGCACAGCTTCTTCCAATGAGTGGATGAAGATCCTCCACCTGTGTGCTTATGATGAGGGTAAACACCATTGCTTAGAGCAAGAGCTTGGCATCTTCTGTGCTGAGGTGGACTGCTGGCTGATAAAATGGTGTCTCTCACAGATGTCTGAAACCCACAGTGCTGGATTCTGCTTTGTTAGTTGTTGTGTGGTTGTGTGACCTTTCTCCAGTAAAAAAGCTAATCCTACGTCTCAAAATGGTCTATTTGCCTCCCCAGCGCTGTGCTTAGTATTTTGGAATTGCCCTTGGGTCTGTGCAAGTTGACAAGGGTCTCGTGGCCATTTGGACTGGTGAAGTTGCCTTGCTCCGCTTCTCTTTAAGTTTGTTAACCAAGCTTCCACGGCAGCCACCCAGCCTTGGCTCTTCTCTGGCCTTTATTTACCTCTTAATGGTTGAAGTGTGCCTCCATACTTCCTTCCTCTCTTTCTTGTGTTTGGCTTGGGGGTTTGATTGCTGTTCTGAAGCAACGTGTGGTTGCTTGAATCGTCACATGTGACTGGGAGGGTAGATAATGAGCGTCCACAGGTCTTTGCATTGGTGTGCTCATGAACTGGGATGGGTGCGCTGGGGCTACTCGTGTGCTTCAATATCTAGCACTTAGTTATGGTCCATCTTGACTGTAGAAAATGAATTGAAGGTAAATTATCCAGTACTGGAAACTTTTATGGGGAGAAAGTTTAATGAGTACCTGAAGGGCCACAATCCTGTAGATTGTGTTTGGTGTCATGTAGCTGTGAGCAAGTTTTCCTTATTGCAGAAGCTGGATTGATTCCTCAGGGCTGAAGAGCATCTGATCTTTATGCGAGGGAGGGGAAAAAGCTGTCCGACTTTAATCTGAATTTACTAGGTAGTTAATAAGTAAGGCCTCTGCCCTGAGTAACTTGTTCAGCCTATGTTATGTTGCAGGAGCTCCATGGAGATGAAGCCTGCTGACTTTATTTTGCTCTGAAATCCATTTGGCTTAGAGTTGCCTCCAGAATCTCAGCCCCCGTGGTGCTTCAGACTTGCAACTGGGTAACCTGCTGGGTGTTTAAGGGCTGAGGCTGGGGCAAAGCCTGGATGCTTTGGTGGCTGAGAGGTGACATTGGCACATGGAAATTGTCATTCAGGTGTCCTCATGCTGAGAGCAGCGTGCCTCTTGCTGTCTCTTCTTCCCTTTATAATTTGCAATTTGTATTTAAAAGTAGAGGGATTTAATTTTTGTTTTCTCTGCAGTTGTGGTCCATAGGAGCAATTAGCTGTCGTGATGTTTGGCACTGGATCTGCCTGTGGTGGCTGATTGCGTAAACTGGTATTGCTAAAGCGAGCAGGGAGCAAGTGAAGGTATTTGCACCAGTCATTTAGAAACTGGTATAACTCAGGTCTGAATCAAGCTCAGGCTCAAACAGGTTGTGGAATTTATTTATACACCACCACTGGGGTGTGTGGCTTTGCAGAGACAAATAAACAATGGTTCACAGCCCTGAGGCTTGTGTTCGGTATTAGATAACGTGGCATGGGGTAATTATAGCCAGGGACCTGGGTGGAGGGGTTAGGAGAGGGTGAGGGTTACATCCGTGTGGAGAACGTGAAATGTTCCTTGTTGTGCTTGCAGCTTGTTAATGGCACTATTAAGAAATTGTGGGTGCGCCTGAGGTTATAGGAAGGATGGAGGTCAGCTTTGCAGGAGGTGTTGAGTGAGTTATAGGAGACGCGTGGATTAATAAGAGAAAGCGAAAGGAGGTGAACTGAAACTATCAAGCGTACGGGGAGCGGCTGGGTATACATGGAGGCTGAACACGTTGAAGCAATGGCACTCAAGGGTCTTGAGGAATCTGGGTGTTAGAGCAGTGATGGGAAATCCGCACCCAGACTCCTAAACACACGTGCTTGATATGAATGGAGGAACAGGTAGAGAAAGGGGTGCAGTGTGGCTTCTGAGAGCTTTGTGGTCTCCTCTTTGCTGTCCCTGCAGCCTGGGCTCCCACGATGCCAAGGCAGCTTCTGCCTAGCCACCCAGTGGGACTTCTCCTTCTGGCAGGGCAGCCGCCTCCAGCTCTAGTTGCTGGACTCTTTTCGGGGTGTGCTCGGTCAGTTGGCACTGAAGACCTCCTTGAATTGGTGGTACTCCACAAATCAACAATGCATCAATTGTTGTTCCTGCATGCCCTTTGCATTGGGCAAACCGGATCTTTTGCATTTTAAGAGCTGGTTAGTAGTTGTAACACCGTTGATGTGTAACTAATTTCCTTTTTCCTTCCCTTTTGCTCTTCAGAAATGCCATTCTCGTGAGTGTGCAAGAAACCTACAGAACTGTAATGTCTAACTCTACATGGAATAACAACTTTTTGAAGGTACCACCCTTTTTTAACTACATGGCTTTGTTATAGGTTGGGTTAATGATGCGCTGATCTTTGCTTCAAAGCTTGAAATTGAAGAACTGTGTCTTATGTGATGCTCTCTCTTCCAAAGGGGTGAAAGTGCTGTGACACTCCGGTCTCTGATTTCCAGAAAAACTGCGTGCAACCCAGCACTTGATCTGGGGTGCCAAGGGGCCATCCCTGTTTCTCTGTGAACGATCTCTTTTGGCAGGTCTGATGTTGCCTTAGGAACAGATGGTGGTTTCTATTCAGAGAGCGGAGTTAAGCTTTCTTCATACTTGGTGGCCATCCTTGGAAACATATTGCCCTTCTTTTTAGTGACGCATGATGGCTTCCCTGTTTGTCTTCAACTTAATGACCTTCTGGATCGTCTTTCTAGACGAGAGGCTTCTAGCTGTGTTTATGAAGAGTATCATGATAAAGTGCAGTTACACTTTAACATTTAGATTGAAATGTCTTAGCTGTTTGTGCTGCATTAACCCGCTCTCAGGCGTTGGCTTGCTCTGCTGTCTGATCCCGCAGTGATGCCATAATACTGAATTTTGGACTGCCCTGTACGTTACCATGGCAACAGACTGATGTCACAGACTCAAGGACATGACTTCAGTGTATGATCATGCAGAGGCACGATGAGATTTGTGAAGGAGAAAGCTGACTAATGCACATCTCAAAAGCAAACAAGGGGAATGCAGGTTGCAGCTGACCAAGGAAGGTGCTTCAGTATGAAAATTCCCCTCTTAGAGGAGGGGCTGATCATGTCTTTAAGACAGGAACAGTCGTTGTGATGAGCTTCTCTTTACCGTGGATAAGCAGACATCTTGCAGGTATCCTGTATCTTTTAAACAGGTGGTGTTCTGGGGTGGGGAAACTTGCTTTCTGGTTTCAGAGCTTTGAAAGGGCACTTTCTTG
Source organism: Pelecanoides urinatrix (assembly GCA_013400755.1). Classification (NCBI taxonomy): domain Eukaryota; kingdom Metazoa; phylum Chordata; class Aves; order Procellariiformes; family Procellariidae; genus Pelecanoides; species Pelecanoides urinatrix. Next base: position 99,271 of record VZTQ01005873.1, read on the forward strand.
TTTTAATCTTCAGGAACTTCTCAGTGGTCTTGTAAGCGCACTGAGAACACTACGACTTGCTTAATGTTGTTCAAACAGTTTAATTGGTTTTCCAAAGCTTTTATTTTATCCATAACATTGGAAGGTGAAAGGGGAGCTCTGCATCTGCATTATGGTCACATTTTCCTATATCCTATTAGCAGATTCCAAGATTGTTTAATGTGATCTCCACCCATTTCATTTGGCTGCAACCTTTGCTCCCATGAAAACAAGGCTGATTGTTCTGAATTGCTGTGTGTATGTGCTTTGGCACGGCATGAAGGTACCTATAATAACACAACCATTGTCTGGAAAAAAAAGCAGTTTGCAGTAATAACTACAAATAAAAGGGTGCAGTACTGGGGCAAGACAGATAATGGTCGTTTTCCCACCCATTACGTACAGCAGATTCTCAACATGGTCACCCCTCGGCATGACAGGGATGTGGGCTTTAGTGTAGTATGTCAATATTGGGAATAAGGGACTGAAATATTTGCGTGTTGTTCCAAGTTTCTCTTTCCTGGACACGGTTCCATTGCTCATATCTACGGATGGGGAGACTGAATGACTTTTGCACAATGCGGTATTTTATTTGCATGCTGTGAGCAGTTCAGCAAGTGTGTGTGCTAAATGAAGCATTCCCACTTTCAGTTAGCAGCTGACGCACCCTTAAAATAAAAAAAAAGTGCCTTTAGGTTGAACAGTGGGGTTTTGAGGGGTGAGATTGTGCTGTGTGTTTGAGTGGATAGTCGGTCGTGCCAAGCCTGAATGTTAACTTGAAATGCTGTGGGATTCAGCAAATAACTAACCAAAACTCCTTCGTGCTAAAGTAATTTTTGCTATCTCTGCACTTTGTGGATTAAAGGCTGTTATAGCACAAGATTTGGAAGTAACGTAATTGTTTTAAATGTTCAGTGTCACAGGTGTTGAGGATATTTAACAGAAACTGGCATTTCTTATAGCATTTTGGTTGCCTCCCAGAACAGGAAGCTGTAGAGTGTTAAAAAAGAGGCAGGGAATGAGTTTAACAACCCTCTCTCTAAATCAGGATGCTTGAATTTGGTGCCTGGCCCTGAGCTGAAAGGGCTGGAAGCTCTGCAAGATTCAGTGATTCACACTGCTCTGCAGCAACAAGAAGATAATGGTGATGGACTATCAAGAAGGCAGCCTTGCTCAAAAGAGAGGCTTTGTGATACGGTAAAGGGGAAGGAAGTCTGGAGAACTTAGAAAAGGAACAGATGTTTTTGGAGGTGGGGAAAAACTTAACTATCTGCTTAACTATCCGCGGTTTTTTTTCTTGCAGCGGAGCCAGCAGAAGGAACTTGATACCAAACAAAAGTAGGCACACCCAGTATTTAGCACAGGGATCCTGGAAAGCTGCTCTTTGGTGCCACGATGCTTTTCTGTTTGACAAATATGTTGTACGGTGACATCTTGCAGAGGCAGAAGTGAATAATATAAGCACCTGTGAGTTTGTGCAAGGGTGTGTATAAAAGAGGTTGGAAGTGTTTGATGCTTCTCTTTAACAATAAAGAAATACCATAATGGATGTATGAAATGATACTCAAAGCAGGAAGTCAAGAGGGATGCCGGTCCCTGAGAAGGAAATAATGACAGAAGATGCATTAAAGTGGGAGAGGTTGCTTGTAGGGTGTGTTTATGGACTGTGATGACTGGAAAGGCGATAAACCAGATTGCTGATCCTGTGTATCAAAGTGCGAGTGGCAATGATTTTTCAAGTTGTTGAAACTTGCATTAAAAAAAAATATATTTTGCTCTTACTAATAAGTTAATCCACTGTAATTGACTGTGAAATAAACCTGGGGGGATTTTCCCATCTGTATGTGATGCACAGCCTCTTTGCTGTCTACTTGGCAACCGTACCTTCAGATAATTAAAAGCTGTTTTTTAAATCAGCTCTTCTTTCAACTGTTTGGTGGTTTTTTTAGTGGTGGGTTTTTTTTTTTTTTTTTTGTTGTACCCCACCCCTCCACTCCCTCCCCTGCATCTTGCTACTTCTCTGAGAGCCATCAGTCACTCTTCTGGCTAATGTTTAAAAAACCAAGATAATGTAGTATTAGGACAGGAAAGCTGCAGGTGAATCTTTTTACTTTAAAAAAACCCACAACTATAAAACTGTGTGAACATGTGAGACTTTTTAACATGCACCTCACTGCTATGCTTCTAAAAATAATTGAACTTTCCCAGTCCAGTATGGAAAAATGTAAGTTCATTTCGACTTTCTAAGATCGCATGCCACTTGCCCCTCTAAAATCAATAACCAAACCTCCATGGCTGCCTTTGCTTAGGAAGCAGTTGTAATTACCCAGAAATTACAAGAGTTGTTCAGCACAGGGATCCTCTGGTTTCAGCACATAGTTTCATCGCTCTGTAGTGTTTTGAGAGGCTGAAGGGTGGGATGCGGCTACAATGAGTTTCCAGATTCCTAACAGTGTGAGGGACTGTTTTTAATAGTGATGATAAAAACAGTTATTCCCAGTTGGAGGTTAGTCAGTGGTACAATTATCAGAGCTATGAAATAGTGCAGGGATGGCTCAGAATGGAAAAACTAAGGCTTGAAACTTACTTTCTTGAGGGAGCTGTTTGAAACTATTTCCTGCAAGCTCAGAGGGAATTAGTAAGAGATGTTAAATGGTGAGAGATCAAGCTGATGGGGCTTGGTGATTACTTTGGTAATTTAGTTTTCAGGCTAGCAAACTTCAGCTGGCTTTTGGGAGAGGGATTTGGTAGCAATTTGTTGACGGAAGCCAGCGTGGTGAGTAGGAGCGCTGGAGCTGGCATGTTTGATTTGTAAGGTTACGGTCTTCTGCTGCATGGTGTGCTCACACCGGCTGCTCCGCTGGGGAGCCTAAAAATGTGCTGAGTGTTTTCACAGTACAGTAACAGTCCCCAGCTCAAAATCTGATTCACTTAAACCATCCTTTTTAAAACACAGTTCTGGGTACCTTATTTTCTGCTTAGTTTCCTGCTGCTTTGGTTCTTCTCATTCATATTTTCTCTGTTTTGTCCAAGAAGAGGAAACCCTGAAAAGAGAATATTGATTGTACTGGGGGGGAGCAGTGGGGAATGCTGGGTTAGAAAGTGATACATATATTTTTCCTTGTCTGTCTTGCTTATAAAGCTGTTTTTACATTAATAAGTCTAAAAGTAGTGTGAAACAAACCTGAATCTGGTATTTTCAGATGAACTTTTAGGAAAGTTCATGCTTCTAAAATGGTCATTACCTGGAAAGAATTGCACCAGAATTATTTCTGGTGTCCTGTTGTAGGTCCATGCTACTGAATTTTGAAGATGAAACATGAAAAGTGAAAGATTTGCAACAAAAGTTCTCACAGTTAACAAGGCACTTGAGCGTGCAGAAGCTATCCTTTACTGAAATTTAGATACTTTTTTGGGGCCTTTCTTTTATCTTTAAAGAATGAATTACAGCAGAATTTGTGCTATGCTTGGAATTTCTGAAAATTTGTGTTAGTTGATAGGCGTTTCAACTACAAAGCTCTGAAAGTATAAAACTATTTTTTACTTCAAGTAACTCTGAGTTATTAATGGGAAAAAATGTTTTTAAATGTAGCCAAAAAAAGATTAAAGATCCACAGAATTGGTAGGTTTCAAAATTAGCTCAGATTTTTAAACAGTCTTCTGAAACAATTGTGCAAAAAGATACTGTATTTAATGTTGGTCTCTACTGCAGTTTACCTGCCAAAAACCCAAGCTTATCTGTAGCTGGGTTAGTTTCACCAGAAGATGTTCTGTGTACGTTCTTCTTTTAAGAATTTGTATAAAACCAAGCAGATACTTTGGCTGGGAAAGGTTTTTAGCGTGCACTATTGCCTGCCTTCTGTCTTCATCCTAAGCATTTTAGCCTTAGCATGTCACTGGTCACACGGCTGGGCTTTTGAGTGTTCAGAATCCTTTCTGGTCTCTTTGAGCAGATTCTGTGTTTTGCAGACTGCAAAGCAGTTCAGTGGTGAGAAACATCCTCCCCGTCCAAATGCTTTTTCCTGGATGGTTCACCTGCATTTGTGTGGCCCCAGCTCCGTTCACCGACGCGCTGCTTCCTCCCGGTGCCTGCTCCTGCCGAGCTGTGTGCGCTTGGACGAGCTCTGCCGTGCGGTGGCTGCGAGTGCTTAGTTTTGTATGATGGATAACTAGGGGGTCTGCGCTGATTGTGGTGCTGCGCCAAGTGCTGTTGTGAGTCTCATCTGCATGGCTGTGTTATTCCTTCTGTCACTGGTTTGGATTACATCTTTATTTTGCTGGCTTTGACACCCTGCTGTCCCGTTTCCTTGCCACGCACGTGTATGACTTCATGCTGCAGGCCTGGAGCTGTTGGAGAGATGCTAGCACAATGCACGACGGTAGGCAAAAAATGTGCTGCTGGATTGAAATGATGGGGCCTCATCCTGCCTGTAGTGAGCAAACGTCTCCGGCACCGTGACAGATTAATCTTCTAATGAAGAGTGAAGATTGGCAGCCTTTGATGTGCAGTCTAATTGAAAATGTATGATTCGTGTGTGTGGTGTCAGTTAGGCAGCACCAGCACTTAACGGCAGAGGCAGGGTTAACTTTAATTTCTTTAGATTTGTTGTGTGGAAAAAGTTGTTGTGTGGAAAAAGTTGTTGTGTGGAAAAAGTTGTTGTGTGGAAAAAGTTGTTGTGTGGAAAAAGTTGTTGTGTGGAAAAAGTTGTTGTGTGGAAAAAGTTGTAGTGTGGAAAAAGTTGTAGTGTGGAAAAAGTTGGCCTTGGCCAACAGCCCACCCAGCTGCTCGCTCACTCCCCCTCCTCAGAAGCAGAGGGTGACAATAGGCTTAGAAAGCTTCTGGGTTGAGATAAAGTCAGGACAAAACAGAAAAATCAATTTATCACCAGTTAAAGTAGATTTAGGTAGTGAGAAACAAGAAGATAAACATTAAACCAACACCTTTGCTCTCCCCTTTCGCTGCAGGGTAGTACCTGCCCTGCCGCGGAGCACCTCCTCCCTTTCCTTCTCTGACCTTGGTGGGTTTTTCTCCCCATTCCTCTGTCTGCTGGTTTTTGCCCTTTCTTAAATACGATTCCCCGGCGGTGCCAGTCGCTTGGCTGATGGGCTCAGCTGTGTCCTGCGGTGGGTTGTGGTGGAGCCGGATGGAAAGGGCCCAGGGCAGCCATGATCTCCTCCCACAGAGGCCGTGCTAGAACCTGGCACTAATTAGTGATTTTTTTTTTTTTTTTTGTCTTAGATTGTAGCCTGTTCTTTGGGAGCTTTTTGATTTGTTTCATAAGACACCACTGGAAAGACCAGTGAATGCAAAGCTTGTTGAGAGGGTGTGGGTGGTAGTTATGTCTTGTTTGTTTGTGGGTGGGTGGGTTGTTTTTAGATGCTCCTAATGAATCTGTTCTGTTGGAAGTTTTCTGTCCTCAGCAGATGTAATGATGTGCGTTGTTATAAAATGTTCTGTGAAAAATAGTTTGAGCTTTCTTCTACATGAAATCTGTCCTGGAGTTGGATATACTTAGTATAACTGTTTTCTTAAGTTTGCAGAGCAGAATTTTTTTTGTAAACTGCTGACCTGTGAATTTGAAATTTCAGAGTTCAGCGTTTTTACATTATCCTTGCAAGATGCAAGATAGTTTTCTGTGAAAGCATGACATCATGGCATCAGCAGTGTCCTAGTTTAAAGAAAAATCTGAAAGGATTTAAGATTCCATGACAAATCATGAGACATTGGTGCAAAAAATTGTGGAAGATGCTAGCATGTGGTAACAGGGTGGATTCAGGAGCATGATAGAAAAATTTGGGCATTTTGAATTCCAGAAATACTTGCAACTAATGGCACAGTTGCTTCTAATTTTTTTTTTTTTTGAGTACTGTTATATTTAACCTAGTGTTTGTGTTGCTGAGCAAGGTTTCTGTTTGTTGAATTTGGTTTTGGAGACCCTTAGGAAAAATTTGGATGCTTTAGAGATGCCTAGTGAATATTGTAACCTCTCAACTCTGCAGTGGATTGGCAGAATGAATCCATGTGGACAAAATAATGTCATTGTGCTTTGAGTTTTTTTTGTGTGTGTGGTTTTTGTTTGGTTGTTTTTTGGGGTGTGTGGGGTTTTTTGTTTTGTTTTTGTTTTGTGCCTGTTTTTTGTTGAGAAGGTATCCACAGTGGTATAGGACAGAGAAATCTGCAACATAACCTTTTGGTTAAAGGGTAAGATTCCACAGAAATAAACAAAAATGAATTGCCCCTTATTTTGCTAAACTATTTAGAGCTGGACCTGTGGTCAGGGTATATGGGGCAGTCTCTGTGAAAGGAGAACAATCGGCCCAAAAGCTGGTCCAAACCAGTTAGAGCCATATAAACCAGTTAAAACCATATTTAATTCAGTGAATTAAGTTTCAAAGCTGATAAACCTAGTGTTTAACATTGGGTCACCTGCTGTGGGGTTTTCCTTATTAACAAAGTACTAAAGAAGGCGCTGTATGTATTTATTTACAGGATATGTAGAAGTTAGCTGTAGGTTTGCTCTTCTACTTTAGGAGCCATTTAATACCCCACGGAGAGATGTACAGAAGCAATTATTACTGTCCATTGGATGCCATGGTGCAGGGGGACTTCTTGCCTATATAATGTCAAGTATGAGATTTTTGGTTTTCTGCTGACATTGTACTTCGTCAGTATTTGCCAATAAAATAGCCAGTCCTATGCTGGAATACAATAGTTTCAAAGATACACTTGTAATCAGAGGAGTATGCAAACGGGTTTATTCTCACTGAGCTGCCACAAAAGAGGCAAAGGGAACTTTAATTTTAAGAATTAGAGTGGGATGTTATGCTGTGCTGCTGGATCACTAACAAACTCTTATGGGCTAACTAGTGAGTAATTACTGTCAGGCAGGCCATGTGATGGTCAATTTATTAGCTGTCACAGCAAAAACGAATCTGCCAAATGTGTGCCAAAATGAGTCAAGTGGACCTCTCCAGCCAGGATCTCTAACATCCGCAGGCGAAATAGATGAAATTATTGTTGACAATCCTGATCTGCCACGTCAGTGTTGTAATAATAACCAGGATCTTCTTTAGCGAACTAACGTTGTGTTCTTGAAAAAGATGGAGTTCTTCTTCTTGCTGGTTTTAACTGGCTTTCTCTAAAGTGGGACAGGTTGGCTCTCTATTGGCATTCAAGCTGATTTCTTTCATGTAGGCTGTCTGGATTTCTGTCTCTGGTGTTTGTCCTAAAACTCCCTTTTAACGTCACTTCTGCATCTTGCAGTCATTTCTACCGTTCTTTGCATGTACAGGAGCAATCCGGCGAGACCTCAGCCTTACAAAACGAGGGCACAATGTCTCCAGAGCTCTGGGAGTGCTTCTCTACTATTTTTGGAACCAGCTCTATTGCTTCTATAATAGGAAGGCTTCTGGAAGCTTTCTGCTTCCCCTTGCCCCAAGAAAGTAGCCTTTCAGCCGAGCTTTCATTAATTCAGAATCTGCATGGCAAAACAAATCTAGTTTTATGCGCTAAATAATTCAGATGTGGCTCATGCATCACGTGGCCTCGAATGCGCAGCCTTACAGTGAGTATCTTTACCCATACCCCGTAACCCGAGGACGCAGCAGCTGCAGCCCCGCTCAGGGGTGTTTAGCTGCCCGCTGTTTATCATTCGGGGCACAACGTAGATTATGCGGTGACGAGGAGTGCCAAAGTAGGTGGTAACTTTCTAGAAAGCAGAGTAGCGTGTGATCTGGGTGCGTTTGTCACCAGCGCTGCAGCAGCATTGGCAAGTAAGGGATTTACTGTTTTTGTTTTCCTCTTGGATCAAGCAGAACAAATGTAATGAGCCAGTTCTTAACTTCTTCCCAGTTGAGCAACGGATGATGTCCTTACCCAAATTGCACAAGACAGCTGAAACCTTTCAGGAATAGTTGAACAAGGGAAACACTTGTGATTTCCCTCCCCACCCCCCCAATATTAAAATACAGGGTTAACACAGTGCAGCAGGGCTTATCTTTTCATATTTTCTTTTTCCCTTTTGAGATTTTCCTTTTGAGCGGAGAGGGGGATGACTTAGTCCTTCCAACACTAACCACACCTAGAGGAGATAAAGCATAAGATCTACAAATTTGAAGCCTTTCATTCTTTATTGACGTGATCTTGGAAGGAAGACAGGTCCTCCCTGCAGTGCTTCATTAGAATAAGTATTTCGTATGCTTATCGGTACAGCAAGTAGCACTGTTTGATGGCGGTGAAGAGTCAAATGTTGCCTTGGAGTCCTACATGCTTGTTTCCCCGCTTCCGAAACACTCTGTATTTTGCACACTGTGCATTGAAAAGCATTCCTTTCCACTGACTTGAAAGAAGCTAAAAACCACTTTGTGGCAGACACCTTTCCTGGCACGATTCAAGGTGCGGATTTGAGACAGCTCAGTCCAGTCTGAGTTGCTAAGAACCTCATCCCACTGGGCTTTGCTAGTGCCTGCCAGGTCCCAGGGGTAAGTGGGTTCAGGGAGTCAACCTCTTCTGGGTTAATTTTCTCCTAGTTCAGCTCCTTGAGCTGTTTCAGGTGAGAAATCAGACAGGAATCTGTGCTGATACAGGGGAAGGGCTGGGAGGAAGAGGGTGATGAGACCCCAGTATGGCAGGAATTACAGTGACCAAAACAGCTGTGCGGCTGTGCAGTATTTCAGAGCATCCATGGGCTTCCTGCTGACATGGATGCCAAAGCTCAAATTTATGTGGGAATCTTCAGATTTCTGTTAAATAACTGCTCCATCTGGTGTTATCCAGGGTACAGAGTATGGAGGGGAGCTTGGTGAAGCTTTGAGGAGGGCTGGAGTGAATTTGGTGGGGAAATGAGCCAAGGGCCATGGTAATGAGGTCCTGCTGTTTGGCCAGCTCTGACTCCCGGTGCCTAGAAGAAGTGGTAGCAGCAGGTTTTGGTGTGTAAGGAGACACAGAAAGCTCCCCCCGTTTATTCCAGCTGGAGCCCCTGTGGCAGCTTTATTGCTTTTAGATTAGATAACATCAGATCTATGCAAAGTGACACCTTTTCACCATCAAGCAGAGGGGAAGCTGAGCACATGGAGGTTTCACAAGGCAAGCGATGTCTGTGCTGGCTCCCGTAGCCTCCTGCTGCAGGTGAAAAGACCAATCTGCAGTTTAGCAGGACTCGGAGAATCTCAGCTGATTGTAGTTATTAATCTTTGCATCTCTGAATGCTCCTAAGTTGGATACAGTGTCTTCACTAAATAGCTAGTTTCATGTGAGGGTTTGTTGCCAGCTGCAGGTGGATGAAGCACAAATGTGAGGTCGCTCTGAAAGTCTTTGTAAGATAGCTTTAGTTACAATGTGCTTGTTTCCTCTTATTTTGCCTGAGACTGTTCTATTAAATAAAGACGTAAAACCTAGCTGGTGAACTTAGTGTTAAAAGGTGTGTGCTGAAGGTGTTTTAAATAGATAGATATTACATGAAGAACAGTTAAAAAGAAAGGGTTGTGTTCCTATAAGTGTCTAAGAGGCTGAGTACGAGGACCAGGTGTATCCTCTCCCCGTCTGACCTAGTCTGGGAGCTGCTGCGGGTTGCTGGTTGTTACCATGAAATGCCAGTGTTGGGACTAGGGAAAGCTTTCTGCGAAAGCCTCTTGCTCAGAGTCTCTAGTGCTGTTATAGGTGTCCCGGAGGGGTGTTGCGGAGGGAGGGAGGCCTGGAGGGATGGCTAGGCTGGGAAATGGCAGAATTGAGTGTCTGGTGGAATATGCTTTTAGAGACAAGTATCGTGTAAATCACGTAACAGCCCAAACTTGAGCTGGGTGGGAGGTGGAATGGACATGCAACTCTGTTCTTGCAAGAAAACAACAAAAACCCACGTGGAGATCTCTGTTATAATGCCTCAGCGCTGGCATTTTCTTTATTTTTAAAAGATTACCTGTCCTTTGTAATGACTGGTTTTTGGTATTAACAGTTCTGAGTCCCCCTCTGAAACACTTGCCATTGCTTTCTTCAGCATCCTGAGTGTGCTGATGCTCTCTGCCCAGCTGGTCCAGTGTGACGGCCCTGTGGAGCATCCTAAAGCTAGCCCTGCGTGGAGGTGGGGTGGTCCAACTTGCTTCTGCCAACAGCGTGATTGCTGCTCAGGACCAGTCCGAGGCCACTGCCTGCTTCTTGGAAAGCAAATTCTCTGAAAGGATGTGCCCATCCTTTGGACTCGTTTCTTTAGCAGTTACTGTTGCTACTGTTTAAAACACATTTGCTCTTGCAGTAAAGCTTTAGCTATCAAAATATCAAAAGCTGTAGTGTATTGCTGCGCAGATGAAGGGACCTTGACCCCTCCTCGTCCACGCTAGTTAATACATTTGTTTTCCTAAACTGCGGCAGCATTCAAAACTGACGATAAGACGGGGAGTTTTGTGAGACCATTCAGTGAACTGCTGTCCATTGCTGAGAGGATGTGATGCTTACTGCTGCCAAAATCTGAGTCCTTCCCACATCTTATGCATAAAGGCATATGTTTGGGGGTGGTTTCAGAAAGGGAGAAAAACAAAATTAGGTTTTTAACTTCCTCTTATGTTTTATTTCTCTGTGCATCTGTATTTCAGTTTTTGGGCTGTACCCAACTCTCTGCAAAACTAACAAATCAGCTGAAGCACCTACTGATAAGGATCAGCCTTGGTAAAGAAACACACTGTGGTAGTTAAAAGGCAGTAAGTATCTTAAGTATCTCTGTGCTAGCTTGGATGATGATTTTTTTTCCCCCCTCTTTTTTTTTTTTAATTCACAAGCACAGCTTTTTACTGCTTACACAGTAGGAATTTGTCAGTAGCTTGCTGGCATTAATAGTCTATTTCTGCTCTTTTCTATAGCCCAGCAGCTAGAGGAGGAGAAAAAGCATGCTTTGTATGGAGCTGTGTTTGGATCTGTGCTGCAGTGCCCATCTGAACTTGTCTGTGTCTATTTTGTCAGCTTTTGCTTCCCTCTAGTAGGTGCTAGTCCCTTCTTAAATGCATAACATCCCACCATACAATGCCTGTGCTTGGATCAGGGTTGTGGCTGCCCCTGACCTGAACGAGTTCGGCTGCTGGTTTTGCTTCTCAAGCTCTTTACTGCAAACAAGTTGATCTTTTAGTTTCCATTTTTTTCTCTGGCTTTTTATCATTTACTTCGCAATTGATCTGTAGAGGAGTAGGACTGGGACAAAACATCTGGTGTTCCTAACTAGGAATACATGGAAAGAGTTTTAGTTACTGAAAAAGTGACTGGCATTCTTGAAATGGTATGGTTGCATTTATTTGGGTGTGGATATAATCATGTTTCTGTGATACAGTTCCTGCTGAGTCTGAAATGCTAGTGTCAGTAAAGCCAGAAGGGGAAGCCAGACAAAAGCTTGGATTAAAGTCAGAATTTCAGTGCCTGTTACTGATGGTTCATGGGAAAGTAATGATTTTGTGTTTAACTTTTGATTTTCATAAAGCACTAGGCATATGCTTTTTTCCTCTGAATTACTGTTTGTGAATATATGTTACAGACTGCAAATCATCAGAAATGGCTGATTTTTGTGTCTAGGTTTCACTCTTGCAGGTAGAGCCTTGTTACAGGCTCCGGGCAGTCTAATGAAAATGGTATTTAACTACAAAGCTTCAATTTCTGCTGCTGTTAACCACGGCAGCCTAACTCCTCGTCTTTCCGAGTTCATGGAGTAGAGGGCATACTCTCATCTTCCAGCTCTGCCAATGCGATGCTTCAGTCTTTTCCATCCGACATGTTTCCTTGCCTTCTGTAGAACTCAGCAGAGATTTCTTCATGAAGACTGGAATGTGTTTATATAATGTTTTATATATTATTTTAGGCTCCTGCTTACTCAAATGTAGGCAAATGATTAACCTCTCATTCACCATCACTAAAGGAATTGTGAAATTGCTGTAGCAGACATCAAGTCAGCTGGATCTAAACCAGTTTCTGTTTTCCCTGCCTGGAAGGTCATCCTTCATCTCTTTCTCGGCAAGTGTGGCTACCAAGTTAGAGTAGGCTTTCCAGGTCAGGAGTTTTTAGTGGCAGCATTGAGTTGTAAACCACATTGGTCAAGCACTGATTAACTGAGCCGTGCATAGGTAGGTGGTCTTTTGCGAGAGAGTTTTTTTCTCTGGCAGGTGTTGCGGAAGGGGTGATGTGAGAGGCTCCATCTCTGCGAGAGCTTGGCTGCTGGCAAGCACAAACCTCCAGCAAGTGCCTCTGCCAGGCTGCGCTGTGGAAATGCCGCTGTAGGAATAGGGCAGTGGTAGGAGCACTGGGCAAAGCCGCTGAAAAGAAGAGAACAACCTGCTGCACTAAATCACAAATCCCCTGGGGACACAGGTCTATAGTTAGCATCTTCAAATGGCATTCCTTTATTTCAGCATCATTGTGCATGGTCCTCTAGAGAGGAAGCAAATGATCTTTAAAACAATCTGCTGGCAACTCAAGCGTGAGTATTTGAGTTTTTCCAGGACTCTTTTGCTGTGTCATTCTTTCCTTTTATGTTCCAACTCGAAGGTGGTTGTTCTTTCACCATCAAAGTACGTTAAAGCGCTGGTAATAGTGTCTACTGCAAGGACAGAGTGTAAAAGGCAGCAACCTAGTGCGAACGAGAGATACTGCAGAACAGTTTTGTTTTGGTGAAATCTGCTGTCTTATCTGTGTGTGATGCAAAGTTGGAGCAGTTTTCACAAGGCTCGGAGGCTGCATGGTGGCATGTTTTTTGTCCTTTATGAAATCCGCCACGTTATTTTGATTAGAACGCTAACGTAACTCCTGGCAGCATCGAATCTTACTGCTAGCAGCGATTTCCCTCCAAAGCTTGATGCAGTGCTAACAAGCAGAAAGATCTTGTACGTCCTGTTTGCATGGAGCTCAGATGAGAGTGTGTTCCATGGGAGGTGCCAAGGTAGTGCTGCAGTCGTATATAAGGTCAAAAAGCATTGTATGTGCAGACGGGCTGTTATGGGGGACATTAATTTGTATTTTAATGGTGTTTGGAAACTCCAGCTGCAATAATGGCGTGATGATGTTAAGTTCTTTTATATTTATGTATATATCTTTTATATATATCTATGTGTATGGATGTATGTGTGTGTATATATCTTTTCTCTCTCTTGGGAAAGTCCTTGTCCTGATCATCTGTGCTTCAATCGCTGCTGTACTCGAACATGATCTTCTTATGTACCTCTTGTTTGTTCAGTTTCTAGGTGGCAGAGACTCGGTGAAGCTCTGTGTGGGGCAAGGAAAGCTGATGGGGGAGCCTTGTGCGTAGCCCAGGATGGACTGGCTGTGACGGTGTGCCTTAGCTGGAGAGGTAGTAACGATGAAGAGTTCCTGCAGAGCTGGCCTCCACAGGGAACCGCTGAATTCCACATCCTCCACCTTCCATCAAGTCAAACGGTATGAACAGACAGGCTGGTCTGCCTATAGTTAAGTATGTAGCACCAATTTAGCCTTCTCCTTACTTTCCTATTGTCTTGCATGTCGCTCAAATGTTTGGTCTAAATTCTTACTTTTGGATAGTGTTTAAGTGAAATGTTGTAATGGCTTAAGGGCAGAAATGTTCTTTGACATTTTTATTTGATAATGACAACTACAGATTCACTGCAGCTGGTACTGTACTAGCAGAAATCTTCGGGTTTTTTAGCTGTAAATTAATTTGGGAACATGGCTTTGAAGTAAAACTTAATTGGAGAATGGCTTGTCGTAGGTTTTAAAACATGCAGTCAGCTTAAAGCAAGTGGAAATACTGGCAATCATTGTTGCGGTTTGTCTTACTATGGAGTAAGTAATTAGGTTAGTTTAAGCTCAGATCTTGTATTGCTCACTCTCCTGTGTCTCTTATTAAGAAGAAATGCACGATTGATTTCAAACACTTGTGCTTATGTGACAATTAAGTGAACGCCTCTCACTGTGTCTTGTTATAGGAACACCGTACAGAACAACTTGTCCTTATGCAAATGCAAGAACATGCCAGTTTGAGTTCAAGCTACTTCAAAATATATGTATCTTTTTTTTTTTTATTTTTCTGAAACCAAGACTCTTAAACTTCCTCAATCTGGAGGAAGAGTGCCAGCTTTCTGGTTTCCAAAAGCTGTGTGGGTTTAAAGCAAACTTTAACCTTTGTTCTTTGTGGTTGTGTAGACAGCATATACTTGCTATGTTAGTCTCATGGTAATTTAGAGCTGGAAAAGACTTCCTGGGTCACCCAGCTCCTTGCTTTCCCATGCAGTATCTCATAATCCCTTTTGTAAACTTAGTCCAGCCTAAAAACAATTACATCTTTTCTTCTCTCCTCCTGTAGATTAAGCCATTACTGAAGATGACAGATCTAGCTGTGCGATTAGGAGTCTTTTGATTCCCGGACTGAACATTCATGCCAGTTTATATACTCGTCTGAGCTTCTGTTCCTTTTTTTCCTTTTACATAAGGACCACTTCTTATTTTCAGTGGTTTACCTCTTTCGCTGTATTCTGTAAAATGTGGTTGTATACCCTCATGTGTTGTTTTGCTGTGCTAAATGACCCAAGCGTTATCTATAGCTTCTTGAATAACAACTGTCGCTGTCGTTCTCAGTGTGGATGAATCTCCTCTGAGTCATGTCAAAAGGCATACGCTGCACTCCAGAGCAGATCTGGCAGGAGGGCTTTTCACTGCTGCCTTGAATGTATCACAGAATCACCTCCAACCTCCGTTTCATGGATGTGTCTGTGGTGGCCAATGCACCTTTCTTAGTTACCTCCAAAACTTTTTGGTGTTCAGCTTGCTGCGGCATCACCATCTGTATTTCAAAACTCTCCTCAATTTCTGTTACTCGGTGTTTTGTGCCTCTGCTGTTTTGGAAGTGCCTTCATTTCTGTGGGTATTTGTGATGATGTCATCCCTAACAAAATCAGATGTTCCCAAGGCTGATTCTTGAGACATTGGTTCTTTGGTTTTCAGGCTGGTATTTTCTTATTCAGCATCACCTGGGGCTGTCTGCTGCTAAGCCAGCTCCTTTGTGTCTGTTTTCCCATTCCTCTGCCAATCTGTCTTAACTAGTAAATCTCCTTGTGCCTTCTGAAGTCCATGTGAGTAAGATGTAGTATAATTACCTAAAAAGATCACTTTTTTGAGAACCTTCAGGCTAGTCTGGCATATTGAACTATTCCCTCTTCCTTCTTTTTTTCCTGTTGCCTTATCCTCTTTGCTTGCAAAGCACCTTTATGTTGAAGTCAGGCTACCAGGCCTGGCGAGGCTGCGATCTCTCTCCCTTCTCTTTCTCCCCTGCAGTGCCACCTCCAATGTGCCACATGTTTCATTAACTCATCTTGTCGACTTTCAAGAGGTTTATAAATCTTACTTCTTGGCCTGCAGTTTATGAGCCTATCTATTTTGGATTCTAAAATTGAGATGAGCCAATCCTCGCAATTTTCATGAAGCTTTTTAATCCTCCCCGTGCCAATGTTCTTGTTCAAATTAACCCCTGGGCTTTTGCCCTCATGATCACCCTTACCACCCTTCTTTAAAAATGATGCAAAGTCAAATTTGGTATTTCGTGCTGTACCTAGAGTACTCTTAATCTCTGCCCCGACCTTGCTTGCAGCCCTGTTTATCTCCCTGTCCTTTCTCACAAACTGAAGAACCTTTTACTATTTCTTTGTTTTTAAATATCTTTGCAGTGAGTTAACGCTGCACCAGTTCTCACGTTTATTCCTAGACTTTTTGATCTCTAAGATTCAAGTTTCCAAGTGATGTGACCTGGTGACTTGAAACGTGTGTCTGCTTCTTGTATCCTTCCCGAAGAAGGAATGTGTTCAGTTGGAGTTTCTTCTGGTCTTGTTTGGGAAGTGTTCTTAATAATGAAAACACCTTTTGACTCCTGGAGAATGCCTGCTGGGTTGCGCTGTCTGCAGTGAAATCCTCTGCACCGCAGCGCAGCTGACTTCATGAACCAGTTCCTTTCGGTCTTGAGTTTCAAAAGAACAACCTGATGACTTGCCTTCAGATCTAGTTTTGCTTATTCTTTCTTTTGAACTCTCGAGTCTCTTAACGATAGTGTGGTCCAAGGTTAATTTCTGCAACCTTTCATGTGTTCTCATTATGCATGCACAAAAACGAAGACTAAATAGCATCACTTTGTTGGTTTGTTAACTGTTTGAAGAAATTTGTTGCGCCGTGATGTTAGGAAAGGTCTTGGTCTTCTTGCAGTTAATAAATTACAAAACAAATGTTAAATCAAGAAAGGCAAAACGTTTCCAGAAGGAAACATGTCACTTATCTGTACTGCTCTGGGCAAATTTCAGCAGAAGCCCTATAAAACCACCATTTTTTTTTTCTTACTGTCCTTCTGTGATTTGTTCTCGTCTTAGCCTGTTCCACCACAGGCATGTGTGCTATCCCATCATCTTTGAGCTATGTGTTTCTGGAGCAGCTTATAGCCTTGAATACCAAGTCTTTCAGTTTATTTTGTTCCTTCCTGCTCTATGTCATCCCTGTGTCATCTGTAGGATGGTTGGGAAACAGGGAGCATGGGTTTGGGCTTCCTCAGGCTCAACAAAGAATTGCTTCTGCGTCACTTGCTTTATGGTAAGTGCTTTTATACAAAAGACTGGTAAAGCAATGGCACTTCTCCCTGTGTAAAATTTTAAAAGTAGCTGAGGCTACTGTGCTGTATGCGGAAGGGCGTATACGTATGTGCATTTATTTTAAAATGTGTTCAAAATTTATTAATGGGTGGGAGCCCTCGAACTGAAGTAGTCTGTGCGTGTTGGGCTTGGATGTGCGATCTGTCGCCTGAAACCTCTGCTTGGTAAAGATGATGGATTTTACACATGACAGATTTTATAGCTGCTCCTCTGTGCAGCTATATTTGGGTGTCATCTCCTCCAAAGTCAGGTTATTTGAGCACCTGATGTGGGTGAACAAGCGGTGGGGGATCCAGCGTTCAGAGTTAAGTGCCTACTTTGCATTTAGCTCCTCAGTTCTTTTGGGCCAGCTCTGCCCTACGTGTTCAGCTTGCTCCTGCTTCCCCCCAGGCTGGCTGCTCAAGTGGAGAGCACTGCTTTAGCAGTCAGATACCTTCTGTTTACCTTCAAAGCCCGCGATAATCCTCGGTAGCTGTCCGGTTGATGCAAGAGGCAGTTTTGCAGGCGTTGGGAGGTGGGTCAGGAGCAGTTGCTTTAATACGAAGTTACTGCTGCAAGGGAGTGGGTTTTCTAGAAATTGGATGACTCCGCAGTCGAACCCTCCCCTGGTCTGGAGCATCGTGCTTCCCAACCCGCCTTTCTCCGAGCTTGGACACTTGCCACGTGCCAGAACAAGCTCCAGTGAGTAGCCGAGCGTCTTCCATCCCGGCTGCTCGGCTGGGACTTTCCCGCCCCAGCAGAATCCGTGGAATGCCTTTGAAGCAGCTCTCTGTCTGCTTTGCCTTGCCCCAGCAGTGCAAAGGGGATGGAAATGGTACTGGAGATTGAGCCCAAAGGAGCCACCAAGTCCTTCCAGAAATAACAAGTGGTTGACCATAGTTTAACTTGCATTCACTACTCAGTCCTTCGTAATTGTCAGTGTCCTTTACAGAGGAGCTAAGCTCTCTAGACAGAGAAATGGGATGCTGGGGAAGAGAAATGCCTTGCCAGAGGTTATGCTTGGTATGGGCTTTTATTGTTGTTGGGTTTTTACTTTTTTATTCTTTTTTTTTTTTTTTGGCTTCTGAATTGTGTTAGCATGTCCTGAGGGTTTTTTTCAGAGTTGTAGTTGGCACTGCATGTGCAGTCAGCAATGCTAAGAACTTTTGTCGACTGGAGTTAGTGTTTACAAAAAGAAATCCACAGGAAACTTTGGGGTTTTGATTGAAATTTTCACCTTAATAAAACCTTCCGGTGCTTTGCCCAGAAAACTTGCACTGTGAATATGCTGTTTGAGCAGATTACACTTCATTTGTTGTTGTTCTTGGTGGCCAGAGGAAGTCTTTTGGCTTCACAGGGCATCGTGAGAGTCCCTGACCCAGGTGCAGTGAGGGGCATCTAGCATCTGTGGACCTTAGAAAGGAGTTGTGAAAATTGAGCCTTTTCTACCAGTTTTTCCTCCAACTTTGGAGCTTCCACTAAAGCAAATGTATTATTTTTTTAGGCTGCTGTGATTTAGAAGAGATATAAATACAAAAGGATGCAGAAAGATTCTGGCCAACTTGGCACAGTAGCTTATGGGCCTTCCCTTCAGTAGGGAGAAGAAGGCTGCGTGCATGTCTGCGCGTGTATAAAGGCATATATTTCTATATCAATCCCATGTAGTAACTAACTTGATAAAACTGTAGTGGAAACAAGCTGTAGTTACGACTTGTAAAAACAGCATTGTCATTCCAGAAGCGTAAGTATCCTGTTTTTCAGACACGGCTGATTAGAAGTAGAAAAAATGGCCCTTTTATTTCATCAGCTTAAGGATGGAATAACAGTATAAATGCAGCACTGCTACTTGTTTCAGTGCTGATCATTCCTGGCAGAATTACCTCTTATCAGCAATTCAAAACCGCACATTTGGGATTGAAAACCTTTTATGCTTACTCCATAAACTTCTGAAGAGTCACTGTCTCTACAGATAAAATTAGAAAGCTTGATAACTTACAGGATGAAGGAAAGAAAACAGAATTATTCTGGAATTAAGTATCATAGGGAATTGTCAGTGACTTCGCCTTTTAACAACTATTTTTGGTGGTTTTAAATATTTAAAAACTTACCTGTAGCTGACACCATTCTCTGCTTGCCATCACTGAAATGTTGCAGAAATAAGGTAGTCTGTGGGTGGGGACTGGGCTCTGGTTCATCTTCAAAGCAATTTCTGCTGGGAAGCCTTGTTCCAGTTCTAGGAGCTAGAAATGAAATGTGCTGCTGACGTGCAGGGAAGAAGCTATGCTTGCCTAAAAGTTCGTTCTTCTTAATGTTCACAGCAAAGTGTGTGTGGGGTGGGGGCTCGTTTTTTCCAAGTGACGCTTTCAGGTAAGGTCCATTACTAACATCCCTTTTAAAATGGAAGTTCTCTTCCCTGCTGCCCGAAAACTGGGAGGCAGGTGGCACTGCGATTCAGCTGCTCAGGTGGAGTTAGCAGTACTCTTTATAGCTGTCTGAAGTTACTAAATGAAGAGTTTTTTAAAATCTGGATCCATTAAAACAGTGCAATGAACTGAATGCTGAATTCAAATGAGGCAATTATTCTGGCAGTAGAACTTCTGACTAAGGCATAATTTTGTTATGTAAATTATAACTTTTCAGCCTTAAATGGTATTGTTGGCCGAGCCAGAGACTAACTGAAACATAGGAGGAAATATAACCTTAAATGAGAAATCTGTAATAGGTGAGGCATAACTCTACCCTTTGTCTTTCTCCATAGACCAGAAATAGCTGGAAGCAGCTGAACCAACTTTGCTGGCTAAACATGTTGGCTGAGCATGTTGGGGTAACCAGTTTGGTCCTGTTCCCATTCGTATAATACCTGGTCTTGCTTTCGTTTGCAGCTTCTCTTAATGAAGGGTGTTGAACCGATTGTCCTGCTGGATTCCTGAAAACTGCTTGAAGAAAGCCTTTTACAAACACGTTCAGCTCATCTTTCAAACACCCTGGCATAAAAACTCATGAATGAAATTTGATCTCCTGCTCCTAGCTCATGAGATTGCAACGTGCGAATTTGTGTATTTAATTGTATTCACCTCTTCTCCCCAGGGTACGGTGGCAGGCAGCCATCGGAGCTTTTCTTTCTCTAGTCTGAAAAGCGCCGCTCCAAAAAGCCTGTCTGGATGGGGAGGGGAAGGCTGCAGGCACCGTTCTCAGCAGCAGCTTGCTGCTGTGGTTCACCTGCTGCTCTTTTGGGCTGGGCTCTGGCCTGAGCACATTGGTGGCCTGACCCTGCTTAGCTATAAAGTGCCACCGAGATGAGGCAGGCTCTATGGAAAAGGAGGCTGAAGCAAACTACAGCAACCTTGATTTCCCATTCTCTTTTATTCATCTATTTCAGCACCCTGAAGTTCTATTTTTATCAGATTATTTTAGTTTTTAGCATCCAATTGAGAAGGCAAACAAAATAGCTCGGCTGCATTTTGCAGAGGAGACTAAATTGGGAGGTGACCCAATTCCAACAAGAGCTGGAATTAGCACGTAGAAGGCATGGGGAGAGAATCAACCCAGGGACTAGGTACACGTATCTGCAGTAATGGGAGCTCTCTTATCCCCACGGTCTGTAGGTGAAGTGCAGATGGTTTTGGCACTGTCTGGTTGCAAGAACGAGGTGATGATCTTCCTACAAAATCAGGAGAGGAGAGAACATAACAGCATCCTTTGCAGTGTCTGCCTAGGTCAAAGGGGGTCCCCTAGGGATCCCCTGGGTTTTATTGTATATTGTAGAAGGGTGAACTAAGCCTTTTCTCTTGATGTACCTCCCCAAAACCTCTCTGCCCGCACTTGTCACCCATCTTCTCACTGCTCGCTACCAGGGCCAGAAGGAGGAACCAAAATCTCAAGCAAAAGCAATGGTTAAGCAGCGTGGCCGCTAATAATGCGGGAGGCTTCCTCTGCTCGGACGGGCGCAGGTGGTACCTGGCTGAGCTGTTTCCCTGGTGTACTTGAGTGTTGTGTTAGCAGCGCGAAGTGGAGCGTCTTGCTTTCAAAGCCTTCCCGCGGCTGGCTGTGGTGCTCTCTGGCTCAGCTCTCCGTTCTGCCGTGGGTCACTCTGGAGGGTCTACAGCCCTGGCTCCTCCATGGGGCAGGGCTGCCTGGAAGGTCCCCAGGCTGCGCTCCGGGCTGCTCGCATGGCACGTCCACGTGTGTTCTTGGTCAGCGTCTGCTGTTACGACTTCCCTCTCGCAGCCATCCTGTGCGCTGTGGTGGGTCTGCTTGAGGGGTGGGTGAGCTGGGTGCCCCCCTCCTCGTGTGCGGACCCCACGGGTACCTGCGTAGCATCCGTAGGGTGTCTCGAGGCAGGTGTCCTGATCGCGCTGCGGCACGGCAGGGGAGAGCTCAGCGGGATGCTGGCTGCATCTGTCCGATACAAACCTATCGTGTATGTTAACTGTAGGTTTTAAAACTATAAATTTGTCCAACTTTATCGATGTTATGGCGTGAGGGTTTTAATTAAAAGCTGTTTTTAGCTAGAAACACAATACTAAAGCAACTGTTTTGGTGGTGGCTGTCAAGGGAAACATATTCAGTGTCTGAATGTGTCTGTATCAGCTCATGATAAATGCGGCATGGAACCTGCTGTTCTTAAGCTAGCAAGCACGGATTATCCCCACTTCAAAAAGGAGGCCTTTTAGTGTAATAATTCAAAGATTGCCATGGAAACATAATCTATAGTTAGTCCTGTAATATGCTTATGCGATACTCCTGGGAGAAGAGCCTGAAGTCTCCTGATAATTGCATCCTATGTGGCAGTGCCCTGGGCTTTTGCGTTTTTGAGCTTTGAATTGAAGATTATTGCGAAGGTGTAACAGAAAGGAGTTGTCAAGTGCCTGGGACTGTCGCAGGGGTGGTGCTGCTGCTGTAATATCAGCAGCATCCAAGTGTCTCCTTCATAGCTCTTAAATTCTTAACCATAAAAACACGTACTTGAAAGTGGTTCTCTTCAGCGGTACGTGATGCTTCTGTCACTTTTGGGGGGGGGCGCATCTGATGGATGAACCCTTACGGGGAAGTACACCAAATTTGCTATTATTGATATACTAAAGGATAGGTTTCATTTTGGGTGGTATTAGGAGATCAGGTATCTGCTGGGATCTCTGATGAATATAATTACACTTGCTAATTTCCCTTTTCAGCTTTAACTGCACTTTATCTACTGAAAAGAATATATATCTCTCTATCTCTCTCTGTATATTTCTCTATATATCTATTTCTATCTGGTAGCTAATGTCAAGATAAACCCTTTGACCCACAAATCCAGCCTTACAGCTGGATTAAGAAATGAACGGACAGAAGGATGGCTCTAACTCTAGAATGAACCTCTAGCTATGTTTGCACAACGGATAGAGCTCAAACGTTAGGACTTCTCCTTGCAACTCCCTGGAAGCAGATTCCTCTAACGGGAAGATCTCTGCTATCCTTAAGATCATAATCCTATTGCAAGATGGTCTCAAGGGTGGGTGTTGCAGCCTGGTTGCTGCTTTTCCTTTCCCACGTGGTTCCTGTTGAGGTGTGGGCTGCTTGACGTAGAGCAGGAGGCATGCTGGTGCCTACTCTGGGCCACCTTCTCTAATTCCAGCCAGGCATATTTTGCAACTATAACTTCTTCCCTTTCTGTTTTTCTAGGGTTTCTGGTATGCACTTAAAGCCATATCTCAAGTTACAGAAGAAAGAGCGATCTCCAGAAATAAGCCAGGATTCCCTGAGAGGCCCACCTATGAGCCATCAGAGATCAGCACAAGAAGAAAAATACACCAACAACTGCACCAAACTGAGTGTTTTCGCAAAACCCTCCCTTGTGACTCCATCTCGAAAACTTCTGGGGATTATTTATCCAAATACTATGTGCAATATGAATGGGAAAGGTCCAGCGGATGGTCCAAGTGCAAGGGAAAAGAAGAACGCCCTGTCTGCAACGATCCACCAGGGAGAAGAAGGGGAAGGGCCTCTCGATGTCTGGGCTGTAGTGAAACCTGGCAATACAAAGGAGAAGATCGCGTTCTTTGCAGCCCAGCAATGCAGCAACAACAACCGGCTAGGCTCTATGAAAATTAAAAGCACGTGGGATATCGACGGAAGAACAGCTAAACGCAGGAAAAAATCAGTAGATCTTAAAAAAGCCAAAATTCAACTGGAAAGAATGAGGGAGGCGAACGCCAGGTGCTCCCAGCCGGAGCCTTTTGCCTGCGGCATCGAGCACTGTTCGGTGCATTACGTGAACGACAACGGTGAGGGAATGTTCCCGGGCCGGTCCCTCTCGGTGATAGAGATGGTGGCCTTTCTGGAGCAACGAGCAAGTGCTTTACTGGTAGACTGTGCTAAAACCTGCACTCCGGCTCCTACTACGAGGCTGAGCGCTCAGCCTAAGGGTGCGCTTCCCAGCTCAGACCCTTTCTCCTCCGCCGGGGCGTGCGAGGTACATGCGGAGAGGGGACCTTGCGGCAGTAGCGAGCAGCAGCAGAGCGAGCCCGTGCGTGTGCTGGACATGGTGGCCAAGCTGGAGTCGGAGTGCCTGAAGCGCCAGAGCGAGCGGGAGGCCGGGAGCCTCTCGCGGAACAACAGCTTCCGCAGAAATGTCGGGAGGGTGCTCCTGGCGAACGGTACCCAGCCCGAGGGAGAGGCGGGGAAGGTCTCCTCGGGGGTCCTGGCTCCGGGGGATGGCTTGGAGGAGGCAGGGGTAGCAGAGGCTGGATACAGAGGACGGTGCGGTCCTCTGGGTGACACCGAGTTGTGGGATGGTGCTGCCTCTGCTCGGCAGCCTTTTCCTTCTGGGCTGGATACTCGGATGGGGAATGTGAATTCGGGACTTGCTCATGCAGTGTTGGCGATAACCGCTGGCAGGAGCGATTCTGAAACGCGAATTGAGCCTCCCAGACCGCTGCTGTCTGCGTCTCCAGCTGCTGCCAGGTTGCCACCGGATTCCTTGCAAAGCAAGAACGCGACTGTTGATTGTATGTTGAAAGAGCCTGTAATTTTCCCAAAGCAGAGTCTGTACCCTGCTAGGAAGGAGCCCTTATGCATCAGTATATCGGTCACCAAGACCGAGAAAGGATGCAGGAAAGAGAAGCTCTCCAACTCCAGTGCTAGTGAAGATCCACTCCCAGGGAGGCTGTTTTTCCTGCAGGCTGAGCAGCCTGCTGCTCAGGAGCAACAGCCACTATGGGAAAGTACCCAAGAAAAGCCAGGAGAAGTAGCCCAAAATGAGGATGAGGATGCTTTGGCATCTGACAGATCATGTGTCAGAAACAGTGTCCCTACAGAGCCATCTGCCCTTTCTGTTCCTCCGACAGAAGGGGCTTTGCAAGTACTTGACGCTTCCTGCTTAAAAAGGCAGGTTTCGCATGACTTTCTGGAGACCAGGTTTAAAATTCAGCAGCTTTTGGAGCCTCAGCAGTATATGGCCTTCCTGCCTCACCACATCATAGTGAAGATTTTTGGATTGCTTCCTACTAGGAGTCTGGTTGCCCTAAAATGCACTTGCTACTACTTCAAATTCATCATTGAATACTACAACATCAGGCCAGCAGACTCCCGCTGGGTCCGCGATCCCCGCTACAGAGAAGACCCTTGCAAGCAGTGCAAGAAGAAGTACGTGAAAGGGGACGTATCACTGTGCCGGTGGCATCCCAAACCATACTGTCAAGCTTTACCCTACGGGCCTGGGTACTGGATGTGCTGCCACCGGTCTCAGAAAGGCATCCCGGGCTGTAAGTTAGGTCTTCATGACAATCATTGGGTTCCTGCCTGCCACAGCTTTAACCGTGCTATTCATAAGAAAAACAGAGGAGCGGGAGCCGAAGTGGAAGAGGAATATTAATGCACATACACTTTCCTGCGAGATTGTTTGGGGTAGGAGGAGATTCTCATGCCTTGTGCTGTTTACAGTGTAAATAATTGTCGTGGTTTTTTTTTTTCACAGGGCTATGAAACTGCACATACTTAAACACAAGAGCCTTTACCTTTTAGATTAAAGATAGCTTTTAGTCCATCTATGTAAATAACACTATAAAAACTAATTGTACATACAGAGTCTACAGCTGGCTGAACAACGTAATCACTACAATGCAGCTATGATAGTGTTGCGGCTATAGTTGTGTGTGTTTTTAAGTGTCTTGTTTCAAAAATCTGTATATCCTGTATAATATATGAATGTTTCTGAGAAGAAACTCTAAATAGGTAAAGGTCAACTTGTTTAAAGAATCTTCAGCCAACTTAACTGGACAACCTTAAAATTAGACTAGAACAGATCCATTATAGTAGTGTGGCAGTGGATAAAAAGAGAGGAATATTATTGTATAGTCAGAATATAAAAAGTTCTTGTCTACCTTACCCATGTTGTCTGGTTTTTTTTTTTACTTAAATAAAATGTGCATTCTAG
This sequence comes from Pelecanoides urinatrix, assembly GCA_013400755.1. NCBI lineage: Eukaryota > Metazoa > Chordata > Aves > Procellariiformes > Procellariidae > Pelecanoides > Pelecanoides urinatrix. The sequence goes on from VZTQ01005873.1 coordinate 124,310, forward strand.
ATCTGCCTTACCTGACTTTCTCTTGTAAAACTTTTGCCCCAAAATAAAAATACTGTAAAACGTGGCAGAAACTTGGAACTGTGATGTAGTTCAGACTTGCAGTGTGCTTCCTGTAGAAAACTAGTCCTCCTACTAAAAAAGAAACAAACCAACCCCAAACCTGTATTACTTGGAGAACTTCCTGCTGTAACATTCACAAATTCCAGTTTTTCCTTTTCCTCCTCTGCATGCAGCAGAGGCTCCTCTTGTCTGGAAGGCTGGTGCCAGGTGTGTAAGACCTCCAAAAATGGGGACTCTCAGGTTTGAGTTGTGCTTCTCAACTCTTGTGTGCAGTGGATGCTCGAGGCTGGAGCGTGGGTCTGGCAGGACAAAAGCAGAGTTGCCTTGGCTCAGTGATGGGTTGGAAGCTTTGCCGGCTGCTCTATATGGAATTTTTTCCCTTGCAAGAAGAATCCTTGCAGCGCTTCGCCCTGCTCTGCTACAGCCTCTGGCATCTTGTTTCTGAGGTGTGAGTTGGTGCTTTCAAAGAGGAGTTGTGAACGCTTGCGTCAGAAGAGCAGACGAACGGTAATTCCTCAAACTCTGAATGGGGGCCGAGCAAGGCATCTATTTGAGTATTTCCTCGAACACATTCCTCTCCTGCAGTGCTGTGTTCCAGAGTCCAGCCTCCACGTACAGCCCTCCTTGCGCCCAGCTCGCTGCCCGAGGGCGTTTGGAAGTCTGGGAGCAGCAACCACAACCCAGCAGCCACGTTCAGTTCCTGGGAGCAAAGCGGAGCAGCAGCGATTCTGCAGGGAGCCAAGCGGCGAGCAGCAGTTGTGTCTTCGCATTGTCCGAGTCCCTCCTCTCCCCCCACTTCATGCTGCAGCTCTTTCTCTGTCCCTTCTCAGAACAAGGACGGACCCCTGGCAATCATCATCGCAGCTGGAGCAGACGAAATCTGGGACCTGGCTCAAGGGGCTCTCGTCTGCCCTGCAAACCCCAAGGGAGCGCCTGGGAAAGGGCAAGGGCTCTCCGCGGGAGCAGCATCTGGACGGGGCAGCGGTGCACCTGGCTCGTCCTGTTCTCTAACCTTCGGAGCAAGATCAGCAACGTGCGGGCGAGTGAGGAGAGCTGCGGTGGCTGGGCTGAACCGCCCACCTCCCTCTGCTTCGCCTGTGTTTGCCTAAAACCGCGGTGGGATGGCGTGGAGTGACTCACGTTTTAGAGCGTGAGGACAGAGAGGGTTTGAAGCAGATGCAGATGCTTTTATTCTCTCCATTAACAGTGAGAGAAAGAAAACCGAGCCCTTACAGCCTGAAATGAGGGTTTGGTAAGCTTAGGATGTTCACGGTAGATTTGAAAGGGATGCAATTTTTCTTTTTTTTCCCTTTACCTGCTGCCTGACCCCCTGGTCGTCAGGCTCCCCTCCCTGGCGCTGCTCAGCACCTCTGCAATGCAGCAGACATTATGACAACCAGGAGGAATGAAATTAGAAATCTAAAAGGAGGGTGCGGCTGCCTTGTAATCAGCTGTGAAGAGGGAGAGGAAAAGCAGGATCCCTCGTTAATTCGTGACTTCATTCTCTAACGGGGCGCAGGCTTCACCCAAGCTTCGATCCGCTCCGTCGGCTGCACTAGGACGAGCAGCAAAACAACTTTCTGGCAGGAGTTGTCTTGCCAAAGCCATCAGCATCAAAGGCTTTCAGCTTAATTTCAGTTAAGGAAGGGGGGGAAGAAACTGCTTTCCTGCCCCCCACCCAAGACTCTGGAAAACTTGAGATAACCTGCGCCAGGCTGACAGCAGCGAGGAAAGTCCCTGCGAGGCTGAAATAGAAGCAGCAGAGGAAAATATTTTGTAACTAGATAAGGGGGCCAGTGAGGTCATTTTTTTTTTTTGGAACTGGGTGTGAGATTTTGGTCACCTTCATTGAACAAGGGGAAAAACGAGAATAAAATAATAGCTTTGGGCTTTTTTGTTCCTTGGAGCAGTTAAATACGGAGGATAATTTGCTCTCTGCCCCATCCCCACCCTCCTCCCAAGCTGGCTGAGGAACACAGGCCGTTTCATACATCATTTATGCTCTTTGCCGGAACCATCCCTGTTGCACAGCATTGCTGTTAAAAATTGCTTTACAGGACAAACTTGTGCATCCAGAAGTGGGTTGGTTCTGAATGTAGCCATGCTGAGCTGCCTGTATGCTTTTATTTCCCATAAAAAAGTGCAGATTTTTGTTTCCTTAAGGGCCGGTTCAGGAAGAAGCCAAGGTCTGATGAACTCCCCCCCCGCCCCGCTGCCAAGAGGCAAATAAAAAAAAAAGCCCAGAGTCAGATTTACAAAATTCAGTGTTCAGAACTGAGGAGTAAAGAGCGCGCTGTGCGCTTCACTTCCCTGCCTGCGAGCGGTTGGAGTGTTTGGACTGAATTCCCAGATATGCCTGTGAAGAAATTGTAATAACATTTCCATTGTTTGTAAGCTTCCAGTTTTCATCAAGCTCTGGGGGTCTCCTGGCATGGACACCGCTGAAAAAGCCACCCGTGGCTGAGGCTTGTGGTTGGGCTCTCACTCCATCCTGCCTCTTTCCACAGCAGCTTTTCCCCTTTGCCGCCTCTGTGCTCCCGGTAAGGAGGCTCTGCAGTGCTTTATCAGAGTCCCCAGCTCCCGTGCGGTGGCCCCAGCTCACTTTCTGCAGTGTTTGTCCCCGTGCCAGCCCCTGGAACCGTCATTTCGCACCTCCACAAAACTGCACCGATGCATTCGACCTCCGTCTTGCAAGTCACAGAATCATAAAATCATTAAGGTTGGAAAAGACCTCTATGATCATCGAGTCCAACCATCAACCCNAGAAAGAAGTCCCACTTCTTGCAAGGTGGGAGCGGTGCTGAAGCCTCCCCCTGGGCTGTTTCTCCTCCCCAGCCTACGCTGGGCTGGTCTGGGCAACCCTGGAATAGGGAGGGGACTCGGGGCATTACACGGCTGCTCTCCTGCCACGAACCAGTGTTGGCAGAGGACGAAAGCTCCTGCTTAAGCAGAAGTGACCTAAGCAACCCGTAGGCGCGAGCTGAGCTTGGAGCCAGGCTTGGCTTTGCGCACAGGCTGCTTTCCTGCATGGCCATGCCCGATTGCTGCGACCGAGGCACCGAACTGCCCCTGCCTGCTGCTGCTGCGGCTCTTCAGTGTGCAGCAGACAGGAATCATGGGGCATCAGTCCTCCCCTTCAGGTAGCTGCCACAAAAAATTAAGTGGGATGGGTTGTTTCTCCTCTATCATTCAGCAGCCAGTAAACCACAGCCCTTTCCCGTCCCTGTCGTTCAGACACACAACAGTTCACTTTTAACAGTTACCTCCTTCAAAAGACACAGGCGCATGTCCTTCTGAAACGACCTTCTACAGAGGAGCGTCCTCCCCTGCATGCAGAAGTAATTCAGGCTCGCCACCTGCAGAAACAAATGTCACCCAGCAGCGGAGCAGTTCAAAGCCAGGCTTACGCCAGAGATTTATCCGTTTACCTGCACACATAGGGACGTGCATGTGGGTTCGCAGGACTCGTCTGCCTGCTCCAATGGGGATGCAGTTATTTTATGTAAGAGTATTTTTTTTTTTAGAACAGGTACTGCTTATTCTACCGCTGTATGATTGCACTGTAACAGGTCTGGTCCCTGTGATGCTCTGAGGGCTGGAAATTCTTGTCTACTGCCCCAGCACGGTTAAAAACAAACCACACAGAAGTAACAATTATAAATATACAACTTTAAAAAATTACTGTTAAAGATTTATTGCAATAATACAATAAAATTTAGAAAAAACCCCGAAACATTTGTGTTTAGTTACATCTAGTTCGGAAGTTGCAGAGAGAGGCCCCGAGTTTTTGCAGGTGACAAGCATCCCTCGGGTGTCCCACCTGAGACGCTTCAAAGGCACCCGATTTTCAGCGGAGGGCTGGGCTCTCGAAATCAGGTTCTTCCTTGGCAGCTCAGATCGGCCACCCCAGATCACTGGTCACGGACAAAAGTCATGGCCTAAACTGAAAATTCCCGCATTCAGGCTACGCAAAGTGTTTTGTAAACTCGCAGCTGGCTGTCTTCAAATATCTGTAATGACAGATACTCCTGCCCTCCCTCTCCCGCCCCCAAACCAACCTGGAAAACTAATCCTGGCAATTGCACTCAAGGTTTGGACACACACAATTCTTCCTTAGCTACACATGTGCAAAGCACTTAAAAAAACCCAAACAAACAAACAAAAAAAACCAAACCACAATCTGTATTCTGGTACAAAAACATTTCATGAAAACACCTACCCTAATGCATTTTCACACCCTCGCAGTGCTGTTTGCACTTTTAGAACATGTCATGGTTGCAAATAAATTATTTGGAAAACACGATGGTTATGAAGTATATGGCTTAAGAAGGTTTTTTGTGTTGGTTTTTCTTTCCCTAAGTAAGTAAATGACAGTGTACAAAGCTGAATCACAACCTGACCTTTAGGGGTTCAAAGTAGCACAAAGGCAGCAATGAAAGAGTGACTGAAATGCATATTAAAAACAAGAGGGGAAAAAAAAGAAAGATATTTATACAGCGGGGTCCAGTGCAAAATAAATGGGGAACCAGAAGGGGCTGTGCGACGCTAGGAGCCCAATATACAGTACTGGTGAGTATGTGCTGGTTGCTCAGAACTGCAAAGGATCCGATAGCTGCAAGTGAGTAAAGTGCTGTGAACTGAACAGCGACCAAACCCCCCCGGCCCCGGCCAGGGCAGCGCTCGCTGCTGGGGGCGCTGGGGGGCACCGTCCCCGTTCAGGCTGCAGTAGTCAAGGGAGTCTTGGCTGTTCTCTTAAAGCCCAACTATTGGATTTAGACCAAAAGAATGGTAGGACCGAGGGTGTCTTCATCTAACGACGTGCATGCTGTTAGTGCGGAGTTAAGGGTCTTTGGTTTAAAAAAAAAAACAAAAGAAAAAAGAAACTACCGACAACAGATGCCCATCCCCAAGGCCAAAGAGAAAGAGCTGCCGTACGAGAGGGGCAGGGAGCTGGGAGACACGATACTCCGCCGGTGCCCCTGGCGTGGAGCTCGCTGGGGTACGCAGGCATCAGTACCAAAACTGCTTTTCCACCCACTCCTCGGTGGAGACGGGAGGCAGCGCTGGCTGGCCTGGAGAGGAACAGAGCGAAACCACCACCAAACACACTGTGAGATGGCCAGGTAAGCCAGCCCCAGAGCTGGGACTTCAGACATGCAGGAGGACACTACCCGATGGCAGGGACGTGGCTTGTGCACCCCTCCCTGCAGCCTCGCCGTGCCCCCGTTACGAGCTGCGTGGCCAGAGGGAAGCTACGGGGAAGCGTGGCAGACATCTTCCCTCCTGGAGGGGTGGGAGGATGCTTTTACATTAGTTTACCACGTGGAGAAGTACAATGTCCCAACTATATAAAATGTAAACCATACGTTGGAAGCCTCACTGAACAAACCCATCTTTAAGTAATACATACCGCAAGGCGGAGGAAGTGGAGGAGCACTTGTTAACGAACGCATCTGTCAGTATTGCACCTCCTGTAGTTTTACATGCGAGCCAGCTGCGCTGTGAGCATTTCTGCAGTGAAATGAAATCAACTTCTTGGCATTCAGTAAACAAGGAAAGGAAAAAACCCCACCATAAACATAAAATAGAACAGGGTTTAAAATGCATGTAGTGTGGAGACCACGTGACTTCATTAAACTAGCTTGAAATTAGGTTTTTCTAGTATTAAAAAGTGGCAACATGGTGTTGTAACTGATGAGTATTATTGCAACAACGCAATCCTGTATCGGTGTCAAATGTGGGTCTAGCTAAGAGAACGTCCAGTGTTTCTTTGGTGTATGACGTTAAGAGTAAAGAGCCTGCGTGCTTCGGACAGCACAACATGAAACTTCTAGACTACCTACCGGTGGAAACAGCATGAAACAAGCCAGTTTTCTACCGCAAAACTGGGTAAAGATTCACAACCAAATCTAAAATAAGAGCAATTTGCTGTGTGAATTCCTGTCCATGCTGATTCTTTGTATTAAAAATATGGCAACAGAGATTAGAAAACATGTTAAAAATGCATAATTTTCATGTCCTGAATGAAAAAAATTTAGAAATATGCATTTCTGCATTATGCAAGACAGATTTAAAACACACACAAACAAAAACCCTGTAAGGAGTTAAGAAAATATGAATTGCATTTGCACCACTGTCCAGACTGGATACTGAGCAGCCTTCTCTCTGTACTCATCTCGATCCAAATACTCCAAAATCTATTTCTCCTTTAGAAAGTAGAGCTGGAGGCTACTGGGTCCTTTTTCTTCGATACTCAACAATGCAGACAGAACCAAGACACAAAGTGCCATCACAGAATCCGTCAGAAGTACGTAGCTAGCTAATTTACAAAACGGTACCATCACAGTCATCTTGGGTAAATAAAAAGGTTTTTCTGGTTTACAAAATAAAAGTCTGACCTTTTCTTTGTTCCAGGCACTACTTAACTGAATATGTAAGGTTTACTACAGCATTGTCGGGGAGGAATTCCTTCCACAAATCCTATGATCCTTTTCCCATGCTCGTTAGCGATGTCCAGTGTATGCTTTCCACCACGAGGTCACCGAGGCAGCAGCGGACGAGATCATTCCGCCAGCGCTGCTGCTGGCAATGGGCTGAGATACCTGCGTGCTCTGGCTCTGCAGCATCTCCACCTGCTGAGAGGGGATATCGCAGAACCTGGGGCTCGGCAGATTCTCCCAGTCCGTCCCTAGGTCTGTCTCTTCATCGCTGACGTGCTCATCTCCGCTCTCATCTGTTTCGCCGGTGGCACTGGGATCCACAAACTCCATGGAGTCTTCGAGATCGGCACTAATTTCGAAAGGGCCAGACCTGCGAACATGGACACAATGCCGTCAGCCCGCTTGGTACCATGCAGGAGAGGGACTGTCACGTCACTGGCGAGAGGCCTAGGCAGGCCAAAGCACCCTGCTCTGCCATGCGCACAGCAGGGAAATTAAAACACCTCTGTGTTTATCAGCTGGCAGAGAGAAACTCGCTGGCTACAGAGGTAACTGTATTATGACAATGGTGAAAGGAAAACAGTTGGCCAAGGGAGCGATAGCTGGGTTCCAGTCCACGGAGCAGGAATGGCGGAAGAGCTGTTCTGCTTTGGCAGTGGATAGTGAAACACGCATACACCACAGAAAACGCTACTGATAATAACTCACAGCTCCACTGGTGGAAATCTCAGCTCCATGTGCAACAGCTTTTATTTTTAACGCTAGCCCTTGGCCAGGCCAAGATGGCTGCAGCTCTGTCAGCAAGGGGAAGGGTGTCCTTTACAGCTTACAGAACCAGGCTGGCACAGCTCACCAGAGAAGACTTCCCATGGCAGCACTTCTCCCTGAGCGACATCTCAAGATCTTTTTTACTGTGAGGCTAGTCAAACACTGGAACAGGTTGCCCAGAGAGGCTGTGGAGTCTCCATCACTGGCAACATTAAAAACTCCACTGGCCACGGTCCTGAGTAACTTGCTCTAGTTGGTTCTGCTTTGAGTGGGGCGATGGGTGGATCTCCAGAGGTCCCGGCCAACCCCCCCTGCGCTGCCAGTCCAAGTTCCCTGCTGCCACTGCCTGGTGCGAGAAGCAATTGCATCCCGCCCTGTCCCGCTGCTTTGCACTGCAGTATCGACAGCCAAAATCTGAAACACTTTTACTGAGCCAAAGCAGGCAGTTTCAGAGGCCCGTGACCCACAGTCAGAGAGCACGAGGTTTTCACAGAGGCGATGAAACACGGTGGATCCCCCACAGCAAGCAGCATCCCTGCCAAAGATCACTCCAAAGCACAAAGCTGCTCAGTGAAACAGGAGCAAGAACTTAACACGGTAAGAGTGTTTCTCCAGCTTTAGTGGGAGAAGCCTGAAGCAGTAATTTAGCATGGAAAATTTTAATGCAAACAATTAAAGCTTGGTAAAATTACATGTATCTGAAAACAGTAACTTATAAAGGAGACTATTGGGCAACTGTAGGCCTAGATATCTAAAGGAAAATAAAGAGAGCTGGTTGTTGCAAACGTTGCAGTCAGCTGAGACATTAAAGGTAAACACTCCTCTTTCATAATCCAGAAAGGAAAGGGAGTGCTGCCTTCTGGTAAAGCATTTTGCTTAACAAGGCAACATAAGAAAAGAGTCATCAGGTTTAAAGCCAGAAGGGACCATTAGATCATCTCAAGTGACCTCCTCTATAACAAAGGCCATTACATTCCACCCAGTCCCTCTGCCCTGAGCCCAGTAACTTCTGCCTGATGAAAGCATCCATTCCAGAAACTCATCCAGCCATGACAGGACGACATAAAGAAACAGAGAATCCCCACCTTCATTCTTGCCAGTAATTAATCTCTGTGTTAAGCGCATGTGCCTCATTTCAGCCTAACTCAGACTTTTTGCTTCCAATGGTGTCTATAAAGCCATTCAGCAGCCTGTATTTTCTCCCCATGAAGGTGTGGAAATCAAGTCATCTCTCAATCTCATCTCTAGCGAGCTAAAACAGTTTTATACAGACTAAACTATTCCCCTCACTGGTATCTTCTCCACTCTTTCCTGTAACCTCTTCTTTTATGACACGGACCCGCCTGATGCGTGTGGAGCTCTAACATTTGCACAGAGAAGTGAGACCCATCTCTCTGCTCAGTCCTTTTACTTCACATCGTGGGGATTTGTCAGGCTTAGCTTTTTGTCCACTGTGGCACTTGGATCTTTTACAGCAGCTGCTTTCCAGGACACAGTTCTTCATTCTCTGGGTATTTCCTGCACTCTCCTTGTTTTCAGACAAGCAACAGCAAGCACATCATTTTTTCCAAACTGAGCTACGTTACAAAGATTTGGCTCCCTGTATCTTTGGGCTGAATCAGTAAGGATATACCCAAAGAGCATAACATAAGTGGTTAGAGGCATGCATTCAGTTCCTCTTAGTGGCACTGCAGGTTTTTAAACAAAACTAGATCTATACATGAGAACAAAGTGGAAAAGTAGATTTCAGAACATTACTGTGTTTAAGAGGGAATAAAGCAGTACTCAGATTAAACAAATATTTGCAGACTGTTGCAGGCACAAGTGACTTGTGACTGCATTATCCCAACAGGAAACCAATGTTGTTGGCCGCCTTATATTTAAGTTGTAAGGAAAAGGAGGATTATTAAACCTGGTGCATGCAACCGACAGAAACTGATGTTCTTTTCATCACGTACTAAGTTAACAGAAAAGTTGTCTTTAATCTTAATTTACATAGAAATGAATATTATTTGAAGTGTCGACTTTGGTCTAGGGTGTTCATTGACAAGTATTTTGCAAAAGCTTTACCTAGTATTTGTTTTAGGGTTTATATTGCTGGATGCTTTTAGGTCTTTACATGTTGGCAAGATGTGGGTAGGGTCATATCTGGAGCACCGTGAGACTGCCTGGTATATGTGCTGCTGTCCCCTGGAGGGAAGGCGTTCCTGCTCCTGGGCGTAGGGGAAACAAGACCGTAATCAGCTACAAAGCCTCCAGCTGAGCCTGCCATATGCAGAAGCACAGCATACACATATTTCTGAAATCTAATGTCCTACTCAGGACCCCCTTTTTCTGTTTTCTCCTGTCTCCTCCTTATAACTACCCTGATATCTGATGTGCTGAGGACTGATCTATAGGCACAGCAGAAGAGAAGAATTTCCCTTATAAGTAACAAGGCAAATGCATAACTTCAAAAGGGATTTAGTCACAGGTGAGCCGAGATACTGCTTTTCTTACCTGCCCAAGTTCTCAGTGTCTGGGCTGACCAGGTACATAAGGTTCCTGAGCGTATGCAGAGGGTGCAACAGATCTAAATTTACATGCTACCGTGGGGAAAGTAAGAAAAGGACATGATCAATTATTGGAGAAAACCTGCAGGCCCAGTTGATATTTTAAAAGCTATTTAAAGAATCCAAATGTGCGTTCCCCCTACCTGAGAGAAGCAAAGGTGAAGGATGTTAGCATTCAGCTTCTTCACTGCCCGCGTAAACCTGTGCCTGCTGAGATTCTCTCCACAGAACTCGCTGTTGAAACACCACACCCACACATATATACACACACACAAAGCAAAATGCTGTGAAAATACACCTACTGGAGACATCAGCATTCTGTGCCCTGGCTTCCTAACAAATCCTGGAGTAAACATCCCTGCATCGAGCACTTGTTTGAACTGTACAGCCAGTGCTCAGGAGAGTGCTCAGGAGATTAATTTTTCAGCTTGCAAGACTGTTAGCATTTCATCAACAAGCACTACTTGCCCTAGTCTCTCCAGTTTCAACAGGATGGGTGATGTAAACTGAATGAAACTCGAAGATCCGCTGCAGCCAAGCTATTTCGGCTCTCCTTTTAAATCTTGCTTCATTTCCTGTTCCCACCTTTTCCTTCTGTGAAGACCGAGCACCCAAATAATAGTATAAAAAAACTGCAGAGACCCCACACAACTTCTGTGTCCTCACTTCAGCAACCACTATTTTAAACACTTAATTGCAGCAGTGTATTTGAGACCTCTGGAAGACTGACCAGGTCTACAGCTTCCTCAGTATTTCTTCTGTACAGATCCCATCTGCTCCACATAGACATTAAAAAACCTAACAGGGCTTTTCATCACAAATGGGGTTTACGCAATACACTCCCAGACGTCTGGCAGGTACGTTCCCCATTGATGTTTTATCCTAAAGAGAATTACATTGCTGTCATGCCGTATTATAAGGCCTTGTTGTCCAGCATTTAATTTAGTGGAGCTATTCAAGATGACTAAGAATTGCTGAATTGGGCTGGGATTTTGTAAAGCACAGTAGGGTCTCATAAAATGAAAAGTGCTATCATGGACTGTCAAATTTCATTTCTAATTTGAGGACGCCAAATATGTCAATTAGAAAGCTGTTATTTTCAACTGTGATGGTTGGTCTACACTCTCAGGAGGTAAAAAAGGAGGGAGAGACTATTAACTGTGGTCTAAAATCCTACTAGTCCTCCATCCAAAATTAAACAGCACAAAAATCCATGAGCCATCAACCGTTACCATAAAAGCTGTTCCAAGTAATGACTTCGTTCACAAAACCAAACTGAATTAAGATCAGTCAAAACTGGTCACTGATTCACCACCTAAGAGGCTTGCATTTACTTGCCTGTTGCAGAGCTTCTTGGGAAGATTTACATCAAGTATGAGAGACAAAGTGTTAACAAGCTGAGTTGCATAGCACAATGCAGCACTGATGGTATAAGCAGGGTTATTATGTTCCATGTCTAAAAGAAATAAAAACATCATGAAAGTCTCATTTCAAATGAAGTCTCAGTGGGTGTGTTAATGTGTTACTGAAGTCTACTCTGGAAAATGTCATTTGTAAGTATTGAGAGCAGCCTGAATCCAGCAATCATTTACAGTGAAATCTGTCAGAAGTTGGTAGAAAATAGTAATTCTTGGAATTCCTGTTAAAACGACGGCATGTGAACCATGTCAAAACTGTGAATAATTAACTTTATCTCTCTATTACATTGCGCTGTGTCCCAGTGAGCATTTCCCGCAAAAGAGGATTTCAGTGGACTAATCCCTATACTGGTATTTACTTCTGACTCAGGTTTGTCTGGGTGAGAAGAAACAGACTGGGCCACTGCTCCTCGGTGCCTTCTGTTGGCATCCAAGGCTGCAAGTTCTATGGCTTCTGGAGTAACCCAGATGCCTAATCAGACCTTGCTCCTTACCTGGTCCTTGTGTAGTCTTCTTCTCTTCCACCCAATTGTAATAAGCTGAATAGTCTCCATTATTAGGAAGGGTTATCCAAGGCCCTGTGATGCTGATGCTGGTGTCCCCATTATGATCATCACACACCCATCTCCCAGAGAGATACGTGGTTCTCCTGGCTTCCGCGAGCTTGCTCACAGTGCTAGAGGTCATAGCATTGTCACTCTCAGAAGACACATCTGCAGGATCTCTGTAGCACCCAGAGAGGAACAGAGTGTTTATAAAAAAGTTTTAAACATATAATCAGAGATGTACTTGGCAGGCACTTAGCCATATCTCACACAGAACAAAACGCTTGTAGAAACACTCCTGCAAAACTCCTTATTCCCAAAACTACTTTCCTTTGTTCTGGGATTTTTAATTATCTATTTTAAGAAAGTTTAACATTGGACACATACCTCAGATCTCTCAGTGGGGAGATGCTAGCACCTCCAGATTCTTCTATTCTGGACCTCTATCTCTGGGTCAGATGCTTTGCCTTTGGGAAACACCTCCTTCTCCCCACAGATGCTAAGGGAGCCAGAGCGTCTAGCTTAGACTTACGTGACTCACTTCTGCGTGTCTAAAGCTAAGCAAAATGAGTCCAAAAGGATAAGCCTTCTGTACCTCATGCTTGTCTTTACTTCTTCAATGGGAAATATGACTGATGTTAGCTCCAGGATATGCGTCCGACGAAGATTTGCCAGATGCTCGTACTGGGTTTTCAAGTCATAGGTTTTTTTCTCTACCAAGTCTCCCAGCTTGCGGTTATGCCTCTGGATCTTCTCTTTCTTCTCCTGATGCCGCTGAGCCCTGCGATAATGCTTCTGGTTCTCCTCTTTAATTCTCAGAAGCCCTTCTGCATCTGTGAAAACAGCAGCAGATGTTAGCCTGGAACCTTTCCATTAGATGGAAAAGGAGCTGTGAGGTACTTGTAGTAAGCTTGAGAAAAGCATTATTAACATTTATAGAAAGCAAGATCTATAGCAACTTAAAACAGAAAAACCTGCTAAACCATTAACATTTTCCAGCTGCTAAGTGGTACAACTTTTTAATCTTTTCTGAAGATCTCCAAAAAGACTGAAATTGGGATTAATCTTTCCCTATCTTTTACCCAGCTATTTTTGGATTTGGAGCAGAAAAGCCAAGATTTCACAGTTTAATTAAACTTCTGAGGTAATCATCATGACAGAAATAGCTTGACTGTACATGTTTGCATGGTGCTGGCCAAAAAGGCATGCATTGCTCACAGCCAAAATCAAGTGCAGATAGCATCTTCACTCACCATTTCTGGCACCACTGCTGCCATTAGTATTATCTGGGCTTCACACTCATGTATGTGCTCTTAAAGCACTTGGATCCCAGCGGCGCAGACTTCTTGTTACCACAGGGGAACACTGACTATCTCCCTTTCCAGTCACAAAAAGAGAAATGTGCTTATGTACTGAAGTGCTGCAACTGCCTGAATTTACTCCATGTGTCAGGCACACTGAGGCTTGGAAAAATATCCTTCAAGAGCATCTGCTCATTCTCCTATAAAATAATTGACTGCAGTAATGCTTCCACAAACATACGGTGCTAAAGAGAGCGAGTTAACCACCTCTGTCTTTCAAAAGCATAGGAAAACATTTCTTATACAGTCTCCAAATACACGTCTAAAAATCTTAATGTACCCTAGTTTGAGCGAAAGCCCCCATATACTACTAGTCACTGACTTTCCATTTTTATGGCTGAAAAGAAACAGTGTTAGTCAGGTTCTCTTACAGCAAGGCGTCACTTTCCTGTAATCAAGAAGTGGGATAACTGGCCCATACACGGAAGGGAAGCACTAAGCCGTAGCATTGTTCTACTAACAAATTTTGATTGCAGGGCACAGAGGAGACCGGAGCTACAATAAGAATGCTCCATGGCATCTGCTACTCAAAGAAGCTGCATTATATACTACTAAAATGAAGAAAACTTCTAAGCAGCTATAGCTACCTCAAACCATACATTCAGACTGTCAGTCTTCCCATTAGGGGAGCACAAAGATTAAAGGCTACATCCAAAGAATGGGAGCCAAGACCGATTCCCGTCTGCAGGTCTGTGCCCAGCCATGCCTGTCCAGCACACGACACCCTCCTGCTAGTCCTGGCTTGCACCTGCACAGCTGGAACTGCACAGACCTCTGGCTGGTCCCTGGTCTGGCAGGGTGGGAGACCAGGACTGCTGGGACCCCTCAGGGTGTGCCTGCGCCCACAGACACAGAGGCTGCTTCCTCTGCATGTCAGGAATTATTTGTAGTCACCTAACTGATCTGTTGCGATCCATGATGTGTTTGGTAGGAAGGAAGATCTCATACATGGGGGGTGCAAAGTCCCAAATGAAAGAAAGTGAGAGTAGCTTCCCCATGCAGATAAGAACTAATAATCCTCAGGTTTATAAAATAAGTGAGCCCTGTTAGAGGAAACGTAGAAAAATTGACTTTTCTCTGAGCGATACCAAGAATCGCTACGTGCCAGCTAGTAATTCACTTTGTTTTAAGCATTCCTGTAACATCAACAAAAAAAATCAATTAATGCTTGCATTCATATTCCCAATCTCTCCCTTTGCATAAAGAATAAGAGACAGAAGAGGAGTAAAACGTCCACCTGTTCAATTTTCACATTCATGTTGTACTTGAAAGGCTGTTTTCTTCACAGAGCGAACTCCCTTTTCTGCAGGGCCAACAGCAATTATTTGAGAAGCAGGGGAGAACACTGCACACGCATTTCCTCTTTAGCAGTCCCGGTGCAGAAACAACTGTCCTTTTTTCAGCATAGCACCTCTGCTTTATGACCCCGTTTATGAGGCGATTAAAATTTGTCCCCAGAAGTATTTCAGGACACCACTACATCCCACACATCTACACTGCCTGATAAATGCAAGCACAGGCACACCGATCTCTGCCCAACAGAGAGCTATGCCAGATATTTGCAAGATTGTCTCCTTGACCTGTTCTCTGCAGACAGAGGGCAAACACACATATTTTAAAACCTTATTTTAAGAAGCACCAATCATTGAGGTATCCAGTCAACTGCAAAAGCAGGAGCCCAATGTTCTAGAAATCGTTCTTAGTTCGAAAAAACTAAACTATGCCATATCCAAGAGAAGAGAAACAACCTATTTACATTTTCTAATGTGGTCCAAGAGTGAACGAAGTTGAGTTCCTGATCTATTGGCTACCCATGGCAAGAGTTCATTTTGGATCTACCTGCAAGAGCAGTTTTGGGGTAACCGAGCTAACAACAGGTTGGTTGGGCAACAGTTAGGTCAGTTCACGGGTTGTGTCTCATCAATTTCACTGTGAATCAGAGAAGTTGCAAAAGCTGCAGATAATGTGCTTCACAGAATAGTAGAAAAGGGGAGGAATTCCCCTCCCCAGTTGGTCCTAACATTTTGCCACCTTCAGAGCTGCATTTTGAGAAAAGGTGACTAAATTCCTCAAAGTCACATTGATTTCCTCTTCCTCTTTCTTCACAGGCTAAAGAGAACAAGTAGTTATTATCTCCTTCACAATAATCTTCCACCTACTGAAAAGCTTGCTTTTCTTCACCTTCCTTTTCTCTAAACCAAACCAAACATCAATTTGCTTAGCCATTCCTTGTGTTTTATTCCTCATATTTTCCTCCAGACTTTCTCCAGTTAATTCGTATCTTTCTTAAATTCCTCAAACTGACTCCAGACTTCCACTGAGGTAACACCAAAGCCAGGCACAGCAGGATAATTGTATCCATCTTAAATACAATGCTTATATTAGTATAACCCAGAATAAGGTCTGAGCCCTTCTGGAGCAGCATTAGATTGATTTTTTTTATTTAATTTGCAATTCCCCAGATCATTTCCTGTCAAATATCACCACTGTCCCCTACTTCGGGTTTATATGTTCTTCTTTCCTAAACAATGTGCACTCGACTCTGTTCTTTTCAGATTATATTGTCAATTTATCTGCATGATTTTGAATTTGATCCTGTTCTCCACAGCATCCAGCTTGGCTTCCTCCATCCCACCTATTCTACCATGCAAGTTATTATGGAAAATACTGAACAAAACTAGGCCAGGAACCGGATCCTGCTGAGCTCCACCTGTCTCACCTCCACAGTTTGACAAGTATCGGCACTCTTTGAAGGCAGCCTTTCCAGCCTTCTGTGTCAACCTACAGGGATTACACCCAGAGCAAAGGTCTTTGCTTGCTCGTGAGACACTTTGGGGTAGTGCCCGACGGCAAGGTATGCTGCATCTTCTGCGTTCTCCTCTACTAGACCACTTGATCCACAGACAAGGGGTTGATTTGACATGGCCTATTCTTAACAAAGTGATGCCTATTTTTAATTACCTTATCTTCTAACTACCTACAAAGCGGTCAGAGGTTTATAATAGGATGACTGTGTCATCAGTTCTTCCTCCACCCTTTAAAAAAAAAAAATGCTGTTTTCACTCTGTTTCCTGGGACATCCTCTCTCCCTCATGTGTTCTCAAGAACTCCACAGACTACTTCAGCTTGTTCCTTAAGTTCCCTAAGGTGAATCTCGTAATGCCTTGCTGACATAATCAAAATAATATTTAGGTGGCTGTTTTCTTTCCTTAGCCTGCACTCCTCTCATGATGGAGAGGCAGCTGATCACATTAGCATGCTGGCTAAGCAGCTGATCACATTCTCTTTGTGAGAAGACGAAGCAAAGAAGGCGCTGAATGCTTCAGACTTCTCTGCACTGTTATTTGCTCTCCTTCCTGTTAACTAACAGGCTTGCCTACTCCTTCATCTTTTTCTTATTATACATTTCTTATTGTTACTATCCAACCTTCCTATTAATTGAAAATCATTTTGCATCTCAGCCTTTTTGATGTTATCACCACAAGCTTGTGCTATTCCTTTGTAACTATTCTCAAGTATATGCCTATGCTTCCACTCTATGTATGGCTCCTCTTGAATTTCAGGTCACAATGTTCTCAATTCAATAAATATGCTTCTGAATATGCTTCCTATCTTTCATTTGCATGCAGGTTGTAAGGAGTGTTGCACATTCTCTTCTGAAAAATGACCCTACAAATCTCTCATGTGTAAAATATTTAATGAGTTTCAAAACTGAAGCTGATGAATGGTATCAAGTCACCAGCCTATGTCATATTTCAGTGAGTCTTGCTCAAGTAGGATTTTAAGATTTCTAGACTGGTGTGGGTTAAAATTAATCAGTAACATGAAATTCATAACAGCTGCAGAGCCATTTGCTCCTCTTTATCAAGAGGAAGTGATCAGAAACAGTACATTGAATAAAGCCATCTCTAAGGACAAAGCCAAAGTTATAGGCTGCTAAGCATGTACTTTTAAAGCTGTTGCAAAATTATCTCCATCCAGCTGAATAATGTCTACTGTTTGCTAATTAAAACCCAAGCATAAAAAGGCTAAAACCCACTCACCGATTTGCCTTCAAGCCGATTTAAGAAGTGGCAGTTTGGAAATTCACCATTTTTAAAAACTAACACTCAAATTCACATCAACTGATTTTTTACTCCAAGGCACAGAGTTTTACACATCACAAAAGCACAGGCATTACTCACGTCTTGTCATTTCATCATTTTCTTTGCAAATGGTCTGTTTCAGCTGCTCAATCCTCATCTTGCAAGACATTATTTTCCATCTCTGAAAAAGAACGTTCAGCAACTCTAGGGCACAAACGACTTCAAACACACTGACTAATGATTAACAACAAAGCCAGCAGCTTTAGTGCAAAAGTAGCAGGATGTTCTTAATTGGATCAGATGAACAAATAAATATTTCATATACTGTTTTGTGCACAGAAGAATGCCACAAACAAACCGAATGCTTAGTATAAAGTCAATCAGTATAATAAGTTATTGAACAATTATCTAGTAAGAAATGAAAAATATTGACCGTTTGGAGCACTCTGCTTGCAGAGCCAATTTCAGTTTTGCTTACAACAGGCTTTTTGGGAAAGCAACACAATGCCCTCAAGGTAAATTGTAACTTTAAACTAGGAGATCTAGGAATTGAGAGAGTTTGAAAACTATGGGACACTTTGAACAACTCACCAGCTGATCAGTTATCTCCTTCCCTTCCATGGCCTTCAAAACACTAGAGGAAAAAACACGATTGAAAGTTTTATGACTATCTGGACTATGTCTGTCTCCAGCAACAGCGCGTTAGAGAGACTGTTTTGGTTTTTTGAGAGTTCTTATAGTTTATTTTAATTTAATAACTACAACTTACTGTTTTTGGAATTCTCTTTGTTTGGTTTTAAGATGCATCAGCTTTTCCTTCTTGTCTGAAAACCTGGAAGAGATTAAATGTTTTTATTGATTTTTGCACAATATGGTATTGTAAGTTGTCTGAAACAATAAAAAGACTGAAGCATGTGGGAGTCTTTAAACCTCAACTATCTGTCTTAATCTTTGGAAGTAATGGCTAAATGTATAAAGCTCTTGCAGAATTCTAGAGCATTTGTCTCAGGAATTGGAACAGAACCTCTAAGCTGAGGAAACATCAGCTTGTTGTATCATCGAACGTGTAAGCAAATTACTTGCTATTGCTAGAAGATTTATAGCCTAGCGATATCAATATTTTGTGTATTAAGAAAAACATATAGTACTCTCAAAACCTTTAGTCACTGGAGAAATCAATAGTCCTATCTCAGACACCGCAGTGCTAGTGTGAACTGCGCTATTTCACAAGCTGTGATGGTATTAGCTGAGTCCCCTCTGGCAGTGGGAAAGGCAGGTTTTCATACCCTGTGCACTGCATCTTCTCCCTTCTACGTGGAAATGTCTCACACTTTATTCATTAATGGGTCCAAATAGGACAGTACTCTCTCTTTACAAGATATCCAAATCTTTCTTGCATTAGTAACAGCAGTAAGTTGCATTGTCTTCTGCTTATTTCTACTAGGTGCTTGTAGTCATCACAAGTTCATGACTCAAATGTCTGCTCGAGTTCAGCTTCACTGGATGTCTGAGGTATAGGAATTGCAAAGAACTGATCAGAAGGGAATTTTTTTAGGCTTCATCACCCTGCCTTTTCACCCTTTGAATATGCAGCAGCCATGTTCTGCTCCCCTCCATGTTCCACAATGTATTGAGAAATACATTCAAAGAAAATAGCATATGAATGACGCATATTGAGAAATTGCATTGAAGCATGACGTGACAAAGCGAACAGTAAGAGCAAACAGCAAGAGAGACAGCAAAGAGATTTAGATGGCATAAAAAATAGCAAATGTGCTTTGTCTTCTGCCAGTGTACGGCTTTCCAACTTTCTTTTGTGCTTCCCATGTTACAGCACTATCCTGATCCACACCTCAAAAGTGTGTCTTGAGTTAAGTCCAAGTACAGAAAAAAACAATTCATTACATTTCCCTCTGGAACATGTAGAATTGACAATTTCATCCTAACAGAGGCCTAATGCTTCACATACAACCCATCAAGTCCTTTATTTCAGGGATATCTAAGCTTTATTTATAAAGAATTATACAGTAAGCCTTGACAGGATGGCATCTTGTGCCTCTCTCTCTCTGCTCAGCTCTGTGGGTTTGATTTCAGATAAAACTTCTAAAATGCTTCATTTCTTTCCTCAAAGTGCTGCAATTTGAAAGTTTGGTGACTAACTTTGGGTTCAGAAAGCGTGTAATCACCCTTCCAGATGACATTAGCATTAAAACAACAGCAAAACTACCGGCTGCTGTCTTCGTAGCCAACCAAAAATATCTGTTTTCCATCCAAAACAAACCAAAACCAAATGCAGGTGCTTGGCAAAAAAGCCAGAGGCCACACGTGAGCCGGAGGAATGTGGTGCAACTGGAGCGCGGCTGCTCAACCCGGCGCATTCGTTCTTCCTGTATGTCCTCACCCCACCAGTCATCACGGAAATTACAAAAGTGCACTGTACCAGACTCCTGTTTACCACAGAGTAATGAACACCTACTGTACCCCTGACCTTTGCCTGCAACAAAAAATAACTTGGCCCAGAAACACACCGCTCGGCAGTCACACAGGGAGAGAGAGCTGGGGTAATTTGGCAATTCTTGTTTTCAAAGCTGGATTAATGGGCACGGAGTCTGACTAAACACAATTACCCAAATCATGTCCATCACATCAGCAAAAAAGTTGAATGATCTGTCAAAAATCTGGGACTAAATTAAGTTCTTACTGGGGAAGGAAGATAGAAATATTTGTGAGAGCCTGCAAAAATTACAGCTCACCACGCACTTCAGCAGCTATGTCAAACAGCTCCTACAAACTTCTTTAGCAGGTTTCTCCTAAGCATTTCCAGTTCTTTATATGGCCCTAATTTTAATTGCATCACATCACGTAATGAATTTTTCTCTATATATCCACAGCCTTTCAATTTGGCAAAGAAACAAAACTTTGGATGAAATATTACAGGAATTCCCATAAAATGTAAAGTGACAGAAGCAGAAAACTCAACATCTCAAATTAGCCATTAAACATTTCTCTTTCCTCAAGTCTTATCACATTAAGCTGAGATTTTCTACGGTTACCTGGCTTATTTCCACATGTTCACAATTAGAGAGAAGCAACCTAATCTATAGGAATTGATTAATGCTGAAGGAGTTGAGGACAGCAATAGATGCATCCATTACTGTACCTATTCACTATAATAAAACTTCATTGCTGCAAAAAGTCAGTATTCCTAATCATAACCCACAGCTTACAGAACTCAGACAGGCTTAGACGTCACAATTATATTGTCTTTGGCTTTTGCCATCTGCAGACATATAAAGCAAACCAATTCAGTACGCTTGTAAAATACACTCTGCGAATTTATGTGTATGACAGACTGGAGTAAACTCCTGGGAGCAAGAGGAGTCTCTGAGCTGAAACCAACATCAAGATGATGGCTTAGCTTTTGAATATACAACACATTACTAATGAAAAGAAGAATGTCAGTGATTATTTTACCGGAGGACTTCCGGACTACTCATCTTTAATTGTAGCTGTACTTCAATAATTAATCTTAACAGCTCCTCAATCTCTCCCCCTCACAGATACAGGGTGTGATTTTTGCCAGACATATGAACAACTTCAATCTTATTGTAGCTTTTATAAAAATTAGCACACAAAACAGTCCAATGAAAAGAAATCTGAAATAATTCTTGCTGTTAGAACATGAAATCATTTATCTTCTTGTAAGGAAAAAAATCACACGTTTATCTAAAAATAAAACACCACTGGATATAAGGGGTAATGCTCGCTTTCTTTACTTTTTACAAAGGAGAGAACAATCCTTTCCCCCAATCTGTAACACTTCGAAAAGACACATGGGAGACCCAAGTCACCCCGTACACTTCCACACACTGCTGCGCTTATAACCAAGTCACACAGAAAAGCCCTTGTCATGACCCTGTCGGCCTCCTCCAGCACCGGCCATAACGCTGATCTAAAATTAACCCTGGAACTACTATAAGGCATAAAATAAACAAATAAATAACTATGACAGTAAACACAACCTGAAATCCATCCAGTTAACTGCACCTATCCCTGCATGACTTTGCCATGGTGTGTGGTTACAGCTGAAAAAGTTGCTCCCTCTCTCTGCTCACATCGCCAGAAATGCATGGACACCCGCTCGCTGCTTACAAAAAGGAAACAAAGAAAACCGACCTCCGAAGTGACAGGCTCTTTCGCACTCCAATACCAGTCATTCCAAGTATTAATTACAGAATGCACACACAACGTTTCAAGAGCAGTTTTAAAAATAAGTAATTCCATTATCTTCAGAAGAAGAAGAAGAAACCCAAGCTTTACGGGGCTTTGTCCCTACAGTGAATATTCCTGGGGCAATCAAGCATGCTTATGTTATTCACGTTGTGTTACTCATATGTTATGTTGTTCCTTTAATTCATTAATATGACGTTGCTGTTTTCAATGAGTTGCACTACTGCTTGGGAAAGTTTTGAGCAGCAGGAGAAAAAGCCTGGGGAAATTGAGCATACAGGGAGGCCCCCCAGAATGGAGGCTCTAGGAGAACAGAACAGCAGTGATCCCACCGATGGAACCATGATGTCCAGGCAGAGGGCGGAAAAAAAGACAAAAAAAAAAGGACAAAAGAAAAGAAAAAAAAGACACTAACTCCTGCAGTTAAGAAACACAGTGTAAATATGCAGAACGTTTTCCAGTCACAGATGAATGGGACAGTTAAAGCATCTTAAAAGGATGCAGTGAAAACTGTCAGACAGAAAAGCTGATCTTGTCTCACATGAGAAGATACGAGGAAGATAAAGAGGAGTTTTTTTCAACAAACTGTTGCTTCTGGTACTTTGGCTAAGGCTGCTTCTTTATGGTTTCATTTTTCTAGTGGGTAGAAAAACTTCTTAAGCCTTGGTTAACACAGAACAACAGTGGTTCCACTATAACGGAGGCTACAATTGAATTTCTATAATTAAATCAGATGTTTAGCCAAAATCTTAAGGCTACAAAAGGGGCAGGAAAAAATAGTTGGCTTATATTCCAAATTCCGAACCCAATTTTTTCACAGAAGCTGCAGATAACCCCGAGCAGTCTCACACAAACACAAGTTTTCCATCTATTTTAGAAAGACTAAATACAGCTTGTGGTTCCATGACACAGTCTTTCATGTGAAAAAAAAGAAAACCCATCCAGTGGCAGACTAAGGTCTCAATTTCGCAAGCTGATTCACGCTGGCTGACACCCTGTGCCCACTCCCACGGACGTTAATGGAAGAAAGACACCACGGTTCCCTTGGGTGTTCCTTGTATTTGGCAGAAGGACACGAAGAGCCTTTGGTGCGAGGACCATACTGCACCACACGCCGCTTACCACCTTCCCAAAATAGTTCAAGAAATCACTCTCAACAGCTGCTAATGAAGCACCAAGAACACGGCGTCAGCCAAAAATCAGAGCTATTCCGGAGACGGCGCTGGGCAGACTTTTTAAGAATCTGGGATGGACACGCTGTGAACGACAGCTACGGAGGGGCAATCTGCATCTGACTCATATAATGAGAATATTTGCTTATTGACGTACCACTCATTCAGCCGCCCTCCCGCAGAGCCAACGCTCTGCAAAAAGGAGCAGGAGGGTGCGTGATTAACTCAAGCGGAGTATTTTTTGTAATTATAAAAGACGGCCCAGGATTAGGGCTATTTATATAGACAAGAAAATAAAAAAAGGTGCCATTTTATTGCACACCTTCCTGATTTTGTGTAATGATTTAGAAGACTACCAGTTTAACGCACGCTGCTGAAAATAGATACGCATTTCAAATATCCTACCGCACAGCTCTCTCTTTGCCCTGAACTGTTTGGAGCTTCTGTCGGCTACACCAACACGGGCACGCCTGCCGACAGCTGCACCTGACTAAGTGAAAGTCGGGGCGCTATGTTTATTAATTATTATTATGATTATGATTATTATTTTAAGCAACACGCTGTAGGTGCTGCTTTGCCTGCCTGCGCAGGGCAGCCCCCCAGCAGACAGCCCCGCGGTGGGCCCGGCAGCGGCAGGACCGTTCCCCCTCCCCATACCGAGCCCCCCGATAACATGTCCCCGCCCCCCCGCCCCGGGGCAACGGCTGAACGAAGGAGAAGGGGGACAAACCGCCCCCCCCAACCCCCCGGCCCTGAGGGAAGCGGGGGAGGGGCAGCGCAACGGCCGCCGCGCCAGGCGGGGCGGCCCCCCGGCGACGGGGCAGGGGAGGGGATGGGAAAGGAGGGTGTCCCGTTCCCCCCCCCTCCCCCCACCGTCCCCTCAGGGCCGCCGGTACCTCTCAGAGTCGCGACCGTCGAAGAAAACGAAGTCGCCGCTCTGGACGCACTTGGCGCAGGTGAGGCGGCGGCGCGTGGTGTTGCAGAGCGGGCACCGCTCCACCGCCACGTACAGCCCCTCGGCGTCCTCCTCGGCGCCCCGCAGCACCGCCGGCCCGGCCCCGGCCCCACCGCCCTGCCCGCCGGGCTGCGGCCGGCAGCCGCTGGGAGACGCCATGATGGGCTCCCCGCGCCGCCGGTCACGTGGGACTTTGTTTTCGGGCAGGGGCATTGTGGGAAGCGGGCGGTGAGGCGGCGGAGGGAGGCCCCGGGTGCGGGCGCGGCCTCCCCCGGCCCCCTGCCCAGCCCCGGGCAAACGCTGCAGGAAGAGGCCTTAAAAATAAACGTTTGGGTTTTTCCTTCTCTCGGGCTTGGGGTGTGGCTGCCTGCAGCACCTGCTGGAGGAAGGAGGGGAGGGCTGCCGCTTCTCTGCTCCCAGGGGAGCCAGTGGTACGGGCCCTGCCCCACGGCGGGCAGCTCGGTCAGCCCAGCTCCGCCGGGCCTGGTAAGGAAGTTGTGCAATTTTCTTTGCAAAAACTGAAATTAAAAAAAAACGGCACCCAGTGCAGATCTGTCATTGTGCTGACTAAAGCCTGTAGTAAGCAGCGTGGTTGTATTCTGCTTCCTGGGGTGCTGGGTGTTCACGTGAACCTCGTACAGGTGCCGCTGGTAACCCAGGAGAGGCACCATTTGACTTCCCAGGTAGGACACCCTGACCAGTGGCAGTTNAGAGGAGGGTGTCCCGTGCCCCCCCCCGCCCCCCAGGGCCGCCGGTACCGCTCGGAGTCGCGACCGTCGAAGAAAACGAAGTCGCCGCTCTGGACGCACTTGGCGCAGGTGAGGCGGCGGCGCGTGGTGTTGCAGAGCGGGCACCGCTCCACCGCCACGTACAGCCCCTCGGCGTCCTCCTCGGCGCCCCGCAGCACCGCCGGCCCGGCCCCGGCCCCACCGCCCTGCCCGCCGGGCTGCGGCCGGCAGCCGCTGGGAGACGCCATGATGGGCTCCCCGCGCCGCCGGTCACGTGGGACTTTGTTTTCGGGCAGGGGCATTGTGGGAAGCGGGCGGTGAGGCGGCGGAGGGAGGCCCCGGGTGCGGGCGCGGCCTCCCCCGGCCCCCTGCCCAGCCCCGGGCAAACGCTGCAGGAAGAGGCCTTAAAAATAAACGTTTGGGTTTTTCCTTCTCTCGGGCTTGGGGTGTGGCTGCCTGCAGCACCTGCTGGAGGAAGGAGGGGAGGGCTGCCGCTTCTCTGCTCCCAGGGGAGCCAGTGGTACGGGCCCTGCCCCACGGCGGGCAGCTCGGTCAGCCCAGCTCCGCCGGGCCTGGTAAGGAAGTTGTGCAATTTTCTTTGCAAAAACTGAAATTAAAAAAAAACGGCACCCAGTGCAGATCTGTCATTGTGCTGACTAAAGCCTGTAGTAAGCAGCGTGGTTGTATTCTGCTTCCTGGGGTGCTGGGTGTTCACGTGAACCTCGTACAGGTGCCGCTGGTAACCCAGGAGAGGCACCATTTGACTTCCCAGGTAGGACACCCTGACCAGTGGCAGTTACCCCCATTGCAGTCCAAGGGTGCCTTCTGCACCATAGCCAGCCAGTAACCCCACCACATGGATTATGTATACCAATCAATGGCTCTCGAGGTTAAATTTACAATAATATCAAGAACAGTTTGTGTAAGAGTGGCAAATAATGATACACGTCCTTAAGAGTGACAGGCTAGTAGGTTTCCTCATCCCAGCCTCAAGGCTGGAGCCAGAATCAAGAGTTAAATGGGTATGATCAACTAGTATCTAGAAGCCAGTCCCCTGTGTGAGGATAGAGTGGGAAACACCAGGCAATTAAAGAAAGAGTCCACACAAGCCAGAATAACTCAAAGCAATACCCCCTTTAAAAAACCAACAAAACCAAAACATGTCCCAGTTTAAAAAAAAAAGAGAATCCCAGCCTATATTGTTTCCCCTTCCTCGTGCTACAGAACACTAGCATGAACAGCACTACGTAGGTAGAACCAAGGTAGTTGTTTTTAAGACAAGAATTACCATAGCAAACATGAAGTTATCAGTAGCTCAGTGAAAAGGCACAGAGCCCATTTCTTATCTTTAAGACCTTATCCACACTTTTAAAGAGCATTAACTTTACTCACGAAATTATGTGGCAAGCTCTTAATTAAAATGCAGTTTCTTGAAGAGGGCTCATCTTAGATAAACTTTTTCCAGCACCCCAATAAGAACAGGTTGTTTTTCACTTGCAAAAGATTATTGTAACTCAAGCTTATCAGCTTTTACAGCTACAGTGCAAATAAAAGTCCAGCCCATAGCTGTGGAAAGTCTACAGTGTTAGAAAACAAACAGAAAAGTAAGCCTCTGTTTAGAATAGATTTGAGTGTGGAAATCCACAGTTAGACTATGACAAAAGAAACTGATAACATAGTTAAGCCCAGCTTATCACAAGGAAGTGCATGAAGTTTTTAAACTTTTCCAGAGAAGCAGGGAGACAGTTATAAAAGCACTCATGAGATATTACAGACACAGAAGTTGAAATCACATCCTCACCGATTCAGAAATAAACTTGGGACAGCAAAACTAAGCCCAGCAAGAGGATGACACCCTGTTCTGTATTAAGGCATTGCCCATATTGTGTATTTCCATCAGGAAGGACAGAGGTAGCTTTTGGCCAGGGTTACACTTAAGTCATCTAACAGCAACCTCTAGTGGCTCAGGGAGCTTCCTGACAGATCTTCAGCAGGAAACAAGAGGAGGACACAAGACAAACCCCAGCAGCACCAAAGCCCTGTTCTGGAAAAAAACCAAACAAACCAACTTGCTTCCAGGGAATCACAGGTGGTACCAGAACAGTCAAGGGATAGTCTTTACACTGTTTCTAGTCTCATCACCAGTCTGAGCATGACACCTTTTGTAAAGGATGCCTTGGGTTCACTTGGAGATAAAGCAAAGTACAACCACCTCACTGTATTTTCCTCAAGTCCATTTTAAAGGCAGTTCCTAACCAACATGTTTTTGTCTGGGCCAAACAGCAAACTCCCATTATCTGAGAGAACTTCAGTAACACAAGAGGATACAATTTTGTTGACATCTAATTTGTGTCATGACAAATTAGATAATTTGCTTGGTTACCCCTCCACCCACATACTTTCTAGGTATGTTCCAGCACTGTCAGGGGCCTTGAATGTCTTTGTAAAGGGAGTACCAATGCCATTACACACAAGAGTGACCCAACCGGTAGGATCAGAGGGACTCTGTAGATGTCCTCTACAACCACCATCTTCAAAACACTGAAATCAAGTCATGCTGGATTTTGTAATCTATATTGTAGACAAAAATATATTTTGCATTTAGGAGCTAGGTTTCAGTACACTTAAAGCTGAGGATTTTGATAAAACTAGTTTGAAGTGCAGTGTTGATTCACCTGTTCAACAGGGGGGAAAAAAAGACACATTTCTATTACAAAATACTTAAGTGCCACCTTAATATGCATTCTATTAAAAATATATTCATTTGGCAAATTTTTCAGCTTGACAGAAGTTATCAGAATTTGCGTCAGAACTCACAGCCAGCTAATCTGAAAGCAAAAAAACATTTCACAAACTATAGAAAGGCATCAACATTTATAGCATTTAGAATAGCATCGTTTGCTTAATAATCCACAACTGCACAATTGGGCCCAGGAATACCCTTGCTTCTGTTCCATGCATAGTAATACAAACCCACGTATTATTCTTAGTTGCTTTATGGGCCATGTTATGATGCTTTCTTGAAACCTTTTAGAATGGGGTAGATGTTCTCAAATGCCTCATAGATTTCAGAACGCTCTTTTGCTCCTAGAAAGACATTTAGGAAAAAACAGGTTAAGAATTAACATAGTGTTGAGAATAACTGAATGCAACTCAAACCTAATAAGATTACAAACCATGAAGAAACACAGGAGTTTAAAAGCAACTTGCTGTTAAAGGCAGAATTTCTATCCTACTTCTGCCACCTCACAAAGAACAATTTCTAGCTTGCTTTGCTTTAAAGACTAGACTAGTTTTGTTCAATCTGTGGAACCAAAACTGCAGTTGGGTACTCTTGACAGGTGCAAAACATTGGCTTTGGAAAAAAAAACTGAGAAAAACCATGCTTAACAGTAACAGCTCCACTTGTTGATAAGGTAAGTGGAAAGATAGAAACAAGAAATGAAGGGCATTTATTTCAATACTGGAAGTTGATCCACAGTTTGAGAACTCCCCTCCCCCAGTTCTGAGGAGCATTTTTATTTTTAAGCTTTGTTAGGGCACCTGTGATTTCAAAGCCAGCCTTTTCCACATTACTGCAAACAAATCTTTAATACTAAGTCTTGTACACTAACTGTATTGCAGTAGGCAGGAACATTCCTTGACAGTGACACTACTCTTAACATGCTAGTGCAACAAACATCAGCCACAAAAAAAATGCATTTAAATGAACTAGCAGTTGGATTAAGTGGCACTCAGGACAAACATGTAAACCTTTCCCTCAGAACACACTTGGACATGACCAATTCATCTGCATTACTACAGTTACTTTCTTGATAAGGGAAAAAAAAACCCTTGCGGCTCAGCGAATTCAGTTTCGTTACTACAGTTGAGCCCAGTGTTCACAGACAAGGACTTACCTTAGTCCTTCTGGGCCTGCTGCACACTCGAGGGTGTTGCAATTAGTGTACTCCAAAATGCAAGTATCAGCAGAATGGAACTGGCCAGTATGATTTTACTGGACCTAAGAAGAAGGTGGGGGGACACTGGAGGGGGAAGCATTTAAGCTCTGTACCGAGTGCCCTGTTCTTCAGTTAGCTGAACTCATTCATGATTTATGATTCTAAGAATCTCTGACTAAAAGCAGGTACTTCTCTTTTGTCTTTCATGTACCTCAAAGCTGTGTTGTGAATATACATACAGCATTCAGGTCCTCTGGGAACAAGAACCATTTACCTTTCAATACATCTGAATAGAACTATTTTAATGAGCTTTACAAAAAATGTGTTAGGAACATGCACTCAGGAATTCAACTTTTTTGACGTGGGATCTGAGGTACAGATATCTTGCTGAGCAAGGCTTTTGCCTCATGAGTGTTTTGCCAGTCTGGAACAATTTTTTAGATCTCCACCCTCTCCTCTAATAATCCCTATTAAATGTTGTCAGTGAAGTGTTTTGAGAAGTTTGCTTCCTGTCCAAGCAATTTTAAATTGCTTATTGTGATATTCGCATTTAAGTGACTGAGTAGTTACTAACATGTCAGCATCCTGTTGGGATTCTGTACATTGACATATGGAATTATATTTTGAATAAAATAAAGGTATTGAGTTTAACATGGAAATCTGAGACCCTATATGAAGCAACTGAGATTCTAGTGCAACAATACTGATATTGTTTTCTGCAGAAAACACAGATAAGCAGCAGTAGGCATTAAAAAAAGATTGCTGAGTGGCTTTACTGTGGCAAGATACTCATTTAGCTAATGTTCAGTTTAAATGCTTTCTCAGGAGATGTGGTAGCACTTGGTTACAGATATACAGAGGGAGACGACTTACCAGTCAGAACAACTTTTCCAGACACAAAGATAAGCAACACTATCCTTGGTTTGACCATCCTATAAATAAGGCCAGGAAATAGTTCGGGTTCATAGCTGTTTCAAAGCAAGCAAGTAAGATTAGTAAAATGCAAATACTGTTTCAATGCTGTATAAATGCATAAAGTGCTCTTTAATTATACTAACAATAGAGTAATCAAACCCACAGATTTTAGCTAGCTACCCAGAGAAAGGCAGGTCAGGTTTTAGACGTCTTCAAGAGAAACCTGGTAATCCCAGCCAGAGCTGGTAGGAGTTCTTCATGCTTACTTTTAAAGACTTCTGAGCCACTTCTGAATCTGATTTTCCATAGCATTGAAACCACTATTGTAATCTTCAAACAGTACTCAAATCCTTCTTAGTCTGCAAAGAGCCCTTATCAGGAAGCATCTTGTGCAAGTAAGATGACAGCCAAGTGAATCTTTTAATATATTTTTAGTCCCCAAATTAAATGCAAAATATTAAATGCAGTGCTAATAAAAGACACAACTGAATTTTGATTTTGTCAAGTGCTGAAATCTTCATCCTTTCCTCAGTGATGGCAATAACTAGTTCTGAACAAGCCCATCTTGAAAGCACAGCATGCCCATCGCTCAACTACAGGTTTACTTTGAATTGATGGCTAATAGACATCCAGACAGAACTGAAGTGTTATCCCAGAAACGTACCATATTTTCAGTTCTGTATCTTGCAGCTGGAGTCTGGCTTCATGCCTGATAGTTAGAAACCTTACCCTTGCAGATAGGCATCTGGTTTGACAGGAGTTAAAAGGTCCACTTAGTATTACAGGTTCACAATCGAGCAATGGCATAGACCAGGTTCAAGTAGCTTAAGAACTGCTCCAATTGAACCTGAATTGTTTGCTCAAGACTGGTTATTTTCCTATTGACATGGTCTGCAGTGAAGAAAAATACCCACTAAGGCTTGATATTGCACTTGGCAATAACAGGAGACTGGTAAAATTCTGATCACCAACACTGCTCAGATTAATTAAAATCTCTGGTGCACGCTGCCGATATGCAGCCGCACCGAAGATTGTGTTGAAGAAAGCTTTTACAAAAGAGAATCTCTTCATTAACCAACTGCGCAAAGAACCCAGGAGCTTCTTGCAGTTCTTCAGCCCTTCATCTTAACCAGATCTAATATGCATCCAGTTTACCCCAGAAGTGACTGAATGCTTCTGTAGTATGCTCTCAGTTGCAAGGTTTCTAAAGCTGGTGTTTATGGTGTCCCTGCGACGAGAAAGCAGCGAACAACACACAGGAGAGCGATTTAGAAGAGCCCTTCACTGTTGAATTGTGTCAGTCACGGTTTCAAGCACTGGAAGCTTTACTGCTAGCTGCTGTATGTCATCCTGGCAATTAAGCAGAGGGTCATTTTGCCCCACTCAGAACAGGAGTTATTGCAGAAAATAAACCTTGCTATCTTTATTGTAACACATGGCATCTACAGCCACTTCATGCTTGCTGAACCAGTGAGCGTGTCTTTTGGTGAGCAGCAGACGTGCTTGATATTCAGTATCAAGTTAATTACTCTTTGCCAGGCTCGTACAGCCTCAGAATTGGAGTCTGCTTGCAGCTCACAAAGACGCTGCTCCAAGTTGCATGGGGTTGTAACCGACTTCCACATACCTGCTGAACTGCTGGTGCGTGAGAACCAAGCCTTCCAGTCGGATGGGGAACCTCACGTCACAGCTCCCAACCATATTCTGTATCTTGAAGTCCAGGAACTTGGCAGGGAACCCAAGCTTCTGCACCACGCGCGCGTACTTCCTGGCTGCGAGCCGCGATTGCTCTTCGCTGAAGGAAGAGCAGCTTCGATTAGTGCTTTCTTCTGCTCTCAAGATGGAAGTCAGTTTAGAGCCACCACCATGCTAACCTGTGCTCCAGAAAAAGATACACTACGGCTCAGAATAGCAAGCCTGTGTCCCCACAACCACTTCAGTGAGCTAAAAGGAAAAAGACACTTGGTCATTCACTTTCCTGTGGTCTATTTGAGCACACTGGAGCACATTGCATGACCCAGGAGTTCCCCTTTTCAGAGGTTTCTTAGTTTCTTACAACAGCTTCTCAGAGCTAGTTGGGGTGATGGTAGGGGTTGGAGAAGAGGTCTCCTAAGCTGTAAATTAATGCATTATCTCATTGACAATTTAGGGACATAAAGGTCAAGGCAGCTGCTGAACTTGAGGAAAAGAGCTTCGAAGTACAGAAGTAATCTTTGCTTTTCTCCAATTCCTATTTTCTCTTGAGGTGGATGTGTTGACTGGTGAACACAGACACTGAAGAGAGACTTGACAGACACAAGTTATGTCCTAATTCACTTTGAAGTCAGTGAGAAATGCAAATAACCCCTTAACAATTCCTGGGCATTTTAGCAGCTTTTCTGCTAATGTCTGCTCTGCTCAATCTATATTCAGGGACAGAAGCACACAGTTCAGTAATTACTAAACTGCCATCATGAAGAAAGCTAGACATTTTTCAATACCAGTGCTTCATTTTTTTTCCCTGCAATTATGACAGTCCTTTGCTAAGTAATTTAAACAAGGTTTTCTGACATGTTTCATCAGAATATAGGCATAGCTGCAAGACCCTAGACCTTTAGAGGAAAGGAAAAACAAAAAAAAATACCTTTTTGCTCCTGTGCAGACCATTTTTCCTGAACTGAAGATGAGGGCTGTTGTTCGTGGTTCTCTGATTCTCATGATCACAGCAGCAAACCTCTACAAATTCGAAGGAAGACCTCACAGTCCAGCTGAGGGATTTAGCCAGTACTGTTCATTCTTTCAAGGATTATTGCTTTCAAAGCTCAATACAGCATGCATTTGCTTTGCATTAAGTGTTTATTTACCACCCTGAAGTTATTTTCCACCCCCCTAGGACCAGGGGGCTTAAGACTACAGTCACAGGACCACTGCCTTGTCCCTTACATTTTGTTGAGCAGTCTGGAGTCACTTACAGAACCCCAGTCTATTCCCAGTAAGTTTCTGCAGTCTAGGCCACTTGCTAGAAGTATCATGTAATACCAGGCTGACTCTAGCAATTCTCTTTAATTCAGACAAGAGTTTTAACCTCCCTAGAAAGGGCTGCTTGAGCCCTTTCAGCTGGAGGTAGCTGGCCACAGGTGGG
This sequence comes from Pelecanoides urinatrix, assembly GCA_013400755.1. Classification (NCBI taxonomy): domain Eukaryota; kingdom Metazoa; phylum Chordata; class Aves; order Procellariiformes; family Procellariidae; genus Pelecanoides; species Pelecanoides urinatrix. Next base: position 156,601 of record VZTQ01005873.1, read on the forward strand.
AAAGTTCATCTCCTTTCTTAAACAGCTTGGTTAACATGTCATTGCTAGGGCTTTATTCAAAGAAAAAAACCACCAATCTCCTTGTGGTCCCCTATATTTCTTTTAATTTAACACGCCCAAGTTGCAGAATTTCATGACTTTCTCCTATGGGTCAAGACAGTGCTATTAGAAAGGGGACAAAGCTCATGGTGAAGCTGTATGCTAGAATCCAGCAGCACTGAGGAAGGGGAGCGAGAGAGTTCAGCTTAAGAGCCTGTACAATTTACCTTTGGGTTATACTCTGCATTTCTGGCATGCAGAGCTATGTTCTTCAGATCTAGTTTACAAGCCAAGTTTACAGTTGACACTATATTCCTGAGGAATGAGAGAAGAATTTTCTTATTGTAAAAGCAAGTCACTGCAGAGCCAGCCCCCAATATTATTAGCTTAATGTGAATTCACACTCCAATTAATAATTGCCATCAACTAATTTCCTGCCTGCCTCTTTCCCACTCTAGCATTAAGCTACTTTTGGCAAAACTTCAGTAATCCAATACCAAAACTACTGTTTCTGAGCTATAACAAGGTACGAAATTATTAGTCCCTGAATACTAAGTTTGTGTGTCTTCCAATAACTACATCACTGAAGTCTTTTACAGCTTTGAATTGAACCATTACCAAGTGTTTACAGAGTTACTACAGCACTCTTAAGTAGGTAAGGGTATATTATTCTTTACAGGTATAAACTACTCCATAGTTGCTCTAGCCTAGACAGGACAGGATCTTTTAACGAGGCCAGAATTTCTCACATTTCTTTTCATGCCCCTTTCCCTTGCCTAGTTCAGGCTGTTTCTGCACTCAAAAAAGCAGACTGACATCTTTAAACCCCTGGAGTCTGCTGTCATCCTAACATTCTCCTTGCTGGAAGAAATCCTCCTTTTCAAGTATTATTTATCTTTTTATTTTGCAGCCTGAAGTAGCTAGCAGTACATACTATATATAAACAATTTCTACCAAACATTTCTCCCATTGAGAGATTTCATCTCCTGTCTCCCAGAAGAGACTTTTCCCCCTTAACAGAAGGGGAAACATCTCCCCCCTGAACAAGCCAGAGGCATTTCAGATACTTGCTCACCCCGCATGTTTATCAAGTCCACTCTCCCCTGTTTTGCTAAGCTGGGTATTGTTCTGTGCCATTTCCATTTTTGTATTGCACTGATCAGCACAGTATCCAGTTGCCTTCCAATACCATCAGTTCAGTTGCTCCACCTCACTTCAAAGAGGAGTAACTGCCCCTGTAGTTTTTTGTGTGGGCTTATTTAAGACCAAACCATGCCTGCTACATTCTCCAAGTGAGAAGTCAGAGCAGTACATTGCAGTTTAAGAGAAACAATAACTATTATATACGTTATATATAATACATACATAAACTTACTGTAACTGAGGAACTATGCCAGAGCTTTCTGATGCAGGTGTCACTGGGGTCATAGGAGTCATTGGTGTCAGAGGAGGACACACACCAGATGCTTCGGGAGATGGTTGAGTTGCATCTGGATACGACAAGCTGCTTTCATCCACGAAGATGCTGCTGTCCTCATTTCTTGATATTGACCCATCAAGCTCTTTTTGCATTTCATGACCATCTTCAGATAGATTTTGTTCTTTGTTATCTTGGGTAATATCTGGAAGAAAGCTGAGATCCACAGAGAAGTCTGCTGGAAGCTCTTTGGGCTGATTGAATTGGGAACTGAACAAGACATCTTCAGTTGTTTGAATTGGAAGGTCTACATCATAAGGGCTCATGGGAGTAAACAGCTGAGGACTAGCTGAGAGGTCATCCTTGAATTAAGAAAAAGTGTCATTAAGGATCTTGTATTAAAACATTAACTGGGAGAATAAATTAAGATTAATCTTCTATTCAATGAGGAAGTTGAAATAATTTTTTCCCATACATATTATAGCAAAGAATAGTCTTAAGGTTTGAAAGTGTGTCATTTGCTTGTCTATCAGCATATAAAAGTCTAGATAACTTCTATAGTGGAGATACACATTTTCCCACTACACTTCAAAGGCAGTCTAGAGTACTCCTCTAATACCATAAACTGAGAAATGCTATATACCTTCAGCAGTGACTGGAGGAACAATGTTGGCACTTTGCCCTTCACGGCCGTTGTCATGCCTCAGTTATACGCATAACCCACATAATTGCTTATGAGTTTTTCCAAGGAAGACAGCTGGCATTTTCTGGCTGGCTTTAACTCCCATTCAGTATGTTACAATTTCCTCTCCCTGCTATCAGGGGACAGGGTTAGTGTTGTGTTGGATTTGCGCAACAGAGGGCAGCAGCTCACAGAATCACGAACAGTTTATTCTTTCAGCTGCTGGAGGTCACCAGGGTGATTTAAGTGAGACACAGTCAGCTTGCTTTCCCAGATCGAGCATGCAACATATCTGCAAGCAAGTTCTTGTATACTAATGTCCTTCTTTATCAGCTATTTATTATTACAAGCTATTTAAAAGGCATCATAATATCGAGGAGGCAAGAGTTTAGGAAAGGATTTATTCCCTTATCCATTAGGGCATAAGCCTCTAGTTAGTGGAAAGCTTCTTCCAAAAAGGTGGTTTCTGCCAATACCCACAGCAGGTTGACAGATGATCCATACAAGAGGTTTTGTGTTCATTTAGGCATTTTTGTGCTCGAGAGCCAAAAGGACTTGAAAAGTCCAAGCACAAATCAGAACAGGGAACAGTGCACAAGACTGAGGCCCTTGAGTTGGCAGCAACTGCCTGAGCTCCGGTGGGAGCAGGGTTTCCAGATCAATGCTTTTCAGCCCCGAGCTAGCGCTGCTCTATGTTCTGTGCTAATCAGCTCACTTAGCAACACAGCTATGCACACAGGGAGATCTCTGCTCCTACTTTGCAGTGTATTTGCCTGTAGACACTTGGAAAACTCTTACTAAAAGTGACAAATCCTCCCAGAGAACCCTTACTAGCTTGAGTACAGATGTGATCAGGTCTAGCTCTGAACGCATCATGAACACCTAGGTTCAAAACTGTTTCTAAAACTGACTTCTAGATGCAGAACCCCATATGAGATCAGTTGGGGCAGAGTGCTACTGAATAAGACTAGGTACTCCTTAACCCCTCGGAAAACAGGATCCAAGAGCACTATTGAGAACTAAGAGGTCAGATACAAATGCATTAACAGTTACAAATAACAATATACTATGGAATAACTAAAATACATCCATTTTAAATAGGTATTTTTCAAGTTAGCATCAGGGGAAGGAAGGTACAGTCTCTGCAAGACCTCCAGTGAACTAAGGCTTACTGTATAGGAGCTAATTGAGAAAGCTTTGTATGAACTGTGATGCAGAGAAGATGATACAAAAAAGTCTCATCACTGTGAGCCTGTAGGACTACTCACACATCATACTACAGGGCATCAGAGAACATGAGAAATACAAAGTAGGCTTACTTTACAATAGTGTAAAGTAGACAGTTTGTGGCACAGCTTAAAGAAGCTGATGGAGAAATTAGCATTATATGAAGCTGGAAACATTAAAAAGCTGAAAAAACAAATCAAGAAAAGCAACAGAAAATAAACTGCCTAAAGTAGATGGGAAGATTTGTTTTCTGTTTCTTTCTCATCAGGTTTCCATATAACTGGTCTGGGAAAAAGCCCTTATAGGGTTAAGTGCTGGGGAAGATTGCCTTCTCCGAGACGGATGCTCAGAGGCTGTGAAAGGGGGCACAAGACCATGTTTATATTGGGCTGGCTGCCAAGGGTTATTGCTATAGACTCTAGGTTAATTAACTTTACTGAAGACCCAGTCAACTGCATAGCTTTGGACATCTCCCAGCAGCTCCAGGAAGGAGATTTCACACATAGATCCTGCCTGAGATCACCAAGTTTGGGGCAGCTTGAGGGGAAACAGCCATTTTCACTTACTCTGCAGGAATCCCTGCAAGCCAGGTACACATAAATCAAACCCAGCTGCTTTAAGCAACAGTCTTGGATTTTTTTTTTTTTTCTTTCTGCAGTGGTATCTCACACATCTGCTACTATCAAGTATTCCAGCAAGTCTGAAAGACAAAAAGCTCAGTAGCATTTGTAAAACCCCGGTTATAGCTCACCAGATTATACACTTTATAGGGCCATATTCAGAGGACTTGACTGACTGCCACTAGGCGGTCTCTGGATTTAAACAGGCCGTGCTAAACCCATTTTCTGAGCTGAAAAATAGTTTACAACAGGATGCAAATAAAGAAGTTGTGTTTCCTGGGTGAAGATGATGCTCAGCTGTGGATCCCAGCCCTCTCCTAGTCCCTCACCCTGCTGTCTCTGCAACCACCCGAGACCAGGAGGACTATTCTAAATACCAAAAAAAAGTTTTTTGCAAACGTTTACCAACCAGCACGAAGAGATCCGAGCCTCCTGCCCCCTCAGTGCCAACACACCCCAGTGCACAGGCTGGCCCTCACGAACAGCGCTCCATAGCAAGGGTTTAAACGCAGCAGCATTCCCCTTGCAGCAGATGAGAGCCACCTCCCCCAGCACAGAGCCCCTCCAAGGCTCCTCCGTGCTCCCGGCAGCTCTGGGCCATCATGTCCCACTGCTCCCCCACTCAGGGCCTGACTGGAGATGGCGGCCGGCCCGGCGCGGAGGGAGGCCCGCAGCGCGGCGGAGCTGCAGTTGGGGCGCGGGCGGGAAGCGGCGCTCAGCGCGGCGTTGGTGGTATAGTGGTGAGCATAGCTGCCTTCCAAGCAGTTGACCCGGGTTCGATTCCCGGCCAACGCAGCTTTTTTTTCTTTTTTTTTTTTTTTCTTCTTCTTTCTTTCCCCCTTTTTCCCTCCCCTACCTGCCCGCCGCAGCGCTCCAGGTACCGCTCCAGCGGCGACACGCCGTCCATGGGCGCAGCCGCCCGCCCGGCCTCCCTAACACATCCCCCGGGCCCGGCTTTAACCCCCAGGAACACCGGGGGCAGGTGCGGCTCGTCAGGGAGCGGGGACCCAGCACAGCTGCTTTTTATCCCGGCTGTGATTTTTACCTCCATCAAACAGCCTTTGAGCCTTTCACCTGCCCTTGGCAGGGCTGTTCCGCAGGGGTTTGCTCCATCCTGTGGAAGGGCTAGAGAAATCTGGGTGCTCTCATGTGCTTTACTTGAGCCTCCAAACACAACCTGCTCCTCAGCTCCCCTGAGCCCGCTCCCCTCCGCAGGGCTGAAGATAAATGCAGAGTCAGAGCTGCGACTTATCTTGCAAAGATAAAGCACCTCTAGCTGGTGCTTTTTAGCGATCAAGTGTAACGTGCCCTTAATTTCTTCCACCTGTCTCATTGACTGCAATAAGGCACATCTGGTCCTTTGAGAGGAGCCCCAATCCAAAATTACAAACCTCAAATTCAAGGCATTGCAATGAAATAGCCTCTTCTCAGCTGGGCCAGCACTGCTAACACTGCTTAGGGGGAGGAAGCCGTTACTCCTTACGATCACTCCTGTCCTCCCCTTGCAAACATCTTCCCTGCTGGTGTCTCTCCTGTCCTCCCCTTGCAAACATCTTCCCTGCTGGTGTCTCTGTTTCTGTTCCCCCGTGAGGGATGATTTAAGGCCATTCCCTTTTTGACAGACTCATGTGTGGAGAGTCCAGGTGTGAGGCAGCATGTTCCCAGGAGGGAGTTCGTGTTGCGCCTCGCTGATTGATGCTGCGGGAGCCTCACGCTGCCGACGCAGCTCGGCTTGGGCGCTGCTTGACTCGACGCCAGTGGTTACTGTCTGACTTGTTCCTTCTCTCCTGTCCTGTCACTGCGCCGTGATGGATGGATGGGTCTCTGCGAAGGCGCAGCTGGGGACACGTCCCTGTCTGGGCTGGTGGATGCGCTGACTGCCATGATCAATGCACCTGTTGCTCTGCTAGAACAGGGCTTTGCTTTCTGCTGTGAGATTTGCTTGCAAACAGCTGGTTGAGCTGAAAAAACCCTTTAGAAGAAGATGTCAAAGCCCAGGCATGCAGCAGGTCTTTGGGAGGTGCTGCCAGGCTCTTCTTGCTGCCTCAGAGGTGTGAAGGATTAGATTTGTATCCCTTGTCCGTGGGGCAGAGTGTACGTGGCTGACGAGCATCCTTCCCTCCTCAGCACAGCCTGCCGGGCTGGTTTCGTGGTATTTCTGGGACTCACCTTGTCCTGGTGCTTTAGAGGTGCCAGATCCCCCTGGCCCCAGAAAAATTCAGCCTCAAGCAGGTTCATTTACATCACACAGCCCTTCTCGGAGCACCCAGGAGGCAAATCGAGCAGCAAAGCAAGGAGAGGACTCTCTGAGAGGTTGTGCCTTGAATTACGGAGGCTGGTGGAGCTAGCTTGGCCCAGTTCAAGAGGGATAAAACTATAACGTCCTGTTTAGGGCTGGTGGGTGATTGTGGTGATTGCAGACAGTTCCGTGGCCTCGGCTGCCTGTGCCAGCACTGTGGGATGGGATGGCGAGGGGCACCGCTCCCACCGGCAGCAGCAAGCCCAGCCCTAGCAGGCTCCTTCATGACAATGCGGGTCTGCGTTGCCCACGGGAGTCATTGAATTCAACTCAGGGATTGCGCTGAATTTGTTTTGTCCTCATGGTGATGTCTTACAGGACCAGGAGATTGGCGCTGCCCCAGTGTGTGAACACTGTTGCTGTGCTTAAGTTGGGAAGCTGGAGTATTGTGGTGGTCATGGTGTTTCCCTGGTGTGGCCCTGCCTGTAGCATTGCAGCTGTAGTACCTTGAGTTTCCTCGTCTAATTAATCCTTCGTTGCACTGCAGAACTCCCTGGAGATGAGATATGTTCATCCTGCAGCTCCTGCGGACTGATTTGTCTGCATTTTGTGAACCTGAGATGGAGAGGTCAAACCATGGTGTTTAAGTGAGAAAGGCTACACCTGAGGTGAACGTAAAATACAAATCTCTTAATATTGGTGTTGCTTCTCACCTTGATAGGGGCGTCCTGCAAATGGCATGGGCACCAGCAGGAAGCGATGTGTTTTTGGGTAAGTTATGGAGTTTCGTGCCTCCTCTGTTAAATGGCAGAGAAGAAGGGAATATGTTTAGAAAGCTGAGAGATCATCAGAGGAGTCAAGAGTCGCATCGTGTGGCCAATTCAGGCTCTGAGGGTTGCTTCGACTCGTGGTGCCCAGCGTGTGGGAGGCTCAGCAAGTGGGGTGCCCAGTGATGGGGAGCCCCAGTGAGTGGAGGTCCAGGTAGTGAGAGGTCCAGAGAGCGGTGATCCAGCGAGCAGGAGACCCTGAGTCTCTGGGCTTCCCCCTCCCGGAATCTGCCGGTCTCTGGGTCTCCCCTTCTTAGTCATCAGAGGCATCGTCCTCTCTGCTGCGAGGTGGCGTTCTTCCTTCCGTCTTCAGCAGGAGACTCTGACCCCTGTCATCAACTGGACAGATATTAATTTAAAATATATCACTTGGAACTCATGAGAGTTATCTGCTTGGTTTCTGATCATCCAGATCAAATAACATTAGAAAGGGCATCTATTTTTCCCATCCCAACTTAAAAAAGATTATTTCTGTCTCAAGCTGCCTTTTTTTTCCCCCCCTTTTTTTTCTTTTTTCTTTTTTTGTTCCCTTTAGAAAGCAGCAGCCGCCCAGAGCCAGGCCAAGGTGACTCATGAGCAGGACTGCTCAGAGCAGGGAAGGAGCCGCGCTCCCTCCTGCACGCTGGAGGCAGCCATTACGCACATCCCCGAGCGGCAGGAGCCAGTTATGGGGCGATGAATCATCTGAAATGCATAGTTACAGCAATGATGAATTGTCATGGGTCTTAATTAGCAAATTGGTTCATTTTACTTAGAAAGTTGATGATTAGTACAACAATAAGTGCTTTGTACGTTCTTTGTAAGAGTCATTCAATATTGTTCTTCCTTGGATAACTAATTGGAGAAGACAATTCCACAGAGCTGCTACTAGCATTCCTGTATCGGTCTCTTAAACATTTCTGTAGCAGACATTGCCTGGATGCTGTAATCTGGTTATGGGACGGGACTAATCACAGGAGACTTCCAAAAACCTGGAAGGGACAAGGAGCAAGTCAGTAAGGAAGATCTATCTGTTTTATTCATTAGTGCTCTCAACAGCTGCCTTCTATTCTAGCATGCCAATGCTTTGCTGCTTGCTTTGAAGTTGGTTAATCTGGTTTGGCTTTACCTTATCTTTTTCAGGAGCCAGTTTGGGAATTAAAAGCTCGTGACTGACAATGTTCTGCTTTCTACTCTCCTGAGCTTTATGCTAAACTTTTATAGCTGTCATTGTAGCTTGTCTCAGGTGTAGCTTGCTTCTCCTGGTGCCCTCAGTGCCTGCAGCATTAAAGCCTTGACTTTGGAGGAGGTAGAAGAGCAACTGAGAGCAGGATCATGTTCCAAGAAAAGAGCAATGTATTATGCACAAGATATCTCTGAATGAAGCACCTTCCAATTACCCCCAGGACTCTGTGCTTCTGTATCAACAGCAGAATCTTGTGAAGGTGATTCCTTCTATTTGGTTTAGCTCTGTTTTGGTCTCTGGCCAGGGATGTAAGCAGAGTGAGGTGCTGAGGAGGAGCCCAAAGGGGGGTCAGAGTGAGGAGCAGGTGAGCTGCAGCAAGGTCGGCGAGCTCTGCGGAAGCAAAGGACCTGCACGGAGCTGGCAAGGCTCTCGAGAAGCAGCTGCAGCCCAAAAGGCAACTCAGAGGTAGATGCTGGAGTGCCTTCGGTCTGACAAGTGTGACCACTGCGCTCTCATACTTATTTGTCCCGTAATACTCCATTCTAGACCTGATCGACACTTGTCAGTGTCAGTAGATACTGGATTTATTGGCAGGGAAGGAAAGAAACCACCATGACTATTCACTGAGCAATAGTGCGTAATTTGACTTTTAATTGTGAATTATTAAGAGTATCATCATTAGGTTATGCTGGTGTAAATACGAACAGAATCCGGTCCATTAGATTTGATATTTGGTTCTAACTTGCTCCTGTGTAAACCAGGAGTAACCCTCTTACAGAAGGAAGGTTACAATGATTTGGAGTTGGGTCAGAATCTAGCTTGATTTTCCAGGTTTACTGGGTGATGGGAAGAAGGGCTGTACCTTCCCATTTACCCCCTAGTGCCATGTGTCCCTCCCTGCATCGGACAATGCAGCCCAGGTGACACCGCGGTAAAACTGCCTCTTCTTTGTCCCAGTTAAACTGGGGCTCTCTTATTCCCTGACAAGGACAGCAATGGGGGACTTGGTACTCTTTGCAAACATTAGCGGACTCTCAGCATTTGTCCTCTAATGCGTGCGCTTTCCATGCTGGCTGGCAGAGAGCAGCATGAGGTCAGTGCTCAGCGTGCATTGACTTCTGGACCAGGAAAGAAAGTCACTTCTGTCAGCTGGAAAAGGGGTAAACTGGCTAAAAAAAGAGCCATTTTTTTCTGGCTTTTACAGCACTATTATGTGCGATGAAGACACTAACTGCCCCCATGTCACAGAATTGCTGAGAACCAGACCCAGAGAGGATTGCCAAATCCGCCACTGAATGCCAGAGGAAGCACTGTAAGTAAAAGCCATCTGTCTCAACTGAAAGGCTGAATGGTGACTTTAAAACTATACAGTTAACTTCATTTAATTTTCCTATCCGTGCAAAGCACAGAAACTAGTTAAACGAAGGCATTCTGTATGTTGTTTGCATAGAAATCCACTTGTCCTGGCCCAGCCATGCTCTTAAGCCTTGTACTACGGTGTGGGGGACGGCACATCAGTCTATTTTTATTTTTCATTCTGCGTTGCATTTAAAATAAGGCCAGAAAAGGGGAGAGCGGGGGGAGCTCTAAACATTGCCTGCCACCTTAATTGCAACCTAGTAATTAATGGCTAGAGGCTTTCTTGGACAGCTCCTCCATGAATGTCACACACAAATACATCTGACACCTGGGAAGTATTCTTCCGTGCTTTTTGTTAAGTCATCTTTCTAATTTTTGTGCCAAATGGTCTGTCTAAATTGAATTGCATTTAAATGAGGTGAGTGTGCGATGGATCATCTGGCTGCTGCTGTTTCCCTCCAAGTTTTGTGACAAATTGCTCTAACGCAAACACCGTGTCTCATATCTTGAACTTACTGCTGCAATTAAATACTGATCCTTTAAGCCTTATCTGGAAAAAAAACAATACAGTAATAGCACTCATGCATGTTTGCACAAAAAAGCAGAGGGGTGTGCGTACAGCAGCTGCTAACAGACCTCTATTAATTTAGTTTGCAGGGGTCGCAGTAACATTGAGGACATGAGCAATGACATTAGCATGTCTAAGACCTTCAGTGCAAGTTCTCCAGGAATTAGAGCATATGCTGTGATGCCTCTGCTGCTGTGTCAGCTGAGTCATGCCAGCACTAGGGTTTTACTAGCTTATTGTATAGGGGAGGACAGATGAATATTATGCAAAGACCATGAGCCAAGGAAGGGTGCTGACCAGTCACTGAAATCCCCGCAAAACTTAGTTTTGTCTGAGTGATCAGCAAGATATAATGACTGACACCGGAATGAGTCCGCAGGGTGCACAGCTCGGCGATTAGTCAGTTCTCATTACCTCTTCCTCCAATTAACGGCAAGCAAATCAGTGCTCCTGAGTCAACGAGGACCTCAGGAGAAACTAGGCTTCCTCAAAATGCTGCCAGATGTCAGCAGAAGCACTGGTCCCCCCCACCTTGACCTTTTCGTACTTTTAACACACATAATTAACTGTTAACACAGTCATGGTTCTGTCACTCTAGCCCTTCGCCCGTCGTCTGCCAATAAACGCAGTTAGCTTAGCCGGGATGAAGGAGTCCCAGCTCTGCCGTCGTGTGCTCCTGCAGTTCATCTCATTTCCACGCTTGTCCCAGCCAAGCAGGAATCCAGCCTGAGATCCCTTTTGGGACAGCCTCATCCCTCTGTTTGGATCTTCCTCGCTCCTCCTCGCTCTCTTTGCAGTGTCTGTTGTTAATAAGTTTTCCCTTGAATAGACTATGGCATTAGACTATGGACATCACGCTTTCTTATACCTTACTTAGCTTTTATGGTCAGTGTATAGAAGTGGAATGTGAGTTAATTTTCCCAATGTAATCCAAGATATTATTATGGAATATTTTTACGTATTTTTGGTGTCTGCAGCCTGTAGAAGAAACTGACTTGGCACAGTGCCCTTCCTTATGAAGGTGTCATTTTTTTCCTCTTTTTTTTCTTCAGTTCACTTATCTGCGACTTCTCAGAAATAATTAAATGCTGTGATTGCTTTGGCCTCCCTTCAATGGGCATTTACCCAACCCATTAATACAAGAGTAGCTCCCTTGAGCTCTGTTTCCACGCAGACCATTTGACAAGGCTCAGGTGGAGTCGCTAAGGTACGCTCGGCGATGCTTTGAGGAAAATGAGGAACACTGATGGCCATAAGTTTGGGAGGGTCCTAAGTTGGCTGCTTTCTAAAACCCAAATCGTGTTGCTCAGATCCATAAGGTTTTGCCTATTAACATTAAAAATACTCACATTTATCCCCAGGTATTTTTATGGTCCCCTTTGCTCCCAAATTGGCATGGGCAATGCTGCTATCCAAAATAAATGAAGTGTGTGAAGACAGACAATTTAGAGGTGTTGAGGAATGCAGCTGTTTCAGACCTCTTACATCTCACTCGACTCTCACCTAATTTGTTAATGGGTGTGTTTTTCCCTGTAGGACAATAACGCTTTTCTCTGTGATGTTTTATAAAGGACCTTCTAAACCTCCTTTTGTCCCTTTGGGTAAAATCAGTTGAATTGGCTTTTTCTCATGCCTTTCTATTTTCCCTAGAGAATCCAAGTTGGTTCTTAACCCTTTCTGTCCTCCAGGCCTTACAAACGGTGTGATAGAAACACTTACATGTCTTACGAGTCTAGACACAGCATGGGCAGATGGTAAGTTCACTAGGGAGAGGCTTGTCACTATCTAAAAAGATTGGATATATAGGCAAAGAGAAGAATATTTGCTCATTTTAAGTATGAGGAGCTAAAATAGCAACTCGCAGAGTTGCTGAGTTTGTGACAGAGTTGATGAGTTTGTGACACCGCTGGGAATTGTTGCTGGGTCTCCCAGGGCACCGGCGATCCTTACGCTGTTTGCAGGACGTCTCCTCAGACTCAAGGATTTGCAAACATTTCCAAGTCTCCAGCCACCCTCTCCGCCAGTGGTAGCAAACTGGGGACCGGAGAACAAAGATCCCCTCCGGTGTGACGCTCATTACACCAGGCAGGCGGCCGCATCCTTTGTGTAGCCGCAGACAAAATACTTTAATATTAACTTACTCCATGGTGGCATGAACATCTGGGATGGTTCCTGCGCTCTTTGATTTATCCAGACAAGCTATAAGCGTGTTTGCTGCACATTTCCTTAGACGTTTGTCACAGCCTGACACACGCCGTTCCCGCGATGCCTCGCAGAGCTCAATCAATGTCCTTCCCCGACTGCGGGAGGAAAACGTGCTGAGCCAGCCTTGCAGGCTGCTTCGGCGGTGGGAGAGCTTATCCTCATGCTGAAAGAGCTCTTGGAGCAGAAGGTCTGTCTGACTTTCCATTTCTTTTTTCCCCCCATTTCTCACTGCCTATTGTTTCTCTTTGCTCTCCATCCTGCTACATTTCAGGTGAGTTACAGGTCTGTGCTGAGGAGGGGCGTTGCGTTGGTGTTGCAAACATGGTTTTTTTGCAAAGGAAAATACCTTCATTGCGTAGGTATTGATGAAGAGGAGTATTAATTTAAAACCTGCTATAGATTAATGTAGAACAGCTTAAATAACAACTGGGTGCTATGAATGATAAATTGGAGATAAGATTTGAACTGTCACTGTGATACCACACGGGGAGTATTTTACAGGAGACAGGGTATTTTCTGTCATTTCTTCATTTGCTTTGTTTAACGATACCCATCCAATTTTAAAAAATCATCTTCTGCTCGGATGCTACCAAGAAAGAGGAAGCATATTTGAAACTTGCTTTGAAACTGTACTCCTAATGTTAATTCCAAGCATGGTTATTATTGCTTTTCTGCCCAGCTTCCCTGTGATCCCTTTAGCTATATCTGATCCCGAAGGCTTGAAATCTCCAGATTAGAAATTGAATTCCACCCCTGTGGTCCAGACCTGATGACCCACTGGAGTCACAGCAAATACGTTTTCCTCTACAGCAAGCTTTTCCAGCTAAAGCTGTTGCTTTTCGGTCAAGATTGAACTCTTTTGGAGGAAAAGATAATTAAAGCCATGCAATACAGGCGTAAGAATGATTAGTGACTTGAAAATGAGGAGGGATTATTCAGACTGATGGCAGGCCCTGATCTTGCCAGGATTTAGGTGCTTGTTTTATTCTTGCCTGTGTTAAGAAGAGGACAGTCAGAAAGGCTCTGCTCTGACGGGGGATTTAGGGTGGCCGTGACCATGGCCAGAGGCGATGAGCTGTGCAGTCAGGACGGCTGGGTGAGATGCAGCACTTACAACATCAGACAGCAATTGCTGCTGCTACGTTGGGTACAAACCGCAGCGTTTCGGGAGCAGACACGTGGGCTGCTCGGATGTCTGGTACAGGAACAGCAGTCTGGAGAGGGAAGGAAAGGGGTTTCCCATTGGGATTTCCATTTTATTTTGCAAATGTGAAAGCTCAGAGCGACTAGTCCCAGACTGTGCTAGGAGGCGAGGACTTAAGAGCCTGAAGGGAAAATGTCAGAAATCGTAATTTAAGTCTGATGACTAAAAACATCAGTCACTGAGGTGGGAGCTGAATTGTTTGGATGTCTTTAATTGTGCTGCTCATAGTTGGTTCTCTTGAACGTGGTAGAGTTGAACAGCAGAGTCTTAAACCCCCTATTTTGGGCTTTTCAGTGCTCTATTACAACAGTGAAATCCAGAAATGGAAGGTGAGTGTAGTTTATAAATACACCGTTTTTTCAGAGCTAATTCACTTTATTAGCTGGATTTGCAGCAGTACAAAATGTAACCATGATCATCTCAGTTTAATTAAAAACATATATACGTTGTGATAGCGCATGGATTATGTGGAGACTTGTATTAGCCTGATGGATTTTTATACTGGTCACATACAATGTCATGGTTTAGACCATTGTTTTTCATGAGCTTTTATTCTTCTTGCAAGAATTGCCAGAGACATTTCTGCTGACAAATGCTGCTTAGGACAGATGTATTTTTATTCCCTTGCAGTTAGATTGGATCAAACATCTTTTTCCATGTAGCTCAAGTTTCCGCAGTGGAGTTATTCCTACTTTACTACTCTGAGAACAAAATTGTAGTCATTTTTGTGGCCTTCTTTAGCAGCAGTTGAAATCTTTCTGGCACATGTGTGTGTGATCTATTAATTTCCACTTCCTACCAATTGTAGAGATTCATGCTTGTAAATAGTATCAAAAAATTAATGCAAATAAAGAGAGAGAGAGAGAAAATCCAGCATTTGGTCATCTTTTTTTCCTAGCTGGAATCAGTGAGGTGTTGAAACTTGCGGGGCGTTTGTTTCTGGCATTGATAAGGATCTCTCAAGTTCTTATATAAAATGCTAAATTAACAATAATCAGCTTCCGTGACTTACAGCCCCGCTACGCGCAGAGCTTGCCTTTCTCTCGGGCCTTCTCTGAATCCACAGATCTGAAGGCTTTTTCTCTGTGATCTGAGAAAGCAAAATGCTTGACAAAACTAATGACTTGGGGCTCCTGTGGCATTTTAAAACGGTTTCTTTTTCCCCATGAGTGGCTGCCTAATGTGACTGGGATTTCAGTGACTGTTTGCATTATTTTCTCCCTGCAGTTGGGGATATTCAGCATCATTAGCCTGCCTGGCTGACCTGCACAGCGGTAGCTCTCCAGTGAGTTTTTCCACCAGATTTCTCAGTCCACATAATCTAGATGGTTTATTGCCTTACGTATTGGGCAACGGTACACAACGCATGATTTAAAAGCATTTTCAGGTCCTTATATCACACCTTATGCTGTGATGTTGTACCAAATGTATAAGACAGATGAAGGACCAGAAATTTCTGAGCTGGTAGTAAGCTGTATGTTCTCAGCTGAGACCCCGTCAGAGCAAGCAGTGACCAAACAGCGGGGCAATTGCCTCTAAGTTCTGGAAAGCAGAGGAAAATTAAAAGCTTCTGTAGCTGTAGCAGCTGGATTTGCTCTCTCTGCTCTTTCATTCCTGCTCAGCTCTCGGCAGGAGGGGCAGCCCTGTCCCTCCTCTGTCCTTCCCTGGCTCTTGGCCCCAGTTTTTCTCTCCTTGTTGGCAGGATCCCCTATCCCCTGTCTGTGGGGTGGCAAATCTCTTCCTGCTCCTGGGAAACTGTGATTTGGTTCTGATGCCAGATGGAAAACTCTGCTGTGAACAAAAGCAATGAAATATTGGCGAAATCTCCTGCTGCCGAGCCCTGCCACAACCACTGCAGCTACCTAAGTGATTAATATAAGCAAAATTTGGCCTTAAATTTGCACCTTGCAAGCGTAGGGTGCGGATGCTGCCTTTGGCTCACATGCTGCTCTCAGCAGTGCTCCTGCAAGAGCGGAGCAACCGGCTGGGACACACTGAGCCAGGGAAGCTCCGGGATGAAGCAGCAAAATGCTGCCTCGCCAGCTGACGGCCGGTCCCGCGTTCAAAGCGGCTGCCTCCTGCACATCCCCGCTCACGCCGCCGCCGGCGTGGCCTGGCCTCCGGGCCCGCTCAGCCTCGCATGCTTCCTCCTCACCTCACAGCTTCCACCAGCATCCTCCTTGCGCCGCTGCCTTCGTTTGCTCCAGATAGTTTGGAAACGCGGAGGTAGCCTGCAGCTGAGTGACAGACACGGCTGGCGAAGAGGGTAATGATGAGCCCTTAGCGCAGCTCGATGCAAATCCTTCTTTGATACCCAATGCTGCGGAGCAGTTGATGCTTTGGGACAAATAAACAAATTGTTTGCTCTGAGCAAGGGACCTGGGAGTTACACCAGAGGTCTGTAGAAATGACAGGAGGGTACGTGCAAAGCCCTGGGGCGATACCAGCCTCCCCACTTCACTGGGATAATTCCCTTTTGCCGACTGCCTCCCGGCTGCAGAGCGATCAGCCACTGTGGATACCGCAGCAGGGCTCAGGACCAGCACCGGCACTGACCCGCAGCCACCGCTGGCTCAGCTGTCCTTGTCACAGCTCCTGCTGCCAAAAAAGGTGAATTTTCTTGAGCACAGGAGTTTGCTTTTCCCCCTCAATGTTTGGGACTCCGGGAAGCTGAGGGTTAATGTCAGTCCCCCAGCGATGGAGCTGGACGGGTGCCCTTGGTGGCTTCTTGCGCTGTTTCGTTGTCCCCAAGTAACTATATGACAGAGCATCAGTTTTCATCCCCATGGGTACCCACAGATCCGTGGTCAGCCACTGATCTCATGCACAAGCCGTTGCGATGTTTAAGGTGAAAGAAATCTGCCCCGCGAGTGCTTCGGGAAGGATCCACATCAGAGGGAAGAAAAAGTCCGGATTTTAAGAAGTCAGAGCTGAAAAAATCCGGTTACGCTCCCCCGAAATGCAGATCGGTGGGGCCGTGATTGAACGAGCCCCTGGTACATCGTGTGCTGTGAGCAGGGCTGCTCCACGCTGCAGGTCTAGGCGGTTTTAAGGCAATTAAGGGAAATTTAGGGGCAACCCCTGTTTCTGGTCTGGCTGTGCCTGCCTGCCCCGGGCCCGTGGGGTCCCCACGCCTGCCTGCTCCCGGGAAGGAGGTGGAGAGGGGTGGGGTGGGAGAAGGCTGGCACTGGGGGGGTTAGTTAGGAAGGGTGGGGGGTCTGGGTGGGTGGTCACCGTGTGTGGGTGGGGGAAGGTCTGGGCAGTGGGATCCCTGCGTGGGGGAGGTCTGAGGGCGGTGTGGTACCCACTCATGAGTGGGGAGATCCCTGGGGATCCCCGCATGGGGAAGGTCCTGGGAGGGGATTCCCACACTTGGGTGGGGTCTGGGTGGTTGTACCCACACGCGTGGGAAACCTGGGTGGGAGGATCCCTGCGGGTGGGAGGATCCCTGCGTGCGGGAGGTCTGGGTGGGTGATCTCTGTCCATGGGTGGGGTCTGGGTGGGGAGATCTCTGGGGATACCCGCGTGGGGGAGGTCTGTGTGGGTGAGCTTCACCAATAGGTGGGGGATCGCTGCGTGGGGGAGGTCTGGGGGGCGATCCCCATGTACACGGGAAGGGGATGGGTGGATGTACCCACACACGTGGGAAACCTGGGTGGGAGGCTCCCTGCGTCCGGGTGGGCGATCCCCACTTCGGGGGGGGGAAGGGGTGTCCCAGCGTGTGGGGCAGCCGGGGGCTCCCCACGCCTGGGTGGGCTCTGGCAGGGGTGACCCCGTGCGTGGGACAGGCGGNGCGGCCGTGGGGCGGTGGGGTGGCTCCTGCTGCGGGCCTCCAGCCGCCGCGGCTTTGGGGCAGCGCAGCCCCGGCTGGGCAGGGGGGGGATCGGAGCCTCCCGCGCACAGCTCCCGGTAACCTTCCCGAAGCCAAGTTAACCGGTAAAAACGCGGAAAAAAAACCCCGATGTATCGGTCGTCTTCCGTTGGTCTGCGTCGTTACCTGCCCGCTGCCAGAGGCACAAACCTGTGGAGGCGGCTAGGTAAAAATTTACCCCCAAAATATGATTTATAAGAATTTCCCGTGGCTTTCAGACCCCTGCATAAGGTTAGGCGTGAAGCGAATGCTGCAGTGCCCGGGTGGCCTTGCAAACTTTAATGAAGCATTGCGCTTCGTTAAAATAGTCTGGCCCTTTTTGTATTCCTGTAGCGGTGTTAACTGGGCACAGTAAAACATACTGCTTTTCCCCATCTTCATAGGTTACGTTTGTCAGGGGTATTTTATTTTTTAAAATTGCCTGTGCCCTTCAGTACGGCGCGGGTATGGGTGGCACGCAGCTGTGTTAACCCCGGAGGTGTTAATACCCCCTCGCCTCTCCTCCTCACAGCTCGCTCCCTTGCTGGAAGCCTTCCTCCCGTGTGCAGGCTATTGAGGGGGGAAGTATAGTGGGGGGGAAGAAAAGTTAAGGTGGCAAAGCTACATCTTTTATACCCAACTAATTTCAGTTGATGAAGTATTTTAATTAAGTAGGTGGTTGTTAAGAATAGCATAGCATCTTTTCTGCATTAGGCAATGCCAGATGCTACTTTCCAGTGCTATGCGTACACCTGTGTGCTTTAGGCTTGTCAGTTCATAACCTTTTATCCCAAAGGCTCTGCTCTGTATTTTGAGATCATTGTTAGAAAAACTCAAAGAAGATGATTTCTTGCTTTGTGGAAGCAAGTTTTGGAGGAGGAGCTGAGCTGATACTCTGCTGTAGTCCTCTTCTGTTTAAAATGCTCTTTTTTTTTTCTTTAGTGTTTCCAGTGCTGCCTCTGTCCAACAACACTCATGGTATTTAGTAGACATAACTGACAAGTTCTATTTAACGTCTCTTTACATATGACAAGGCAGAAATCCCTCGCAGGAAAGTCTGAATTTATTGCTGCAAAAGTTAAAAGGGGATTCAGTTCTCACGTTCCACCTTCTTTCACATATTTTTCTTGCCTGTTCTCTCGGTGGGTCGCTAACGTCCTCCTGTCTGGTTTGGGATGGAAGCGTTTCTCTGCCTCGTGGACCTCTTCCCTATAACTGCACTGTAATTTCTGTCCGCGAACAGGCTATGCAACTCGCTTTACCACATATTTTTTCTCTTGCCTCATATGCTGATGCTGCTTTCTGCATACTGTGATTAAAATAACTTTTGTGTGCAGCAGGGAAAGGTTGGGGTTTGGATAGAAACACTAATTCTCTGTTAGAGTTATTACCAAATACCTTTTTTGTGAGTTTGTTTTTTCCACCTCCCCTTATCTAGCCAGTCTCAAGAAGACGCTTTCTGCTCTCTGAAGTAGCAGTAGGATATGAAGAACACAATTAGTTTTTAATTTGATCCTTTATTCCCCACTGTCATCAAACCCCTATTACAGATAACTTAGCCTGCTAACTATTTTGTTTTTGAAACCCCTTGAAGAAAAGGGAAAGACTTGCTCAAGCCTGTATAAAACTGTGGTGTTATTCCGTTAGCCATGTAACAGCTTTCCTTTGCATCATCCATTCTTACTGTTGGAGATCAGATGGTTATGGCTCAGAAGTGTCTAATCGTTGCTTGATCGTTGGTACTGTAAACCCAGGGTCAACAAAATCCTTCAGAAACTGAAATTCCCTGTGAACTTCAGAGGTGATGGGTATAGATTAAATATGTTTTTGGCCAAGACCCTTAAGCATAAGGACATGGGGGGAGAGGACATGTGTTTTATTTTAAGCATCAAACTTCGTTGCTCCTAATCCCTTCCCCGGCTGCTGCCAAGACACCCACCTCTTGCCATTGACTTTGCGAGAGCTTCAGCTCCCAATTTTAGTTCCTTGAGCATACCCCAATTACGTGCCTGAGTAAATAGCGTGCATCCCCCCGGTGCTGTCCTGGAGGGGTGGGGAAGAAGCAGAAGACAGAGTGGCAGGAGGAGGGTAATTCTCCGTTCCTGCTACCTGCTCCAAAAGCTGTGGCAGCGAGCGGGCCGATAACAACGCGTGAGCGGAAGAAAGTTTAGTTTCCTGATGTACAGCACCCATCCGTGCCGTGGATGCCTTTCGTAACGTAACTGCTTTTAAGGTGAAACTTCATCGGTTTATTCTTTGCCCCCATCTCTGCGGGAGAGCTGTTGGAGAGCCTCCTCTAAGTCTCGGAGCAATCACTGAATTTCCATCCTCACAGTGTTTGTGGCTGGTTGGTATAATTTGTTTTTGTTCTAGTGTTGCCATTTGGTTTAAATGATTGTTTTCCCTCCTTAATGTAATTAGAGGGAGCAGTTGGATCCCCTCTTGACCACTTGTTTTGATGGGTTAAACAAGTGAAAGTCTTTAAGTGTCCTCCTGTTGTTCTCTCGTCAATATTCTCAGGATTTCCTTGTCAGTGAGAACCTTTTGCCTTTACGCATCAAAACCTTTCTAATATGAAGGGAATGTCATGCATCTATGTTTAGCTCTTAAGCTTCCTGCTTTGTGTTGGCAAAACAACAGGATTGGACTATTTTTTAAAAAAAATGAATATTTTTGGGGGGCCTACTCGCAGCACTAGGCTCTCAAACTTTTTGAAATTCCTCGGGTGATTGTTTTAGGCTAATGAGACAGGGAGTTGCTGGGCTAAATCTGTCCCAGACAAATCACTTCTTGTTAATGACTGTGCATAAACTACAGAGATGATAGATTGGAGAATTACCAGCTCATGACTCTTAGGAATCTGTTTCTCCTCTCATTGTTATACAAGATGTCCAAGCAAATAAAACACATGATGCCTTTTAAAAAAAATAGTATTTATTTATGTTTTTAGAAATGTAAAAGCTTCTTCCTGTTCGCATGCCTGAACTACAGCTGGTTGCAGGAGAGAGGGTACTTCTCAGCTTCAAAAACTTTCTATTTCTTGCCAGAATGGAGCCTCAAAGGTAATTCCATACAACATGGACTTGTTGGCACTTTTTTCAGGCTGATGCCTCGGTCTCTGGTTTGGGAACACATCTGTGCCTACTGGTGCAGGCACTGCCTGAGAGACTGGGATTCCTGCTTTTTTGCCCCCACAGCACTTAATGGTGGCTGTTATTTCCAGTGAGTTCGGAGCGGGAGCAGCAGCCCTCGCATCGATAAGAACTGTATGTTGATCTGGACTCTGCTGCTTCTTCCAGTCGAAGAATTGGTCTTTAGCTGGTGGGGGGGAGAAGCAGAGTGGATCCAGGTGCTGCTCCGAGCAGGGAGACAGTACGCAGGCATCCACAATTCCTGCCATTCCTCTGTGGGGGCTCCCCCCCACCCCAATGTGAGAACTAAAGTAGCATCTGGGCCAGGTTCCCTGTGTTTGAACTTGTCTTTTCTTGGTCACCACCACTGCCCGGGTGCAGGAGTGCTGCAGTCTAATTAGATTATATTAGAATGAATAAGTGAATCTTAATAAATGAGCTTATGGGAGCACTGTCAGGTCTACTTAGACCTGAAATGTAGGTACTGGGCAGAGTGCAGGCTTGGTGTGGTATCTATCCATCTAGCAAAATTAAACAGAGATCTCCTAGGGGTGCATACATTCTGCAGCCTTGTCATCTTGTCGGCCTGGATGCTCCAGCGTCTTGGTGCAAGAAATGCCAAAATCCACTCAAATATGGGCAGTCTTTAATTGAAGCTTGGTGGGGAGTTGAAAGTGGAAGTCATGACTGTGGAAACTGTAATAATCTGAGGTGCTAAAGAATGCAAATCTCATGATACTTTTTAATACTTCCCATTTAACTAAAGGTGATTAATTTTTTTTTTAAGTCTCTTAGATACTGTGGAAAACAGGGACAAAGAAATGGTTTCTGGTGTACATATGCACATGAAAACTCTGGAAAGTTTGTTCTCTGACTCTAACACAAATAAAGAATGCTGTCTCCTCTTCTTGCAACTATATGATACAAAGAAGTAGTTTAGGAGCTTCAAGCCTTGAATTTTGCTGTGCAATATGTGGGGGATGGGAGGGAGAGGAGAAGGACAGGAACTGTAAGGCTTGTGGGTTAATCAGAAGTAAAATAGTTACTTTTATGCAGCTCTCCTCATTTTCTGCAATGTTCTTTGTTTTTGTTAGCGCTTTGTGGCTATTCTGCTTATCAAAATTCACAGCTCTAAATTCCTGTTACTGAAGAGATGATGTTCCTTCCCCTTGTCTTCCCAAGATGATGTATTTAGAAGAATAGCATTTTTGATTTTTTCAAATGAAACCTCATGTTTGCTTGTAGATCACTGAGGCTGCATTATAACTCGGAGAAAGTGCCTGTAAATTAGTAATGTGGGCAAGCTACTCATTTTCTTGCACTAATAATCCCTATTATAAACAGTCTTGTCCTCTGCTAGCGTTAACAGCTCCCTGCTGCTGTCAGTGTCAGGTGTGCAGGATTTTCAGTGGTAGTAAAGCAGCACTTCTTGCAGGTTTTTGCTCTTTCCCATTGGGTCCCTCCTGGCTGATCCCGCTCCCTGTGCTGCCCTGTCTGGATCTGCTCGCAGCCAGGCGATCCTGCGAATCACTGCTCCGCTCGAGAACAGCCGGTACATCGCTAAC
The DNA here is from genome assembly GCA_013400755.1 of Pelecanoides urinatrix. Classification (NCBI taxonomy): domain Eukaryota; kingdom Metazoa; phylum Chordata; class Aves; order Procellariiformes; family Procellariidae; genus Pelecanoides; species Pelecanoides urinatrix. The sequence continues at coordinate 178,699 of VZTQ01005873.1, forward strand.
CGCTCCCCTGCTGCAGGAAACATCTTTAAGCCTTTTTATGCTGTAAAGTTGAGGAAATAGAGCAAAACTCCTGGTTTCCTTCAAGTTGTAGTTGAATGACTAATTGAGCATCAGGGAGGGCTTTTTCCGTCTCAGAAGAGGTGTGTTGATGTTGTATTAATTGAATAGCTAACCTTCTCAGCCCGTGTCCAGCTTGTCAAGCATGTGTTGAATGACCCAGGGAAAATAAAGCTTGAGTTCAGAATTATGTGGGTGTCGAAGGCTTTTAAAGCCTGGTGTATTTATGTCCGTGATTCATGGTGCTTCCAAAAACAATCCAGCTCTCATCCTGTGGAGGGGAAGTACCTCAGGCCCAGTGTTATCATCTTTCGTTAAGCTGTGTCACCTGCCAGAGCAATATAAACTGAACCTGTGTTATTTTGGGCTACTTATTCTTTTGCTTCTAAATCCCACCCTGCAAGTGTTTCTTGTAGAAGAAATGCTCGCTTCATTCTGCTTTACACTCTCCTGTATGGACTGAAAATGGTAAGCAGGGTATTTTATTTCGGAGATGTGACAAATTTTAGTACATCTCATTCCTGTCTGATGTGAAAAGGTGTCTTTTGTCTGCCTGCAGTTGCACAGGAAGGAAGTTGTTGAGTCCAGGAGATAAAAGCGCTGTCTCCTCCCCTGCGCGGGGGCAAGCTGCCTGCTCCTCGGGTTGGGCTTGGCAGTGCTCTGCTCCCGTCCTGCTTGTAGTAGGGCGGAGGGGAAAATTTTCATGGGAAAAATGTGAGTGGACTTGTAATCTATTTGCAAGTGCGTAGCTGTCAAGGAAGGTGATGACTAAGCTATTGCACAAGGTGCAGCTCTTCAGGGAGCGCACCAGGATTGGACCGGATCGTGACTGACTGATAAGAGAGCCTATAATACCAGTCAGCTGATAACTTTATTATTACTGGTTTAATCTGACCACTGGCTAAGACTACTTTTTTCCTCAGCCTATTTGCTGGTGGGTTTTTAAGTTGAAAAGTCCATACTTGGTGAGTACAAAGGAAAAAGCCCAATTTATGGGAGGAAGTGAATGGTTCCCAAGCCTCTGGTGGGGAGTGCTGGGTGGCAGGAGTGCTTAAAGCCGATGACTTGCATTCGGCTCGCATGGATGTCTCTCTGCCAGGCACCTGCCCTGTGCTGCTGCCAGGCTCTCGCACAGCGTTGTCCACTTGCCCTGATGCACAGGCAGGATGGAGGGTGCTTACCCTCCCATTTAACAGAAGGGAAAGCTGAGGCCAAGTGCTTGCAGTTGAAGATACCAAGAGGTGACCAGCAGACCCACTGCTGATGTCATTCTCTTGGTCCCATTTGTGATCTGGTCTCCAGGGCACGCTGGGCTGGCAGTTGACCTGTGGGCAAGTGGGAAACTGCTCTTCTGTGGCAACCGGGGCTGTTGCCGCGTGAGTCTTCCTTTCAGGGTCTCTGCTGTGGTATGGGTGGGAGGCCAAGCCTGGTCCCCGAAAGCAATGTTTCTTCTTGCCTCCCAAATTGGTTTGAAAGGCTGCCGTGATGATTAGCACTGCTTTGTCTGCTAAATTGTTGCTTATGTTGCGTGGGGACATCCCAGCTTGGCTTTCCTGTAGGCATTACCTTTTTCTTAATGCTGTGCTGTGCATGGACCTTAAAACAGATACACGAAACCAGTTGCAGCATCTCTTCTGCCCTTCTCCATTTCAGCTCCAGGTATACCTGAGAGCAGCACGATGGCTATGGCAGATCATACCGAATGGATCTTCCACAGGGCATTTTCAAATCTGGGAAGTGATCCGAGTTGAGCGGTGCTGTGCCGGGAAGGGCCCTTTCCCCTGGGGCTAGGTGGGGACTTTTCTGCCTCCTTTAACTCGCTGTCCTCTGGGGAGACTCGGCACGTCCGTCTCTTGGACCAGGCAGCGTCTGCAGTTCTCGGTGGGGTGTGGTGCTGGGAAGCTGGCAGAAAATGGAGTTTATGGGTGAACGCTGTATCCCGTGTCACACCTACTGGACCTTTGCTTGTGTAAATACCTCTTGGCAGCCTGTGTGGCTTCAGCTGTGATGGACTGATAAAGGACTGTGCTGCTTTTTCTCTTTAGGCTGCCTTGTTTTGTATTTACAGCAGTGGTGGTGGAGGTCCATCAAAGCTTCACTTCTCCAAGCTCAAACTCTGACCAAGGAGGAGCTGTTTGCCCTAATGTTTGCTGAGAAGGTGTCCTTGCCAAGCCTCTCCTAGTGTGGACAATGAGAAGCCTTGTCCAGAAGAGAGGCAGAGGTAGCATCTCAAAACTTTGGGAACTACTAAGCTGCAGGGAGGATTTATGGAGGTTGTGTTAGGATTTTACTGGGTTCCCTGGGCTTTCTCATGGCAGCTCAATGGGGGTACTGACAGTTCTCCCTTGTTACCTTCATCTAAGGTCACTTCCATATCTACAGCCTGTGCTACACTACTGCTAGGATTGGGTTGCGTGCTAAATTTAGTAAACCTCTTTACAGCTTAGTGTGCGCGTGTGTATGTAAACCCAGATTTTTTTAAAGTAGCTTTTAATGGGTTAGAGCCTAGTTCAAGATGCACAACAAAGCTAGGCTTTCTCTGCACAAGGTGGCAGTACACCAGGCCAGTTGTGGGACGAACAGGTACGCTTCTTCTCTGCCTTGGTGTACTTCCACGCGTGGATTCGGTGAGGTGCGGAGCGCTGTGGATGGGAGGGAGGGTTACTGAGGCACAATTATGACTTGCGTAATGTGGTCTGCAGTCTGAGGCATGTGAAAAGTGCTAGCGAAGGGGTTAGGTTTCAGAAGTTTTAAAAGCTTGTGAAAATTCTTGGTCAGATGTTTCCATTACAAGCCTGCCTTTTCAGTCCCTCACCCTCGATCTCCCAGTTTCTACCTTTTTTTCTGTGCTGTTTGTATGCCAAAAGAAGAATGTCTTGGCTTCAGGTCCGGTGTACCTATTTCTAAGTAGATTTTTTAATCCCCGCTCCCCATTACAGTCTACTGGAGTAACAGTTTGAGGTGTAACCAAAGTTAAGGAGGCAAGTAAGTTTAGGTCTGTGTGGTTGCAGTGAAGCGTTGGTTCAATCCTTGCATGCCAAAGGAGGAGCAGATTGTGGGACAGCAAAGCAAGGGGAGTGAGAACCCAGAGAAGCACGAGAGAAATGACCTCAATTATTCTGCATGTCTGTGCTGAGCATTTTTAGGTGTCTTTAACAAGCTGGCGTGTTTTTGAGTTCAGATCATACTGTGCTGATCAGTAAAGCTGAGTGCGTTGGGGAGGGTGTGCGTACATGTGTTATGAGGCCATTTTTGGGGGAGAACTCTGGGATGTTGGATTATTGACTTGAACCCCAAATTCTGAAAACAGTGAAGTATTTGAAGTCCTTTTAGGTAACTCTTACAAGCTTGGTCCTTATGGTCACAAGCGGAGAAAACAGGAAACCCTTAGAGCTGCACTTTGAGCACATCTTTTGGGGGGTTCTTGTGTGTTGTCGTCCAACTCCCAACATCACTCTGTATCTGGGGTTACGCAGTGAACTGGATTGTGGAACTGGGACCAGTATGGCTAATTCGCAAGGTCTGCTGGGCTGCTGCTGCTGCTCAGAGAAGTGTCACCAAGCCTCAGCATTGCTTACTTGGGGAATCAACAGCCACATGAGGAAGGTGGTAAAAGAAAGCTCCTTTACCACATAGCCCAGGTGTAATTCAAGTGTGTTAAGCAAGTCTGTGGAGGAGCTGGAGCCTCTTCCCTGATGCTGGAGGGGAGCGTAGTCTCCTACTCTGGGTGTTTAAGGCAAGATGCAAATATTGCCTTGGATTCTGCTGAAATACTGCGCTGGTTCCTGAGTGCATGTGAACTTCTTAAGCTGCCTGTGCAGAGCCTGAAGAGTCCATGCGCTGAGATAATGCTAACTGTGTATCATTTCTTTATGTGCAAGTACTTTCAGCAGACTGTTAACTGAAGCACAGAGAGGTTAACAAGGTGAAAAAAAACCTTATGGAGAGAAATGCGCGGTGCTACCATTTGGGAACACATATCCTCGGTGTGGAAGTTGAAAGGATGGTATCTCGGTGGAGCTATAGCCAGTGAGGTCCCTGTTGTGGTGCAGGAGGTGTTTTGGATAGATGAAGTGAGCTCTTAGTGCTGCCCTTGATAAATGGGCTATGTGGAATGTCTTGAAGGAGAGCGGGGAGGGACCTTAATATTTCACCTGGCTTAGGAGGGAAACAACCACAGTTCAGCAGCAATTTCTTAAACTTCATGTTGTGCTTTTAAATTGAGTTAAAAGTTCCAGCTCATAATGCAATTTATACTTCGAAATACACTGACTGGGGTAACTTGTATGGTGCCAGTAGGGATTGCTTCTAAAGCCTCTTTTGTTCCTTAACTATTTTGGAACTTTATTTGTAAGAGTATCAACAGCACCACGTTCTACAGCATCAGGGATCTGGCTTGGTTGTAGAATTGCTATCTTTATGTCTGTATGATAACGTACTTCAGGATAAATGTTGAAGGACGGCTTTGCTCTTGAGCAGTCAAGGTAACTCATACCTGCTGTGGAAGTCCTAGCGATGGGAGTCTCTTCAGCCTTCAGCTGGTGCAAATTTGTGCTGGAGCAGAAAGTCAAAATATCAGTGTTGTAGAAAGCCCATTGTCAGCAGAAGCTTCTGTGGTCCAAATTCAGTCCTGAATGTACCTCTACACATTCCCTGTTTGAAGGGTTTTATAAATACAGCATGAACAATGTTTTAATCTGGCAAATGATTTTAAATTTCATGCACAGTTGTAATAAAATCCAACCCTCTTTTGCAGGTGTTGTTCCTAATGGGACTAGGGATTAAAACTCATGGATTGCTACTAACAAAAGAGTGGTAGATGCCTCCTGCATCAGTTAAAACACGTTCCCTGCAATCCTAGGGCCCTGGTTCACCTCCAGCTAAGTGATAGAAGTGGTGACTAGGAGTCTTCTGTTGCTGCATGGCCATGTGAAATAAAGTACAGCACCCAGGCTCTATGTGGAGGCCACAGATACGTCGTTACAGCACTGAGCACCTTGTCCTATGGATGGTTGAGAGTGTTTTTTCCAGCTTGCAGACAAAATGCATTCATGGCTCGTTACTACCCAGTTGTTCCTACGCCAGCATTGTCCTCTGGCTTGAACCCACCCTGCAAGGTATGAGCTGGAGGAAGCCGATCTGCTGGGTATGGCCCCTGGTCGCTTGGGAAGCAGGGTAGCTGTGCATGCACAGGGGGAAGCCAGGGTAGCAAGCGATGCCTGCTCGAGCCTGGCTGTTTATATTTACTGATGTTTTTGTGTCTTTTTGAACCATGACTGTGGGTATACAGTATTAAAAGCAAAAATAGGCATGCTGATGCAGTGCTTACCCAGCTGTGCAGGCTGAAAAGGAGGCAATTCCAGTCTGGGGAGGCTCATAGTACTTGTACTTCCTAAGTCCTGGTTTGGTAGTTGTGCTGTGCATGTTGATGATAACTCTATTTATGATGCCTCTATTAACTTAGAGGAACTTTGACTTCAATATGTTGAGTCTGCATTCTTCCTATTATTTAGCCTAAACTGAAGTTGCCCTTTTAAAATCTCGGGGTTGAGAACTAACTGCATAACCCTGAGTTTTAAACTCTTGGCATATTTGAGAATTTATTACCACTCTGTAAACTTTGATTGTTTAACTGATGGATACTTTTTTCCACTCTTTTTTTTCCACTATACTGTATGTGGTAAGAAGGGAGAAAAATCTTCCCTGTTGATTTCATCTCCCTTTCCAGCTGAAGAATTATCCAGACTTAGCCCGATAATGGGACATAGCAGTCACGTTTCAAATGCTGCTTTCTGATGCTCTCATTTAGCTAGGTCTGTGCTACATCTACAGTAATTTTGATGCAGCAATCACACTTTCTTTCCCTTTAGAGAAAACTGAAATCACTCAACTGCTTACACATAATGTATGCAGTAAATAGTATCTTAAAACTTCAGGTAGTTAGAAGAAACCACATGAAAGCATCTAGATCTGATATGATTCACAGTCACTTAAGGGTTTTGATTTCCCTCTATGAGTTAACAACTCTCTCCTTTAACTAGCAGCCTGTTTCCAAGGCAGGTCAATCTCATTTTCCTCTAGGAATTCAAATAGAGGAGAGCATCCGCCTGCTGTCAGCTTCTCATTTTGTCCATTGCTGTTTAACAATAGGATCGTTGAGTCACCGAGAGGTTAACGAAGCTTTTTTTTTTGTCAGTGGTCCAATCTCTTTGTATAGTTGTGTCGAACAGCAGACTGAACAGACATAATGGGAGAATCTTGTTGGTGGAATCATCAGGGTTGTCATTTTGTGATACCAGGGTGAAGACCTGCTTAAGCTTCAGGCTTCTACCTGTGTACGGGGTGGCTGATTACAAATCCCTCTGCAAGAACATGAAATATTAGCTTCTCTGCATCTTTTGCATTTAACAGTGTTGGAGTTAGGGAGATATGAACAATTACAGTTGGTTCAGCAGTAGCTTCCCATTTAGTATTTAAAATGGTTTTGTTACAACAAGTCTTTTGGGGTTTGGCATTAGGAAAAGGCTGAATTGTAGCCCTTAATTATGAAGTGGGGGAACAATTGCAGCTGGACAGACAGGCAGCGGTCCAGCTCATCTCGTACTGAGCAAGCAATGCTTTTGTGCTGTGCCATCCCACTGCACAAATGACTGTAACAGGCTGTTGCTAGATTGATTGGTTTTGATCTCTTTTAGAAAGAGGTTTGAAAGCTCTAATTTTGGGTTATCATAATAGTCCTTCAGGCTTCTGCCCTGTTGCTCTGAGCAAATCTGTTACTGTGGCTGCCCCAGAGCTTCCCGTGGAGGCAGTGCGGCATTAAAAACCAGCAATTAAATCCAGTTGTACTGGGACATCAGTGGCTTGGCTTGTGTAGGTGCTGGGGCAAAGTAATTGCAAGTAAAGCTTTGAAGGTACAGCATTTTGCTGGCAGCCCAGCCCCTTTGCATGTGCGAGGGATGGGGAGCTTTGAGGAGTTTGGGGGAATTAAGCTTGGGAAGATGTGGGATGGGGTTGTGCTCTGTGGCACGTGGGTGAGCTGTGAACTTGCCAGATGCCACCCGGGGCAGGGAGAGACTTCTCTTCCCCTATCTCTTATCAGCCTGTGGGCGAGAACATCCCTTGCTCAGCAGAGCTGGGTGGCGGTGGGACTTGCAGGAGTGCCCGCCGGTGACAGCGCTCCAAGCAACTCTTGCCTTTTCCCTCTGGAGCACCTCTCCAGGCAGGGTTTCTCCTACAGTTCGAGTCAAAGTGCACCCGATATCACTGCGACGTTTGCTGTTTGCCCCAGCCGTGCCTCCTTTCCAGGCGTGTCGTTAAGCGAAGACATCGTCAGCCGACTCACAAATGGCACTTTTACCGCAGCGTGCTGTGCTTCCAACAGAGCTTGTGTGGGAAATGGAAAATACAGAACTCCTCTCCGGAACACAACTCCACTTTTTTTTTTCCCCCCCTCCTGGGAGCTGCCGAGTTTCTGTGGCGGCTGGCGTACGTATGGCAGTGCCTTCTCCTGTTGGGAATGTTAAAAATACCCGCTACAATTTTTCCTTTCCACATACCAAAATATATTAATGTGCTGCTGCTTTGATTAGTCATTTCCTCTTCTTTTGTTCCTTTCGCAACAGGGTAAAGGACTGCGGGCGCATACTTCAGTAAAATCTTGTATGGTTAAGAAGTCTGAAGCTAAATAGATTCTTCTGGGTTAATACCTGTCTTTGTTGGCAGAAGACTTCTGTTCTCATCTGTTAAATACACATTTAAAAATAAGTCTGGATAAAGTTACTTTTATGGTGTTCACACTAAGAATATCTTTGCTGCCTAATATATTTTTGTAGGGGAAAGAAATTCTAATATGAACAAGGTTAATACTCCTATCGTGAATTTAATATATTCTTGCAGGAAAACTTAGGTGATGCATTGCTACAGGAAACTTCCAAATTTTCTCATTTATTTTGAGGCTTCTTGTCTTCCTCCTGTGCCGTCACCTCTGTGCACGCATGCTCCCCACGTTCCTGCAAGACCTTGTTCAGCGTGGGTGGAAAACTTTGTGAAAGCACCGGTGTGATGCTGTTAGGCTGTACATGGCTAAGTTGTGGGATAGCTTTGGCAGGCTCCATGCCATCTGGGTGTGGAGGTACAAAGGTTAATAAATTCAGCTATACGGACATGCTTAAACATTGCTCCCGGTGACTTGCTAACCCTTCAAGGCTGGATGTTTTTTTGCTTCTCCATTGCTGCTGCTGCTTTGGCGAAAAATTTGGAGAAAAGCTTTATCACCGGGCGGTCTGGGAACCCACAGAACAAGTGGTAGGTTTAAAACTTCCTTGTGTTTGGAGAAATTCAAGGGAGTAGGCTAAAATGTCTGACCAATATGGTTAAGGGCAAAGTTGAGTAGAAATCTGGAGAATTGAGCAATAAATTAAGACAGACCTTTTTGTAGGTATGTGCAAACTTCAGAAATACGTCCCCTTGTTAGCCATCCTTGTTAGCAATCTGTGATGGTTTTCCTGTCGTTCTGGTGCTGAAGACATCTGCTTTGCCCTGGATTCAAAGCGAAGGACAGCTTGTGCCTGCCCGGGGAGGTGAGGCTTGGGCAGCGGTGCTGCTCCTGCCGGGCAGCCTGAGGAGAACTGGCGTTGGTGGGGCTGTGCGAGGCTCGCAGGGAGGTGATTACCTCTTCTGGGATGCATAGGCAGATAATACACTTGGCTCTTTTCCTTGGCTGTTTGCAGCTCTTGTGTACAAAAACCTGGGTTGTTTTTTTTTTAATGAGCATTAGCCTCCCAGTACTCGGATGCCATTCATACTTTCACAGCAATCTGCTAAGGCAAAAAATAAGATCTGGACCGAAGGCCTTTTCTTCTTTTGTTTGTCTCCTCTTATTTTACATTTATTTTTTAAAATATAAACAAGAATACATAACACAGGAATGTATATTTAGATAGTTATATTTACTATATACACTGGGAAAGAGAAAAGGTTTCATTCCAGCTGTTTTTTCTTTGCAGATTGCTGTGAAAGTATGAGAGGAATTTGAGTACTGAGAAGCTACTGCTCATACCTGCTTTCCTCTATCCTTCCATGCTTGCAGAGACTGAATTGGGTATAAAGAGAAGAAAGGGCTGTAGCAGCCTCAAATTTCTCAAGAGATGGTCTTCGAATTTTTTTACTTGGAATTTGAGGCTCTGCCTCATTTGTGACCAGAGGGAGGTCAACTTTGTAATTGCTGTGGGTGCTGTAGAGCTTGTTTTAATCAAGTAATAGAGCATGGCAAGGGTAGGTGCAGAAGTCTCAGAATAAATATACTTAAGCTAGTGCAATTTATTGCTGTGTCAGAAAAGGATTAAGCTGTGTTGAAGTAAGATAGCCTGATACCCTCAGAGCTGAGACCCTTCACCTGCCTTTTTTTGGCAGAGCCAACTTTGGGAATGATGATGCACATGGTTATAGGGGGGATAAGATGGGTGACGAGCAGCTTTGTGACCCCAGCTGAAGGATGTGCAAACAGTTGTGCTGGCAATGCAAACCCCTGTGTCCTAGGAAAGGGTTAGCTAGCCGTGCTAGCTGAAAGAGCCCCGAGCAAACCCTGTGCTGGGCAGCGCTCGGCATCGGAGGTGTTGTATCATATCTGCCCCTGGTTTAGGGGGACGATAGCTGTGCTCTGAGGCTTTCTATGGATCCGAGGTGAAGATTATACTGTGAATATATATTTATACAATAGACCACAACAGATGTCAGAAGGCCTTTGTTGAGGTGCATAGTGTCTTTACTTGTGTAAATGGCTTTTGTGTGTGGTAAACCTGAGCTGCTATGGAATGTCACATCAACTTGGCTTGTACAAACCTCTGAACTTTCCAGACAGCTAATCAGAATAACAAAACAGGCATGGCCTGATTCCTCCCTCCTGTCCAGGTGCTGGGCACAAACAGATTTCAGGTGTGGTTGTGTGTGTTTAATGCTTCTGCCTGTCTGACCCAAGAGTCCTGGCTTAAATCCGCACCTGGCTCCTGCTGCTGGGCGGATTTGTGTTGCAGGAGACCCCTTGATGCTCAAAAACTACACGACATGCAGAACTGCTGCTCAGACTGGTAATCTAAACTCAGCTTTGGCCATTAATCTGCTAGCTTTGTCTCTTATTTTTAGTATGTAATCCTGCATTAATATGGCCTTGGCAAAAACCCAAGTTGTAGCATTGCCTGCAAAGCCAGAACTAACGAGTTAATCAGTGTCGGGTTTATTACAATGTATTGTTATACCTTGAGCAAACCTGCGAAAGCCATCCATTGCAATGCAGTTGGGCAATGCTGTGGTGAGAACAGTGATGGTTGTTTTTAATGAAGTCTGTATGTTGAGACTTAATTCTTTTCTAAACTTAATTCTTTTCTGAAATGGGGCTAAAAGGTGCAGCTGCTTTGCTGGCTGGGTTTGTTGGCTCTATCTGGCAGCTTTGGAGGAGAAGTGAGACTTGGCTGCTGCCGGGCTTGCAGAGGCAGCACCTCCCTGAGCGGCTGTACTGACGCTTGCCTTGCCTTAACATCAGCAGAATTGTTCATGTTGGTGCATTCGTATGGCTACTTGTGCAGCCTTTTTTGCTGTTGAACTATGCCTTCTGATAGAACACACGCGATAGAAAGTAACAGATGTAATGGGGCATCTTCTGGGTGTTCGGAGCTGCTGTGTGAGTGAGGGAGTGACCTTGGCTGCTATCGCTGCCGGCTTGGGATGCGGGCAAAACCGCAAGCTGAGAAAATCGGCGTCTGTGTTCAACCTTTAGTTTAGATTTTGCTGCTCTTTGGTCCTTTGTGAGAGCCTGTGAGAAAATGCAGTGAGTGGGGTTTTTTTTTTCCTTCGTATTTTGAGAAGTATCATTTCCCAGTTCCCCGTGAGTGGTGATTGAAGAGCAAATGTCGGATCTGGTCTCTGCTTGCAAGGAGAGCAGGGAAGGGGAAATGCTTACCCAAAAGACTGTGAGCTTGCTGCTCGGGTGTTTAAATTCGGCCTGTCGAATAGTTCCCGGTCTTGCGGGCAGAGCACGTCTATACATGAGCATGCGAAGGAAGGAGCTGGGGAAGCCTCAGGGACTCCCTGGAAGTAGCGATGGGAAGAGGCAGACTTGCTGAGTAATTCCCAGAGCCCTCTCCGGGCGCAGTCCTCCCGCTGGAACAAAGAAACCTTTGATCCTTTACAGGCACTTTGGAAGAAGGTAGTATAAAGATAATTTGTTATCTTCTGACTTTGGAGATAATAGACGCTAGTCTAGAAGCTAGTGATTTTAAGGGAAAACTTGCAGTTTCTGGATTCCGGTTGGGACAAGGACACTTTCCTCTGGCCATGATTGATGCCAGTTTTTATCCCAAATAACATGCCCTCGCAAAAGCAAGAAATGCTTTGGTTTCCTAAGGCTTTTCAGTCCTGAACGATATCAGTGACTTTGTTCTTGTGCTTTGGTGAACCCCGTCGCTGCTGGTGGGGAGGGGTCTGTGCAGTTTCAGGGTATTTGGGCGAGCTGCTGGGCAGGAGGGCAGAGCGTGGTTTTCCAGCCTGTTCCTTGCTCTGTGCCAACAACGAGGTTGCTCCTTTCACTGATGCCAGTTCCAACTTTGGGCTTTATCCCGCAGCCCAGGTGGTTTCAGGGCGTCAGCTGCTGCACGGTGAATCCCTGCCCTGCCTTATCTTGTGTGAACTTGCCTGGATAGCCGGGCTGCGGCGGCAGCTTCCCGCGTGCTCCCAGCAAACCCTTGCAGGAGGTACCTGGGTGCTCACCGCTACCGGCACCTGGACGAGAGCAAGGTCATCTGCCAGGGAGTGGTGGCAATGTTGTGTAGCCGTATTGCGCTCCCGGCTTGCTCTTGGCACTGCTGCTGCATTTTGTCAGGTGTTGGCTCTAAACATGTATGGGAAAAAAACCTAAAAGTCAAGGCTTTTGTTGAAGCAAAGCTACTCTTTTCTGGTATTTAATAAATGGCGAGTCTGTGTTAACTAACATCAAGCAACTGAGAGCAGACAGAGCCCAACAGATGGTACAAACAGCGGCATGTTTGGAATGGAAAATATTTACCTAGAGGGTATTTGAAGCACTGAGATTGTGCTCGGCACATGGCTTAATTGTATCAGCGTAATCAAGTGAAGAACAGCAAGAGTTATTGACAAGTCTCACTCTGCTCTTGCTGTTAGCAGTTTGTAGGGGGTGTCAAGCACTGCTGAGCTTCACTTGATCAGGTCTCCTTCCCAGAGGAGAGTAACTTTAATACGTGAATGGCTCAGTCTGTAATTTCGAGTGTCTGCAGCTTTCTTCTGTTGCTGCACAAATCATGCTGTCGGAGCAAGTATTTAAATGGAAGAAACCTGGCGCTTGAATGGCTGTTTATTATGCTTCCCCCCCCAGTCTTAGTTTTGAGAGGACTTCTGTAAACAGAACCTGGAAATATAGCTATAAAAGTAGAGTTTAAAAAGAATACAAAAAAAGTAGGTTAAATTTTGCCCTCCGGGTCAAAACTGACAGGGACATTTAGACCTTCAGCTTCTCCAGGTGGTGGATGCTTTGGGCATGCCTCCAAGTTGTACAGTTTTAAGTGACCTGTAAGAAAATTGCGTGTGGTCTTACTGGGAGCTGTGCCTTTTTCCTTACATAGGTGGCAGGTGAGAATTATGTGTAATATTTTATTTTCTTGTCTTAAAAACAGTGCTCAGGTGTAGTCGGCTCCTCGCTGGTATTTACTGGGCAGTGTGGTTTTTTGGGAATGGGTAACCCTTGAATGGAAAGGCTGGGGAAGACATTGAGTCATTGCAAGGGCTTCCTTGGTTGCCAGCCTTGCTCACCTGCTGAAGTTAGCCTGGTGTTAACGAACTCAGGCAAGTTTGATGGACTGAAATCCCTGCCTGCTCTGACAGCTTGGCTTTCACTCCTGCCTCTTAGTGTCGCATCGCAGCAGCTCTGCTGTCTTTTGTGTCTCGTTTTGGGGCGTGAAGAACACATCTTGTTTTTTCAGTGACATATAGGGCTGCTTAAAAAACCAAAACTAAACCAACCTAAGTTCTAACTCTGCATTTTTTTTCTTATACTGTAGCAATGCTGATGTTAAATGAACTGCCTTTAGGTTTTTCTGGTAGCTCTCTTTCCTAGAGCTTGAGCCCAGCAGTGCTTTAGTTAGTTAATGCTCATGAACAAAGTCAGAGAGCTGGTTGCTCTCACTGTATGGATGAGGAATAGGCATGGAGCGGCTAAACATCTTGTTTAATATTATATTTTACCTGTGGCAGATCGATAGTTTCCTTGTCTAGCCCAAGCTGCTGGGCATCCTCTCCTGAAAAGCGCTGGGGGAAGATGATTTTGGGAGTGAAGCTGTGTTGAGGAGGATCCTCTTTGCAGCTGGCTAATATGAAGTGTGTTGCTAATTGTGTGCAGATTAAGGATAAAAAAATACTATTATCTATTTGAGGAATTTATTGAATACAGATACTCCTCTGAGACTTGCTGTGTTCCTAGTGACTGTTGAATGAGAGGGCTTTCTTTTAGTCCGCTTGCCAGCTTGAGAAAATCCCGGGGAAAATACCCCAATTAAAGAAGCTGTTGCCTTAGCTAAATCATATGTGGTATCTCTTAAACTGCTTAGTATTTAAAAAAAAAACAAATTACCTTGGTACCTATATTTTCACCCCTTTAATGTTTTTCAGAGGCACAAATCCCTGGAGATTATGTGCATCTTGGGACCCAAGCATTTACAGAAGCTGTGCTTCTAACGTGCTGGGGCTAAGCTACGAGTGACTCATTAGCCAGATGGAGCTATCATTTATTTCTGTCTTCTCAAGTAAGCTAATCCCCTGGACCTAAACTGAATGAATATCCTGTGAAATGTGGTATCTGTGCAGGGTGAAATTTGAGATTTAAATGCAAAAAGCAAAGGGTGTGTTACAAAATCCAGGGCAGCGTTAACCAGCAGAGGAAGTCAGGTGCAAGCAATAATACTGCACTGGAGTTCAGAAATAGTTATTTTCTGTGGCATGGGCTCTGTTTAGGGGAACAAAAGTGCAATTCTTTTGTTAAATGCAGGATGGGAACAGTAACCGAGTCTGCACGCAGGCTGGGACAGATGCGGTTTGTTCCCCTCTTTCAGAATGACTGAAGGGATGTTGTGAGTTCTTGAATTTACGAACGAGACGGGAGCGTGTCTGCAAGTGGGGAGCCTGGCACGGGTGCTGGGCAGCCGGGCTCAGAGAGGCATGCCCAATAAATATCAGGTTAAATATCAAATATGGATGAAAGGTGAGTATTTAACCAAATATCTTGAAGTTTAAAAGTGGCTAAAGTTGCCGTGCCTCTTGTTGGCAGTAGCGAGGGGGTGTGGACGTGCGATTTCTGCCGGGTGTGCCTTGCCTGGGGATTGCAGCTTTGAGTGGGTAGAGGGCTGATGCAGCTGTCCTGGAAAGGTGTCTGAGGGAGGGCTGCAAGTGATAAAAGTCCCCTTGCCAGCACTTCGGGGGGGGAGAAGTAATATTTTTGTGAGGGTGTCTTATATTTCCATAGCTAACAGGAATGGGAGGAATTGTAAAACTAAATCCCGAGGAGCATTTAAGCTGCTACATGAAGGTTTTTAAGTTAACGTAGCATTCGCTTTTTTCTGGTTTAATTCAAGGAGCTTCTCTGTCCTGTTTCTTTTTGTATGGCATAGGATTTTTTTCCCCTATAGACTGCTTCTCTCTTTTCTTAGACGGTTTGTCAATCTAATACAGAAGTATAAATGGGAACACTTGTTTAGTAACCGTAGATTTTTGGAGGACAACTGGAAACTGCATATGAGCCAAATACCCCATGGCAAGGATGCTACTTCATAAAGATGTCTTGACAAGGGGTGGATGGTGAAGGATGTCATCTTGTCCTTCTGCGTACAAGCCAGCAGCAATGGTATCCTTCTAGAAGTGATTTTTAAATGCCCTTGATCATGCTAGGCTGAGATGGGAAATCAGTGTATTACCATCAGAACAGAGCTTGTTTGCCATTCCTGAGTGTCCTTAATCAATTCTAGTTACATTCTGAGGCTTTTACTTGTTTGGTTTTTTTTTGAAACCTGCTTCCCTGTGAAAGGCTGGATTTGTGTATGTGAAATTCCCTGCTGGACTTCAGAGATGAGATCGACGTCCCTCTGATCAGTGTTTGGGGTGGAAGCGTTCATTTGGCTCATGCTCTACTTCGCCCTGATGAGCGAGAGGAGGACAGGAGCAACAATTGAGTCCATGGAGCCTCCGAAACTCATCATTGCAATGCTGTGCTCTGGATCCGGCATGGGGTGCAAATGATCCCGTTGTACAAGTGGAGTTAAGTGCAGGGAGGGGAGAGCAGGGTGGTGGACAGAGGCTCAGCAGAGGTTGTGTTGCTCAGCCAGCTCTGAGGTCAGACCTTGTCTTGTCCAGTACATATTCCCCTCTTGGACTAACTGTTATAATTATGTATTTATGGCTCCTCTAGGAAGCAGCTGAAGCTTTAAATGTGTCTAGCCTCTCTGGTCTCAAAGCAACAATCATTTTCTGCTTATACTTGGTCCTGCCTTGATGACCATCATGCATCTTGACATTTGATGTCTCGAGCCTTTACAACATGTGTTTTGCTGGGTGCGTGATTCAACCTGAGCGTCTGGTGTCGGCTGCTGGGAAATGTGTAGGGATGGCTGCAGGGTGTGATCGTCCCGGCTTGGCTGAAGCAATCAGATGAATTTACAGCCAGCTGCGTGCTTGTGTATCAGCAAGGCAGAGGTGGGCTGTTCTGGGCATTTTGTGGTTAGGTATTGTAACTGTTGCCATAATGTATTGTAATGATCAACTTAATTACAGTTGTGAAAAATCTGCTTAATTACATATTTACTTCGGGGATTAGCTTTTCCCGTAGGTATTCAATATTGACTTTGGCTGAGACAAATTTTCAAGATCTGCTTCCTTCAAGAGATGACTAATATTAGATCACTTAGTGCAGGAAGCTGGTTTTATCAAGTAGCTGTAACTAATCATCTTGAAAGCTCCAGCTTAGTTTCGAGCATCTGTGCTTTTTCTTCCCAAAAGACAAGCTTTTCCTCCCATCCCTCTCCGCCCTTCTGAAACTTTCCGTGTTGGATGTAATTCTAGACCCAAGCCTTTTCGGTGAGCTGTGCGCACACAGAAAATAAATACAAACTGGGAGGAGACTTAGTTAAGACAACTGATGAACAATTAGTGTATTGAAATGTTAGTCTTTTATTTGGATAACTTAATAGCCAAATTAGAGTTCCCACTCCTTGCTTTCTGTGCTGCTCAATGCACTGTACAAATAAATTATCACAGTAACTCCTCTCTGCCCAGAAACTATTAGATACAACAACTCTTCCCTCTTCAGCTGGAGCCAGGCTCCAAACCAAGCTCTCGCCGAAGTGGCAGGATGGCAAGCCAGTTTACGATAGCAGCTTCCAGATTGCTAGTTGAGTTGAAGAGTTGTCTTTTCTTGTGTAGAGGAAAATGTAGTTGGAAGCACGTGCTTTCCATGGTGGCTTTCAAACTGAGTTGGTGAATCAGGAGTTGCACTTGCTTAATTAGTTTTAATTGTGTTTTTTCGATGGTTGGTGCTTTTTTTTACCTTGGAACAAACACTCTGGAGAGGGTTTGAATACTTCCTGCAAAAATCCAGGTCTGTTCATAGTGATCAGTTGCGAAATAGGAAAATTGGTCTTGTCTTGGCTGCAAAATTAGGTTTTTAGCTTCATCCTGACTTTTTTTAACTCTGTAATTCCTGCTTTAAAAAAAAAATAGTAATGCTCTGAGCATAAATAGTGTTTTCGGCAAATTATTCTGGAGTCATCTGGTCTGTTAGTGCCCTGGAAGTTGTACACTGTTACATGCACAAAATAAGTAACAGATCTTCCTGTTTTCCTATAAATGTGTGGAATCTTCATGAGTTTAAAGCTGGGTTTTAGACTTCAAAAAGCAGTTTTGAAAATACCTGATTCTTTATGGTTGACTAAAATTTAGGTCTCTCTCTCTTCCCCTCCTTCCACTTCTGAAGCTGTCATAAATCTGGGAACAAAAGGAAGTTGAAATTTAACTCCTACTTTTCAAGATAAAAATCTTAATTCCTTATGTTTGATTTATGGCAAAAAAAAAAGTGTTGCTCTGCATGTACTGATCCTTATTTGACAGGCTCTGAAAGTGCTGTCTCATGTATTTCTGAAATCAAAAGCTTTAACTTTATGAAATTCACTTGGGAGGGGAGAATGAGGAAGATGAAGAAAAGTAAGGAGAGAGGAGAACTGCTCTGTTCCAAGGTCAGCGGTCTTGCAAACTGCAGTTCTTCCTGTCCTGGTAGTGACTCCAGAAGTTGTTGATGATTGATACAGTTTAGTAATTTTATTAAAAGCTATTTTAAGGCTTCTCTAAAATAATGACAAAGCTTCTTTTATTATTATAATTGGTGGGGGAAATAGTATCGAGAAAGACCTGTTCAAAACCTAATTATTTTTTTTCTTTTTTCCCTATAGGTTTTTTAAATATAGCTAAGAAAAAGCACAATGGAGTTTTACGAATCTACCTACTTTATCATCCTCATTCCTTCTGTGGTTATTACGGTCATCTTCCTCTTCTTCTGGCTTTTCATGAAAGAAACTTTATATGATGAAGTCCTTGCAAAACAGAAAAGGGACCTAAAGTTTCCACCTACCAAGACTGATAAAAAGAAAACGGAGAAGAAGAAGAACAAGAAGAAAGAAGCTCAGAACGGGAACATCCATGAGTCTGACTCTGAAAGTACACCTCGGGACTTTAAGCTCTCTGATGCCCTGGGTACGGATGAAGAGCACGTTGCTCCTGTTCCCTTGAGTGTGACTGAAGCATCTACTGGCGTTAGAGAACGGAAGAAGAAGGAGAAGAAACACAAGGCGGTTCAAGATGATCATGTAACTAAGGAGTCAGAAGGATCCAAGTCTTCAGGCAAGAAAGTAGAACCAGTCCCTGTTACAAAACAGCCCTCTCCACCATCTGAATCAGCAGCATCTAAGAAGAAGCCTGGGCAGAAGAAGCAGAAAAATGGAATGGGTATCTGATGTTGCATATGCTTCTTGCACAGAACGCCAAGACCGTGTTCTGCTTTTTGCAAGGCCACAGAGTGTCTCTCTCAACTGTTCTGCCTTATCTCTATGGGGCAAAGCTCACTTCTAACCTTTTTCCTTTTGACGAGCTATTGCTTTTTTTCCCCCCTGTTTTTCGTCTGGCAGCAATGCTCTGGTTTTCCTCCTCCCGTCCTTGCTTTCTTCTACTAAAGCTTGTTGAGGGAAACGTATTTTGCTTTGCTCTAGGGTTTGGCTAGTTTGTTCTCAAGCTGTCAAAATTTTGATTACTTGAAAGAAGTCATTAGATGTTTGCTGTGTGCTTTCTGATGTCAAGCTATAAAAAAGTAGAGCCCTAAGAGTGGTTGTTCTGATAAGGAGGGGCATCTAGGGAAAAGTGATAGCAGACTGTGCAAAACAAATCACTGTTTAAATGCAGGCTTAATGTACGAAGAGGTGTTTGGTGGCTGATTCCTGGAAAGAAGCACTTAAAGCTGCTTCCCACCTGCTACATCTCTATAATTGAATGGAACTGATGCTAAAAGAAAACTGGTCCAGCCATTGTAACTGAAACATGCAACCTAGAACAGACTGAAAACTCTATAGTCAGAATCACCCGTGACTGTCTTGACCATATCCTCAGCAGAAGTCAACATGTCTCAGTGTGGTTGTCTGACTATGAATAGAAGTTAAAGAATAAAAATACTTCGGTTTTCACTTATTTCCGAAACTGGGTATTTGCAGAGCACCCTTTTGAGATGCAGGTGTAACAGGTTTGCTACAGGGAGTGAGGAAAAAGAATGACATTGCTGCTTGATGTGGTGGATTTTTTCTTTTTCCAAAAAAAGGGAGAAAAAAGACCCACCCACTACCAACCGAAAAAAAAAAAAAATCAAATCTTGTTTGTGGGTGTTCTCCGAAAATCTCTGTGGCATGGTTAAAATGTGGTCTGCAAGCACTATTCTGAGGGCAGCCACAACTAACTCTTATCCGTGATTACAGGAGCTAACACCATAACCCGTACTGTGTGTGTCAGCTCTGACAAGACTATTATATAGCACAGGCTGTCCAAAAAGATAAAAAATTTCTCACTAGAAACAACTTTTAAAAAGAACAGTTCCCTAATGTGAAACACTTATTTTCTGCTTCTCACAGTCCCAGTAGCTATTGGGGGTGTGTGTGTAAAGTACCCAAGTGGGTTCGTGGAGGGGAATAAAATAATTCCTGCAAAGGAGAAACTAATATGGGTAACACGTGCTGTCTGCTCTGTCGCAGTAAAACCTGGATTGGATTTGTTAAACTGTTACGTTCATTGCTGTGTGTTCTGCTTGCAGATGAAATTTCTGTCTGTCAAAACACTAGGTGCTGTGGCTCTTGACTCTGCTAAACCTTTCTATGGCTTTGGGGTCTTGTCTGATACGGGAAGTGTATGTGTTTGTGAGTGCGTATATATATGGATAACTTTGTGTGTTCTGATTTAAAATACATGAGTTTCTTTTTTCTGGGAGTGGACTTTGGTGGTTATTACAGATTTACTGAGATAAAAGTAATGATGAGAGTATACAGAAGAGCATATTGTCTTAATTGTCTGTTACAGATGATCAAGATACTAAGACTGATTCTGTTGTATCTCCTGCCAAAAAGCAAGACCCAGTGCTGCTCCACCAGGAGATAAAGCAAGAAAATGTATCGGGAAAGAAGAAAGCCTCTGCAAAGAAGCAGAAAGTTGATAATGGTGAGAATACAGACTGTGACTTAGTTCAGATAAACCTGACTGTTAAACCTTTTTGCTATCCATGCTTTAGTTTCTCTTCCTTTGGAAAAGAAACTTGTAGAAGAATAACTCTTTAATTTGAAAAAGCAGGAATTCCAGGTAGGAAAGATTGTTCAGCCTGAGATACTGTTTAATTTTATGAACATCTGGTACCACTGAACATGGGATGATGCTGTGAACCTTTCTGAGCTCTTTTGGATCCAAACATCCATGCCTGAATTGAGAAGTAATGTGCTGACTTAGAGTATAAGCTGAGCAGGCTCTAAGTTGCTCTGAGCAAGGCATGTCTGGAACCGTTGCAGTCATCTGCCCCAAACAAGACTGCAGTTTTTTTAGCCGATTGCTTTGACCACGTTCCTCTCTTACTGTCCTATTGTTAGCTAGCTGTTGCTCCGACATAAACTGTTCATCTTTGCTGTCAAGGCCTTTACTGTTCGTCATCCCTCATTCTCTGCCAAGATGCTGTTTCTTGTCTCCTCTTGGCTCAGTGTGCCTCTGTGTTTGTGTTTTTTACAATGAGTGCCGTTGTGCCTGTGGCTTTGGGAAGAGCGTGACCATGAAGTTCTGTGAGGCCACCTTGTTAGCTTCTCAAAACTCTTCTTGACTGGGACGGCTATGAAGAAGCTGGCGGCTGGTAGACTGCTCCTGGAATAGATAATGTTGGTCACTCTTTTCTTTATACTTTGGTCAGGTCATTAGGGTCCAAATCAGTCATGGGCCTTGGTCAGGCCAGGATGGGGTTCCAAGTAGTGTAGGGTTCCTGTATGTTACAACAACTGAAAAACTTTCAAATTATTCCTGGAAGAAACCTAGGGGAACCTAGGATGTGATTGCCTTTTACAGACGTTCTTGTGCTTTTCTTGATGCATCCATTGCCCTTTTTTGGACCACAAACTTGTCTGTATGTGGCAAGTAAGTGTCAGTACCAGCTCAGCCAGCATTAAAGCTAAGCTGTCAGTGCTACAGGGGAATAGCTCATGCATTATTTGAATGCAACCTGTTTTCTTTTAGAGCCACCTTTCCAAAATGACAGAGCAAAAATTAGCTGTGGTGGGCATCTGGATTAGCCAAGACAGTACTATGGGGATTTCAGATGTTACTGACACTGCAAAATGTCTCATTGATATTAAATAGGTTTTGAAAGGAAAGAAATAAAATGAGGAGGGGAAGTTAATAAGGAGAGGAAGAGAAAAGGTGAGGATTGTAACTGGATTAGGTGGTGAATATTTCTGCTAGAGGAGAGCTCTCCTCACTTCTGAGCTTGCAGTGTACCTGCAGGTGTTTGCTGGTTGCTTAAGTGGAGGGACTCTAGCAGGTGATGCAAAAGGTCCATCTGGCCTACTCTGTTCCTTAACAGCAGCCAGAATACAAAAATGTTTTATAACTGGCTCTCTGGCAGCCAGGAATGCGTATTTGTCTTGCACTGATGCCTGAAACCTTGCATCCCACCCAATTCCTCCTCTCTCTGGTCTGCCGCGTGGCATCTGTTGTCCATCAGCTCTTCAGTCTGGGCTGGCTGGGTCAGTGAACGTTCCTGCTGTGGCATGGCTCTGTGCACAGCGTCTTGCATACTTTAGGCAGCGTGGACCAGCAGCTCAGGAGCTGGGCAAAGAGCAAATCCAGCTCTGTTGCTGGCTATATCTGTTGTCCCTGGTCTGTCGCTCTTCCTCTCCCCTCCCCTGCTTTTGTCTCAGCAGCGCAGGCTGAAAAGTTCTTTGGACAGAGGCTGATCCTCACCACATTTATACAGTGCTGTGTGAACAGAGACCCGAGGTCGGTCAGTACCTCTGGGTACCTTTCTGAATATTAATGATGCTTAAAGCCTGCTCTGACAGATGAGATGTCTTCATTAAGTGCAGTTGAGTCTGCATTTGAAATAAGCTTGATTGCTGTCCCTAATGCATGTTCTGCCTAAATGGTTTAGTTCACAGGTGCTGTAATCTGGGTGAAAAAGCTGACAATAGGTACTAGCTTTTAACAGAATAGGGACAAAAGACTTTACTATAGTCACGCTTCAGGGATGCTGAATGGTTTCATACGCAGCCACAAGTAAACCAGTCTCATTGATGCTATGTGCAACTTTCTTGTTAAAGTGAAATGAAAGTCAAAATGTAAAGCTTCTCTGCTACTTGTTAAAATGCTAAAAGGCAGCTTTGGAAATAGAAATTTAATTGAAGCTATTAAATTACTCTGCATTAGAGACCTTTATTTAATGAACTTACCTGAAGAGCTTTAATGAGTTAAGCTGTGAAGGATAATAGAAACAGAGAGTATAACTAACTGTTGAGGTTAGAGATGCTTTAATCCAACTCTCTAATATGTTATGTACCTCTTCTAAAAATGTTGATGTTAATTATTACAAAGCTTTAACCCATCCTGTGGACTTTTGGTTACAGTTTTGGTGGATGAACCTCTTATTCAAGCAACTACTTATATTCCTTTGATGGATAATTCTGACGCTGGCACTTTGGAAAAGCGAGAAGCGGTTGAAGTAGTGAAACAAAACGTGAATGAGGGGATCCAGAAGAGCAGTGGCAAGAAACTGAAGAATGAAACAGATAAACGTAAGAAACCGATAATGCAGTCTGTCTCTAGCATAGCCTGCCTGGAAACTGGAACAGGAAAAACATGCTGTGTATGTGGGAAGGGGGAATCTTCTCTTATTTGCTATGAAGAAATGATTTGAGGAAAATGCTTGTGGTTGGAGGACACTGTTCTTTCTTGTGTTCGTTTCTCCCCTGTCTCTGGCACTGTTGAAAGCTCTTTGCGCCATCTGAATCCTTTTAACGTTGACTGTAGGCTTTTGTGTCCTCACAGTGAGCAAATGGGTGATCACAGACCACGCAGATGCGCACGAGCTAGTTTCACAGTAGATAGTGCAGGCATCGCTAACGTGATGGATTGTAAACCAAGAGCTTTCAGCACCGGCTGTTGGAGTCTGCTTGAGACTGGGAGTGCAGCCTGTACGCGGTAGGGCTGTTCATGGAGCTAGCTGGGGCTGACCAGCCAGCGTCTATCTCCAAGTGCAACACGGAGTTACCTGAAGCAAATTGCCAGTGGAGACTGTCTGGCAGTTTCCAGGAAGACTTTGAATTTTCCTTTCAATGCAGCTGGAATTGGTTGGGACAGGGAAGCTTCCGAAATACTTTCCCACGGAGGCCTGGAGTGATTCATGAGCATTGTGTCCCAGCCACTGACCTGCTCAAAGCATCCCAAACTTAGTGAGCCATGAGGTGAGACCCTCAAATTTGTGGGCAGCCAGAGAGGAGAAGCCAAGTGACTGAGCAGTGATTCCCTGCTCAGGTTTGTGCAGAAGGCTGGCTCTCCAACATTGTCTGCCTGGTCACTCACTGCACTCTTTGGAACCTCTCTTTACTCTTGTCTTCTAAAATGCTCACTTGAAAGCTTCCTGGCAATGCTTTGTGGTATCTAGACTGGATTCCCACTTGCCTGAGGCTCCTCTTGTGCTTCTAGCTCAATGGCTGCTTATTACTGACCTGCAGCATCAAAGCCTCTCACGTGCACCCGTCCCTTCTCATTTCCTTTGCAAGCTGTAACCTTCTATATGAGCTCCTAATTCTCCTGTGTCAGCTGGGATTTGCCCTCCCAATATAGAAATCTTCCCCTATTCTAACTGTAAGCTTCTTGCATGCAAGGGCAAAGTCTTCCTGTCTTCAGGGAGCACAGGGCTCAGGCTGGTCCAGGCAAAGCTGCTATAGACTCCTGGCTAACCGGACTGTGGTCTCAGGATTTTGGCATATTTCTGGTAACAACATCATTGATGATGTCAGTACAGTAATGATGTGATCTGAAGTCTGTGGCCAAGACTTAAGTTGGATTTAGGAGTAAGAGAGGGTGTGCTAGAATTTCTCAGTGCTTCCCCCCTGCCTCCCTGGACTCTGTTATTCAGTGATTTGTTTTTATGCTTGGTAATTTCTCTTAGGGGCTTAGTACCACCAGCACTTTTTTGTTCTTAATTCATTTTTCAGTTCTGGAGAGGTTTGGGTTTGATGTGTGGCTTGGTTTCAGTGGCACTTGTAGAACTATGGTAGGAACCTTCTCCACGATGTCTGGGACGTTTTCTGAACGACGCATCACTTTTAAGCTTTTCCTTTTTGCTTTTTTTTCTTTTCCTTCCAGTCCCTTGATGCACTTTTGTGCACTGGTGAATATTTGACAGAGATACTGGATGCCTCGGTCTTGTGCTTCCATTTGCTTAAGTTAGGGGGCCACCTAATGACGTATGTGCATCCTGTTTTTTATGAACAAATGTTTTTTTTGTTCCTGTAAGACTATTGATGAGTTGAATTGTGTTTCCTTGTGTGTGTCTTTTTAAATACTTACTGATTTATCTTCCTACTGCTGAACTCCTTCTGCAGCAGTTCATTTCCAAACTTAGACTGATGGAATATTTTTCTGGTTTCCATATATTGTAATCAGAAATGTGCCAGTTCTTAAGTATGTTACCTTGTCACTTGCTTATTGTTTGTGAAGCCAGGCTGTCCTTTAAATTGAGAGCTCAGTTTGAGTTACTGTCGTAATACACTAGAAAGGACTCTTCAAGTTTTCACATGAATGCTATTTTTTCCCCCAAAATCTGTGTTACGCTTTGTCTTCTTGCTAGCAACACTATAAATGTTACCAACTGTACAAACAAAGTGGTGGGATTTTTTTCTCCAAACTGTCAGCTGGCAGATTGTTATCAGATTTAAATCAGAGTTCTGTTGTTTTTGCTGAATGTTCATGACCTTTTGCTTCTTGGCATTTCAGACTGAAATTAAATATAATGCATAATGATACCCCATCACATGCTGTTTCGAGGCAAAATAAATAATTCTGTATGGAGTGTAAAGTAAATATATCCTCCCTTCTGTGTTGCAGAGAATGCTGAAGTAAAATTTAAAGACTTTGTAATGGCCATGAAGAATATGATCTTCACTGAAGATGAGGCCCGTTGCATAGTGGAGGTGTTAAAGGAAAAATCCAGTGCAATTCATGATGTCTTACAAAAGGTGAATGACTGCGGGCGGGGGGGAGAGAAGACTGTTAAATAAGCAGAAATTAGAAGAGGTGCTGTCAAATTAGCTATATCAATGTTCTGTTGCGATTTCTGTATTCTGTCTTTGGAAGACTTTTTCCAGCTGGTCTGTGCTTGCTTTGCATGCAGAAAGCAGTTGTCAGATGTCTGTGTGCTGCCATCTGCCATCCCATGGGCTGGCTAGACAGGCTGATGGCTTTTGACTGCTCATAAAGAGCAGGCATAACTGTGGAGAATAAGGTATATAACGTAGGTCTGCTGCTGCAGCTGACGCGTGTGTGTTGGCATGGGGGAAGGCTATCTGGTGACTTTCAGGAGTGATCTTTCCCAAACGCGTAAATAGGATAAACTATAGTGGAAATTAAGAAAAAGCTGCTGTGGCTGTGTGCTGAACCAGCTAATTCTGTGTTTTACAAGTCTCTTCGTCTCGTAAGTCTATACATTCTAGTCTGCTGAGTTCTTTGGATATTTTTCATAGGATTGTAGGACAATTGTAGACTTGAGGGGACCTCAGAGGGTCTGTAGTCCAACCTTCTACTCAAAGCAGGGCCAGCTCTGCGGTCAGCCCAGGCTGCTCAGGGCTTTATCCAGTCCGGCTTGAAACCTTCAGGGACTGAGGCTGCACAACCCCTCTGGGCAACCTGTGCCAGTGCTTGGCAGTTCTTTTTTAATTTTTGTATTAGGACAGAAGAGAGTAGTGACCACCAATATCTTAGAAATATCTACTCCTCCCTCCCATGATTCATTATGATTGTCATTTTGTGCTTGTAACATCCTGTTTGTCACACTTGAAGTCTTGCAATTCTGTATTCTTCTGCAGATATGGTACCAGAACAGAAATGCAGAACTGGATATGTGTCAACTCAATTAACGCAATATAGTAGCATATCACGTAATTCGGGCTGGAAGGGACTTCAGGAGGTCGTGCAGTCCAACTGCCTGCTCAAAACAGGGTCAACATTGAATTCGGAGCAAGTTGCTTAGGGATTTGTCCAGCTGGGTCTTGCTCCAAGGACAGAGACTTCACAGTCTCTCTGGGTCCCTATTTCAGTGCTTGACTGAAAACCTTGTAGTCGTACACTTGCAATGGTATCCCCCGTTTTATTCAGAACATCAGCCAGCTTGCTTGCTGTATTTGTTGTTGCTGTGGTTTTTTTTTTAAGGAATATTTTGTGTTGAAGGTAGACCTCTAGGATCAAAATGGGTTCCTGGGTTTGTATACAATCAAAAATTGTAGGTTTCCATAGATGGAAATGTGACTAGTGACTATTTTCCTATCTGTAGCACATGCAAGACATTGTCAATGTGTTTTGTGTATGTATGCAGGACAATACCATTAAAGGAGAACTTCCAGACAAATTCGGAGTGGGTTTGGGGGACTGACACTCCTCTTTGCTGCTTCAGTTATCAGGCTTCACTCAGTGAGGTCGGCAGCTTGCCCCTTACCACAGTTATTTCATTTTGGGACCAGTATACACCTGGCAGGACCACGGGGATCGTTCCTCTAGTTCTGTTCCCTGTAGTATCTCTGAAACTTTGTGTGTCAGTGTGCCAGCAGAAACATAATTATGTCAACGGGAGGCTCTCCTGTGAAGTGGAAGGAGAGACCAGATCAGTGTTTGTTTCCTTCGTAGCAGATATTTCAAGAGATTAAGTTTGTAGTTATAATCCAAGTTGGGTTATACCTGCTTTGAGTGTGGGTTGGACCAGGTGATCTTGGAGGTACCTTCCAACCTCAATTACTGAATGATTCAGTATGTCTGCATCTTTTTCCTTCATTTCCCTTAATGTCTGGTCTTTGTTTTCCCCAGTGCCACCACAGCAGCTCTCTTCCAACGCGGAAGCACCTTAAGAGCCCATTTATTCTCTTAATTGGTTTCAGTGCGTTTGAAAATGCATTTCCTTGTCTAATGAAATCGGTGCTGCAGGATCCATTAGCAGCAGAATCGGGTACTGGTGGTGCCATGTACGCCATGCAGACGGATGATTCGGGGGCAGGAGGGGGTGTTTCTTCCTCTCAAGTTTGCTCTGCTGCCTGCTAGTGTGCTGTGCAAGTACTTCTGGCGTGTATGATCATTTTTATGTACTTTTGCTGCAGGCTAGCAAGGCTGAGTCGGCTGCAGCTGCACATCAGCTACAAGACAAAGAGAAAATGCTTGCTGCGATGAAGGAGGAGGCAGCTGTTGCAAAGGAGCAGTGCAAGCAGCTAACCCAGGCAAGTATAAAGAGGTTCAGGTGTATAGAGAGCCATGGGAGAGGAGCAGGGGCTTGTAGGTCTAGCAGCCAGCAAATGCTGATTTACTGAGGTTAGTATAAGTTGAAAGATGGAATTTTTTATATTGGGAAAGCTTACCAAGACACTCTGTTTGGTTTTATGATGCTATTAATGTATTTATGCAGAGTTATTTTCCAGTAGGTTTTCCAGAGAGTTCATTTACTGAGACTCTTTAAGCTGAGACTATTTTTCTTTTCAAAAGGTTACTTTAAAAACACTTCCTTCCTGAGTATAATTTGGTTTTGTGGATGCAAATGTTAAACACCTTTCCTGCATCGCAGTTTTAATTTGGTACGTATTCTAGCATTCACATGCTTGTGTGCTTCTAGGCACAACAATCATCAGTTTTCTTTAAGAAGGAAGGTACAGAAAATGTAGACTGCCTGATTAGCCCCTTGAGTTGCAGCTCTGATTGCTTTAGATTTACAGGGTTGCTGAGGTACCACTGTCAAGATTAGTTTGTGAAACTTGACTTTTTTTTAATGAAGGTTTCAGAGGAAAGCAGTTACGGTAGAACAAATAGGCAGTATGGAGTGAATTGGAGACTCTTCTGGGGGGAGGTTTCTTATGTTTTGGCTAGTTTGGAAGCACATAGGCATTAGACTCAGGAAGGTTGAGTTGTGGGACAAAAGTTGGGCACAGAAAGCTGGGTGGCTGAAGACGGGAGCAGAATGGCCAGTGGACATGGGAGCCTTGACAGATGAGAAGGGAGGAAGGGAGTGGGTGTTGTGTGAGCTCCTGGCAGGGCACAGGTGGGTGTGTATTTGCAGGTGGTATCGAGAGGTTTGGGATAGTCAATATGTAACTGTAGGAAGAAAGGATGTGCGATGTGTTTGAAGGGAAAAAAGAAACTCTGGCTCAGGATTGCAGGATGAAAGGCGGGAGGCATCCGCTGCTGAAGAAGCGGAGGGAATGTATGAAGGAGCCTGGGCGTGGGGGAAGCTGATGTGGTTGGGGAAAAAACATCTGCAAAGTGGTGCTTGTGAAGGCAAGGCGGGAGCTGTGGAGAAGTAGGGGTCATCGGGGGTTTTTGCCATCTGGATTGGGGGAGGGAAGGGAGAAGGAGAAATAAATAGGCATTCCTGCAAGCTGGGAGAAAATGGGTAAAAGTAAAGTTGCTGCAGTGCTAAAGTATCAGGATAAACATGGGAAAAAGCTCAGCTTGACTGACAAAAAGCTCTTATCTTCTAATGAACATGTTTGTCTGAAAACACTGCCAAAAGCCACGGAAGGACTTTACAGTGCAGTGATATTCCTGCAGGGGTGTTGATAAAGATGATAACTGGAGAGGATAAATGAGAGCAAGAGGTGCCTGACCTCAGAGGTATTTGGCAAAACGCAAGCTAGGTGAAAGTTAATCTTCCCAGGATCTCTGGCACTGCCTTGACAGGGTAGCTGAGTTAGCGAGGACTGCAGATGGATGGTGGAATTGGTGGAAGGGTAGAAGGAAGCTGCAATATGTCCTAGAGCCCTTCTTTTTGTTGCATCTTTGCAGATGCCGATATAACATGGAGAAGGCTTTGTGTCAAGCTGTTTACACTGTATTTACAAAAGTGATTTAAAATGTCTGGTATGACTCCAGTTCCTAAATGCCTCCGTGAACATGAGCTTGGGAACTCATGTCACTTAGTTCATTCGGGGGGAACAGCCTCCTGAAGCTAGTAAGTTGGATCTAAAAGAGAGAATAGCTTTTATTTAAATTAAAGTGTGGAAAAAGCTATAATTACTCTGAAGAGATGGAGGGTATTCAGGCTAATAATTTAGAGCACTTAAATTATGTGTCTGGCACTGTGAGGAGCTGCGTGCTGTGCTGCGTAGCTGGAGACACCTGAAGCTTAGATGGTACAAATACCTCGTTCTGCAATGGGAGCTTGCTGAAAGCTGCACTTAATGTTTTTGCTTATTACAGCAAGTGCATTTATATTGCAGAGCAGCAGCTCTATGGATTTCTTAGGTGTCTGGGTTGAATTACTAGCTAATAAATGATTAATCTAAATAAGAATTATTTTTATTTGAAAGCTGTAATATGGCATCATGCTGGTGGGATTCAGGGCTTCTCTGGCTGTTTCTGGGTACTAATAGCCCATCTCCTCTGATAAAATTGTTGGCTTTGCAACTTGCTACAAAGCAATTATTTGCTCTAAAATGCTCTGTAGTTTTGCCGCAGTTTACCTGCATTCCTCCATTTTGCTGAACTTGGGATGAAAATCTAAGCTCTACCCTGTGTGATATCTGTAGCTTTAATTGTTAGGACTCTCTGTAGTTTGGCCAAACTCGATAGAAGAGCTGGAGTCTTACTTTTGAGACAACAGAAGATCAGTGTTTAAATTGGCAAACCTCTTTTTAATAAACATGAAATTATGCTGATCCTAAATCCTCATACAGGTGCTGGTCAGGTCTAATGCTGTAACTTCTCTGAGCAAAGATTGA
Source organism: Pelecanoides urinatrix (assembly GCA_013400755.1). Classification (NCBI taxonomy): domain Eukaryota; kingdom Metazoa; phylum Chordata; class Aves; order Procellariiformes; family Procellariidae; genus Pelecanoides; species Pelecanoides urinatrix. The sequence goes on from VZTQ01005873.1 coordinate 208,329, forward strand.
TGCTGACTTTGATTTGATGCACACTTGCTATATATTTAGTTATCTTAAAACACTCACTATTAGACTCTACAAAGGAGCAGTAGATGACTTCTTTCCCTTTTTCCTTTCACTCCCACCAAAGGAGCTGGTTGCAGAAAAGGAGAGAAACGGCTTGCTTACAGCGAAAATGCGAGAGCGCATCAACACACTAGAAAAGGAGCACGGCACTTTTCAGAATAAAATACACGTTAGCTACCAAGAATCTCAGCAGATGAAGATAAAGGTAAATGCTTTACCAAAACCATTCAAGTTGATGGTCATGCACAAGCAGGTCAGTGCTGAGAAACCTTTGCTTTAGCCAGGGTGCAGCATTTGTTGTTTGCTCAGACAGAAACTGGCTTCACTAGTTACCCTGAGCCTTGAACACAGTGTGCTGGTAGCTGGTGGTGTAACACATCTCCATGAGCATGGGAAACTCTGTGGCAGTTTCCTGACTTAAAAGAAAGACAAGAAGTTCTCATAGGTGACTTTTGTAGTCTGTGAAAGACCAGTGCTGGCTAGGCAGCTGGTCTCTGGTCTTAGTTACTTCTGCTTTATGGTATTCTGCTGAAATGTTATTCAATTTAAGTGTAAAATCTAACTGAAATACTCAAGAGAGCCACTAGTGCTGATGATCATTTACCAGCTGATAAATCTCATTTTTTTAAAAAATTATAGTAGAGTGACACCATAGCATAATATACAAGAAATATCATTGCCTACGAGAGTGCTTTGCTGAAAATATTTGAAGGGCAGACACTTGCATTTTAAGACCCTTGTTACTCTCTCCTGAAGTTGCATTATAATGGAATGACCTCAGAAGAGTTTGTTTTATCAGATTAAAAAGTTTGACTTAGTTTTCTCAGAAAAATGGCCTCTCTTACACCCACTTGACTGGTGCTTAGATTTGACACGCTATTATTTTTTCCTATATAAATGTCACAGCATCAAGCTGAGCATGCGAACTTTTCAGCTTTAATACTTTATCTTCTGTCTCGGCACTTTGGAGAGTAGCATCTATGCCGTTTTGGAGCAGAACTATGTTCTCCAGAGCAGAGACAACTTCATTTGAACCTACACAGACAACTGCATATTGAGAGGGTCTTACAGCTGGCTGGGAAGAGCGAAGGAGATCTGGGCACAAGCGGGTTGGTTTTGCAGGCGCTCTGTGGCAGGCAAAGCTGGAGGAAGGACGTGGAGAGGAGCCAGTGCTCTGGTTCTGCTCCCCCTGCTGATGTGCTGTAGCATTGCAGAGAAGCTGAAAATTGTCCAAGCTTCCAGTTATATGGTGCTTGTGTCCTTGCTTCTATTGGCGTCTTGTATATCTGTTGGCATTAAAAAAAGGGGGAGCGGGAGGGGAACCAAGAGAACTCCCCAACAAACACCCAAGGACCAGCTTGTTATGTGTGTTGGTGCTGAATTGGAGGTGGCTGCCCTACAAGGGACTGCTGTCTCCTGCTGTGGTTGTTACGCAAACATTTGTTTGGATTTTTTTATATACAAAATCCTCATTGGTGAGTCAGCCATTTGATGAAACTGGGTGTCAGCCATATCTACAAACTGGCACTGGGAGAGGAAGAAAGTATTAGAGCTGTATGTGCTTGAGAGGATTTTCAAAGCAGGCTGTTGGGCTGTAAGAACAGCTATGCTGTTGCCTGCATATGCAGAGTCCTTTTTTCACCTTTGAATCCTGTCTTTTGATTTTGTTTGCGCTATTCTGAAGCAGCCTTAGGCTATCAGGGATATTCTCTGCCACATTTTCAAACAGTGTTGGAAATGCAGTTGAAGCATATTATTGCCTAAATAAAGAATCTGTTTCACAATCTTGACTTCAGGATATTAGATGAGAACTAGCCTTTTGCAATTTACATGATATAATCTGTGTATTGTTAGTTATTTTATACTTTTTTGGCTTTGCTTAAAGGCTTTGTAAACTTCTAGTGTTAGTTCACAGTGCACTTATTTTATTTCCCTTTGGAAAAGTAATATATTGATGTCCAGTTATTGACAAGTATCTAGCTGAGCAATTGGTATCCTGAGTAACACTTGTGTAGTTTTTAAACAAACAAACCAAAAAGGTTGCCTTGGTAAATAGTATGGTATAAAAGGAAACCAGTGCTTTAATTTGAGCAAGAGGGTCTGAGTTGCACAGTTTAGTTTAAGGGTGGGTGTGAGGAAGGACGTAAAGCTGCCCCTCTCCCAAAAAATCCACTTAATTTTATTTACTGTAGCTATTGTGATATCTTATCTACTGTTACAAGTTATTGGGTTTTTATTTCTCCTTAGTTTAATCTTTTTTGGAATTGATTTTTTTCTTCCCCATCAGTTCCAGCAACTTCGTGAGCAGATGGAGGCAGAAATAAGCCACCTGAAGCAGGAAAATGGTATCCTGAGAGATGCTGTCAGTACTTCTACCAATCAAATGGAGAGCAAGTATGTTAGCGGCTACTCGGAGCTCTGTGTGTTTTTAAGCCTTCCCTGAAGAATTGTTCTGGCTTCTGCTCCTTTTGTTCCCATCTCCTTGGCTGTCTCTGAATTTGTGGTTAAACTAGCAACACAGTTATTTTGGGCTGGGGAGGTAGCTATTTGTATTTGCATTGAGCCAAGGCTTTCCAAACAGATTATCGTCTTTTCTCAGTTTGAAGCTTGAGCTTTTAGAGAGTGGGAGCTGAGGCTTTAGCAGAAAGAAGTGCAGAAGTGCTCAGCCACAGTTGGTGTTTTTGGCAGGGTACGAATCCTTTCCCCTGGGGCTTTAGGAGAGGTGCTGATGCTGGTTTCTTGGGAGAACAGCAGCTCTAAACTTATAAATTGGTCTTGCAATAAGAAAAAAAAATCAACACCCTGCAGTTAATGATACTGCTGGGGCAGCACTTGGATTTGTCTGCTGGTGTTGCAAATGTTTGGAGAAGCAAAAAGACATCTCAAGGTTTTGTCTTTTGTGAGTTATGACTTAAGCTGCCCCTGAGCTGGCAGAGAGGATTGTATATATTGTGGTAAAAGCTGAGCGCTCCGGTAAGGTGTGTAGTCAGATGGATGAATTGCTCTGCCTGTAGAAAGCAAAACCAACACTTTATATGCTCTCCGATATTTGTTACTGCTGGAGACTAGAATGTCAAAACCATTCTCAGGACTTGGGAAGGGCTCAGCATCTTCCTTTTCTGGCTATGCTGTTTTTGCAGAGATGCTGCTTCTATATGGACCTTTCTGTTAACAGCTTCTGCGCTGCCAAGCGCAGCTCAGCAGAGGTGTGTTCTGCTCCCTGCACGTGTCCTGCTGGGGCGGGTTGATATAACACGTGCTCAGAGAAGGGTACTGGTACCCTGATTTTAGGTGTCCTGTTCATAGAAATGAAGCATCGTTATCTCTTAGACAGTTTTCTTGAAAAAGCCTTAATTCAAGCAAACTTAAGATAAAAATAAAATGCTTTTTATTTGCTTAGACACAAAGAATTTTAAAATTCTTCCCTTGGGCTATACGAATGCATCTTCTCTCCTTAAGAGAGAGAGTGCATCAGATACCTCCATAAGTTAATAGATAAGTCAAGGCCAGCAGACAACTTATGGTCCAAAATGATACGTGCAATTAGTAGTCCAGGAGGAATAGTCTTGAGTAAGTTTGAGATCAATAATCCTTTATGGGAAGAGGAAAGGAATGTGAATTTCGATGTGAGACCTTTCCTTATGCTGAACCTCTTCAGTTTATATAAGCCTATCCAAATTATGCCCATCAGCTTCCAAACATTTTAAAGGAACTGATGCTTCTGGCTTACTGCTGACCTCTTGTTTCTGACTCAGTGGGTTGTAGCTGCTGTGCTGATGGCCAACACTACCTGACCCTCATCCTTTCCTAGGATGAAGCAGTTTGAAGAAAAAAAAAAACAACACCCACCCAGTACAGCCCTCTGGCTGCAAATATAGGACTTGGTGTTGATATTTGAGTAGCTGTTGTTATGGCCTATGCTTGTTTAAAAAAAAAAAGCTGTAAAAATGTTTATTTTTAGGCAGTCGGCTGAACTCAACAAACTGCGCCAGGATTATGCTAGGCTGGTGAATGAGCTGGGAGAGAAGAGCAGTAAGTTGCAGCAAGAGGAGCTCCAGAAGAAGAACGCAGAACAGGCAGTTGCTCAGCTAAAGGTGACTTGGGTTTTCTCTGCTTGTCGAGTTGTGCTCGAGGCTTTATCTGAGCCAAGTTCTGATTTGGGCGGGATGTGAGGCATGTGAGAATCGCTTTAGCTGTTTCCCTGGCCACTAAATCTCTGTCGTCTTTATATGCACAAGGATCTATTTTCAGATAGGCTGAGCCAGCCTATGGGCTTATTTTATGTTTTTATTCAGTACTCTGGGTTTTGAGTGATTACAAACCTCCCTATGAAGTGAAACTTATCCTTCCAGGTAAATATCTGTCAAAAGCTTAACCGGTGATGTTGAACTTTGTTTTCCATGAGCATATAATTCCAGCAAGATTTGATATTTTGGAGTAGTTCATCCAGATAGCATTGACCTTATGTGATTTTTATTTGAAACTACATGCTTTTGCGTCAATGTATGTTTTAAAAAAAAAGTATATTTAAAAATTTAAGAGTTAAAATGTAAATGGACTGGCTTCTGGATGCACTTCTTTCCTTTTCTTTGGAAGAAAAGATCTTTTTTATTAATATTTTTTTTCAGAAGAGAAACCTCATGTTTTCAAGTGAGAATGCCAGTCCAGAGCTCATTAATTTTTTCGTATTTGCAATTAAGCCCTAGTTACCAGAAGTTCTCCCTGCCTCTAGCCTTGCAGGTGGAGAGTTGGTATCTAGAGTTGAGACATGTTTTAGATGCAGATTTATGTGATGCATCGCTAGTCTGGCTTCTAGCGTTAATTCTGAACTTGCAGGGCAAAGATGCTACACTTTCATATTACAAAAACTATCCTGTTAAGAGCCTGTAATGAAATCTTGTTCGCAATTTGCCTTTCAAATTAATAGACTAAACTACTCCAGGAGGAGGATTACAGGGCACTCTGTCTCTCTGATGTGCCCTAATGAAAACAAGAAACAATTTTACTTCATTGCCATCTGTTTTGGGAATAACACTGAAGAGATGCACTCTGAATGTTTCAAAAAAATAAATTAAAGATTAGACTTCTTTTCATCAACTCTCTCTTCAATGTGAAGGTCCAGCAGCAGGAAGCAGAAAGAAGATGGGAAGAAATCCAGGCTTATCTCAGGAAAAGAACAGCAGAACACGAAGCAGCGCAACAAGGCATGTAACACAAAATTCCCAAATAATGCTTACTGCAGTGATTTGGCTGTTGCCACCTGTAAAAAAAAAAGGGCATTATTGAGTAAATGGCTTAAATAAAGCTCAGGTGAAGTCAGTACTGCTTCAGCACCCTGGGGAAATAGTATGTTGTGATACCAGTTAGTTTGAATGCTGATGAGAGAGCTGAACCTTGGGTTGCTGCAGTGAGGCTTTTCATCAGCCTCCCTGTTTACAGTGAAAATTATTTCCCCCAAAGTTAAATATTTACTTCTGAATTAAAATCCTGACATTTCTGCTACAGATGCGCAGAATAAGCTTGTGGCCAAAGACAATGAAATCCAGAGCTTGCACAGTAAACTTACTGATACAATGGTGTCAAAACAGCAGCTGGAGCAGAGGATGTTGCAGTTAATGGAGGCTGAGCAGAAGAGAGCTACTGCGGAGGACTCCATGCAAATGCAGGTGCAGGTAGTGTTGCTCAAGTATCTTAAGGGTTTGGTTTTTTTTTTCCTCCCACTTTGTGCCTATGGAAACACAGTAATATCCTTGAAATGCTGCTTTAGTAAAGCTTTCCTACTGAATAAAGAATGAGAAAACTGTGTGCCAGTCTATCATCTGGCAACTCATGAAGCGCAACCTTGTGTGTGGTGCTGTGAGGAGGTCTGGGGCCATCTCAGAGCAGAGAAGCGCTCCAGGCAAGTCAGAAAAATGTGCTGACCCAGGCAATTTCCCAAGCTATGAAATGACGCTGTGGTCTGGGGAACACCCTGGAAGAGCAGCCATGTACCGTTGATGTTTGTGTGAGCTCTTCTGGAGTGATCTCTCTTCTCCTGGCATCAAGTGGTGAGAGGCAGTGTCGACATAGCTCTTGAGGGCTTCAGGGAAACCAAATGGCGTATGGTGAGGCAGGGAATATTTTTCTCTTGACACAGAATGGGTTCTTACACTTCCACTCAAACTGGTTGATCTTAGTGGGGAGAAAAATAGCATCTTTGAAAAGTGTCTGACATGTAAATGCTAAACTGTTCTTACTAACGTAATCATGGCTAAGAGCTAATCCTAGCAAAAGTTGAATAGCTGCAGATCTCAGCCTGCTTTTCTTTCTCTGCTCTCTTACAAGGAGCTGATAGAGCAGAATGATGCTTTGAATGCTCAGCTTCAGAAGTTTCATTCACAAATGGCAGCCCAGGTACAGCATGTTCTCAGACTTTCTTTTGTAGTCATGAATTGTGAACTTTTAATGTAAGTCAGGGTTTTTTTTGTAGCTGGATACGAGTTATGTCATGTTGAAAGCAGAGACTCGTTAGCATCCTCTTTTCTAATGTTTCTCAAACTGGTTTAAAACTTAAGTTTCTGCTGTCCTTTTGGGGGAAAACATCCACTTATTTCCTCCTGTAGTGGCTTTCGTTTATAACCAAAGGATAGAATACCTTTTTGAATGTTTGTTTTCCTGTACCTTTGCATGTGTACAATTCTGTCTTGTGGTTCTTTGGTCTTTTTGCAGTCTTCCTGTGAACCACCTGGTCCTGCTTTTCCTTTGTGCATCAGGTTGAAAAACAGTGTCTTATGGTAGCTCCTATATAAAATGTTCATTCCATTGGTGATTTCTGTACAGAAGAAAAAAAAACACCACCAAAACCCCACCAAATGTGCGCAATGCCTTTCTCAATTCTTTTAATCTCTAAAATTTTAGTTTGACTAGTTTCGTTGAGAAATGATTTCTGTTGTAAACACTACGTAAAACCTCAGAGTCACTGAAGTTGCTTCCATGTGGAGCTAGGTCGCAGAAGTCAGCTCAAAAGGCCATAACTTCTGTGGGCACAAGTGGAGACTGTTCCTATGCAGTTGGGTGCTGCGTTCTTTTAATCGTGGATGTGCTTGATGTAGTTTGATTAAATTCGACATCAGACTGAAAATGCATCATCTGGCTTTGCTTGAAGTGCTTTAACCCATTAGGTGGGGAGAGTAGCAAAGGAAGAGGCACTCTGGATTTACGGCATCTTCATGACCTAATCCTCTCATCCCAGTCCTTTAAAAGGGCTTTGAAAATAAGTCCCTAGGGAGATTTTACTTTTTAGCTCTGGGTTACACAAGGAGGCTGTTGAAGGAGGTGTGTGCTTTCGCCATGTAGCCCCACTGGCCATGAAAATGCAGGGCTGTTTTTCCACCATGGATAGTGGGTGTGAAAATAGCACATGGGGAAAGCGAGGTTGGACTGGATACTGCTCTGGACATCAGGGTTGATGAAACTGTTTTGGTCATTAAGGAGACCCTCTGGGACTGGAACTATTTGTTCCCCCCTTTTTTTTTTCTCTGATGTTGTTCTCTGTGGTATGATCTTGATAAGGCAGTATAGGAATTGCTATAGGGTCCCATGGGCACAAGCTCTGCGAGATCCAGGATTTTGGGGGAGGGTAAGGCTAGATAAGGAGAACCATGTTATCTGAAGCACAAGTGAACATGGAAGTTTTGTTATAGCTGCTACCAAACTGTATGTGAAACAGTCTGCAGAGGTCCCTTAGTGCCTTGATAACTAGTATGATGGGTCACTCTTGCCCTGTTGTGGGTGACCACATAGGAATAGGCTTTTTCCAGGGGTAAAAAATGCCACTTGCTGATTTTATGTGGCTGTTTCTGTTCCTAACACAAGTCTTGATACACTGTGCAGGGTTTTCTTTTTGTAAATTCGAGTGGTTTGTCAGCAGAGTGTCCTGTAAAGCACTTAATCCTTGGGAGACAAGTGCTGGTGATCCCCGTGGCTTGTCTGAATCTGGTAAAGGGCAAATAAAATAGTTCATTTTTTCCCTTCATGTTACCTTAGGCCAAAGGGGAGGGGACATTAGTATGTGCTGGTATTCCTTCAATGTTCCTTAGCCAGGAAATAGTTGGAAGTGTCCTGTGCCAGTTTAAAATAACCAGACAAATCTTACAAATGCTATTCCTGGCTCACTGTAGATGATGATTCTTTAACTTGCTTTACTTTCAACTATTTTTTTTTTTTTTTGTCTTTCTGCAGACCTCAGCTTCAGTCCTGGCAGAAGAACTACACAAAGTGTGAGCATTCATTTCCTCTGGTATTTGGGAGGTGTTTTTAATGTGTGCCACCGTTCCTCCATGCACGTGCAGTGTGTATGGGAGGGACTGGTGAAGGAAATGTTGCTATTATGCTTTTAACTTCTCACCATGAGATTGACTTGGGAGCTTGGAAACCGCTTCCTGCGGATTTCCCTTCCGTGTTTGGCCTCAGGTTTGGAGTCTGTTGTACGTGGCTCTATATGCTACACAGAAAGCAATGTCTCCTCTCTTGTTTACCACTGCCTATGTGCAGGGATCAGTGCAGTGTGCAGGAATGTGCGTGACCATGAGAACTGTTAATATTTGGGCTATATGGCCGTGCCAGGAGATTTTTCCCTTTGGGAGATGGGGTAGTTGTTGTGTTTCGGAGCTAGAGAATGTCTCATAATTTTTTTGGCAAGCAAACAGTATTTAAAACAGATGGAAGAGCTTTTGGACCCAAAGTGTGCTGTCAGCAGGATTTAGAGTAGGAGCTGGACTTAAGGGCCAGCATGTATTTTGTGTTTAGCCTGATGCTTCATGTACCACTTTCATCCAAGACCTTTTAGTACTGATAGGTCATCATTTCTTATTTGTGCAGGATTGCAGAAAAGGACAAACAGATAAAGCAGATGGAAGACTCGCTAGGCAATGAACATGCCAACTTAACCAGCAAGGAGGAAGAGCTCAAGGTATAATAAAAGCCTGTGTAAATGCCAGCTGATACAGAGCGAGGCTTGTTGGCTGCGTGTACAAAATGAAGCCCGCAAGGCTGCTGCCTTTGGGTCTAGAAACAGCTCTTTCAGCTACAGGTCTGCTGATTTTGCTTTTCTAGGCAAGGCCAATGCTTGATGCTGGGAAGCTGTTGATAAGAAAGCTTGAAGTTTTTCCTTTTTATTACCTTGAGTCCTTCAAAAAGTAACCTGAAATACTTTGTGTTGGAGAGTGAACTTACCTGAAATGCTGTCTCTATGCCAAGTGCAAATATATTTCTTTCTCCTTCCTTTAGGTCTTACAGAATATGAACCTATCCCTGAAATCAGAAGTACAGAAGTTACAAGCTCTGACAAATGAACAGGTAAAATAATTGTTTCATTAAATATTTAATTTTACTCTCTTTCCATAACCTATTCTGTCATAAATGCAAATGCAGATTCGTTGGCTTTAAGCTAGCTGTGCTTAAGCACATCAAAGGTGTGAGGCTACCAAATTGGGCTAATACGTGATTCCCTGGAGTTCGTATAGCTGGTGGGAGGCCTGCTTCTTACCCTTCCTTCACCAGCGAAATCTTTTTTACTTGGATATCCAAGTTACTGAAGCAATCTGCTTGGTTGGTTTAGATTTGCAGGCATGCAGAGTGCAGGACACTTCACAGGAGTGAACACAACTGTGCTTGAATATGCAGTCCTGGTATTTGCGTACAAGGGTCATAAACATCCCTCTAAAAACCCCGAAAGCACACACCCCCCCTCCCCACCTCACCAGTTGTCTTTTAGAATCAAAGAAAATGCTTTTCCTCTCTTACTGCTATGTGGCCTGTTCGTTACAGAGGTAGAAGTGCAGTATTTAATTAGAGATAATCCTGGTTGTCAAATGAATGTCTTCGAGATCTTCTTCCCTTTGCGTAATTGCACGCTTGCCTGGTATATATTGGTGTTTTAGAAGTGCATGAAGACAAGCTTACCCCTTTCACTCTTGCTGGTGAGTCATGCGCTGAGAGGCCAAATGACTTGTTCTAGCTTTTTAATACTGTGGAATGAAAGGTTGATTGAATCATGTGATGTATCCTAAGTCTGTGTTAATCCTCTTTATATCTAGGCTGCTGCTGCACATGAACTGGAAAGGATGCAGAAAAGGTAAATAGCTCTGGGATTTGATAAACAATGTTTGTCAGTCTTTAATGTTCTTTTGAATTGATGCTTTTTGAAAGGCTTGGATGAGGAAATGTATTTAACTGTTCTGTTGTGTCTCAGCATTCACATCAAAGATGACAAAATAAGAACTCTTGAAGATCAGCTTCGAGAAGAACTTGCTCAGATTTCAAACACAAAAGAAGAATTCAAGGTGAGATACAGAATAGCTATTCTTGTGCTTATTTACAATAAGTTTCCAGACTTTGGAGGTTGTGGAGCAGTTCATATAATTAAATGATGATTTGTAAAATAGAATTGACTTTTAGGTGTTAAGGTAAATTACAGTATTCTGTCTGCAAGGCAAGAGCAATGTGGGATGTCACAATAGTAGCAACAGCCTGTGCAGCAGAGTAAGAGATGGGGTAGCACAAGTTAAATGCGGTGTCTGCGGTTGTGAAGAGTGAGGTCTTTGAAATCTGGAAGAGGAGGTTGTTCAGTAAAAGCTGTTGTGGGTTTCCTGCATTCCACCTTCTAATATGACTTCCAGGGCCTTGATGTGAGCCTTTGTTGCTTGTGGTGTTGTGCTGTCAGGTCTTTTTTCTTTTATTTTTTTCTTTTTTTTTTTCCTGTCAAAGTTAGGTGTAAAAATGCTTTTTTTTTTTTCTCCTACCATCTTCCAAATTTTTTCTTGTAAGGATGCAGCTAAATTGCCGAAGCTTTTAGTGCTGACATCTGGGGTCTTCTCTGCATACACCATCTAGAAACAAGTATCAGCTGTGCTGTGAGCAATGTAACTCCTCCTTGCCCTCTGCCACTTCAGGCTTTTTCTTCTGAACTTCAGCTGTTAGAAATAGACCTGCTTCCTGAGAAGGGTGATGACTCCATCTTTTTAACTCCTTTAAAGCACTCGCTTGGGTAGTGCTGCTTTTCCGATGCTTCTGGGGAAAGGTCACTCAGTCTGAATCTCATAATGTCAAAGGCAGGTTTGCTGGTGAGGAACGGGGTAGTGGCAGAGGCAGCACGGCTTTTGTAGGGGAAGCCGTGCCTTGGGAGTCTCCTGGAGCTCTTTGAAGGTGTTAGCAAGGAGGTAGTAAATTTGGGTCACGTATTAAAGTGGCGCTTTTAAAGATGTTTTCATGAGTCCCTTGCAATGCCCTGTAGTTTCTCTAAGCTGTCAGAGAATCAGAGGGAAGAAGTTTGCTCAATTAATAGAATAGGAAACAAAGTACAACTTTAGATAGCTTTGTTAGGAAGGTCAGTGATCAACTGAATCTTCAGTGGGGCATGTGCTGGGTAATGGGTGCATAAACAGTCTGGAAAGCAGAGTGGGGAGAGGTGGCAGGCTTGAATAAGTCATTGGCTCTCAAGTTAGTGACACTCAGGGCTTTCAGGGAAGTGGAACACTTGAAAATGGCAGGTGAAGTGGTGAAAATGAATACAAAGAGGAATAATCTGAACTACTGTAGAGTGATGGTTTCTGTAGTAACTGTTACCCAGGAAAAAGGCCTTAGAGGTGGTGTGGATGGCTATGTGCTGAAACCAGCCCGGTGCTAAGTAATGGCAAAAATCAGCTGGAGGCAATTCTAGCAGTTCTTGGGAAGTGAATAGGGAGCAGAAGGCAGATCATAGTTGTCGTGATACTGTGGAAATTCATAGTGTGCTCTCGGCATCAATATTGTGTGCCCTCCTAGTCTTGTCTTCCTCCTGTCTTTGATCCCAAACATAAGCCAGACCAGCTCTGCACTAAATGCTTCCACCTGAGGAAACACTCTTTTTTCCCATGCACATGAAAGAGAGAAAAGCCGGGCTCAAAACAGAATAATTCATTTAATCCTCACCATTGCTGTCCCTTCCTGCTTGTGTTGTCCCTGTAAGGCTTTGGGTCTGAAGCATAGATCATGTGTTCTGCTTTTTACATTTGTAAAGCTCTTCTAGCAATTCTTTAAAGAAGACTTTGTAAAACAAAAAGCAGTATTAGAGGTGGATTTTAAAATATATATGAGGAATCCAGACAGGCAGCCTGTCTGTTAAGGGCTGCTGTGGAATGCTGGAGGGAAGACAAGGACCGTGGTATGGCTGTTTGTCTTGCCGATTCGCCTCTTTCCAGCCTGCAGTCGGACCAAAGTGTGGGAGCTGTGCAAACCTCTCTGCTGCTGGACTGCTGGTTCCTTGCTATGCTTCCTCGGTGTAAAGGCAGCTGAAGAGAACTAGAGAGGTGATCCTAGACCATTTGCTTTGCCAGATGAGTTTTGTAAGAGGCAGCTATCAAATCTTGACTTGATGCTGATACTGATTTAGAAGGAAAATGCGGCTTCTCTTGTCTCTCTCACTTGGTACTGTCTGATCCTCTGCCAGGGAATAAAGATGGTAACAGCTGAATTTCTCATGGGAACATAAGGACAAAAGTATTATTACAGAAAAGCAAGAAAGAAGGGAAAAGGACTCTTTGTAGTCTTGTTACAGTGAGTTCTTTGGAAGCTACAACTTCTGTGCTATTTAATTACCTCTTTGCCAAAATGAAAATGCTGTAGTTGGGGTTTGCATTTTTGAACTGATAGAATGTTTAAATTTCCTTCCAGGTTCTCAAGGATCAAAACACAACTCTGCAAGCTGAAGTTCAGAAGCTGCAGACTGTCCTGTCTGAGCAGGTATAGCCAGCGTTTGCTGAGGTTGTATCAAATATCTTCTGTTCTTTTTAACTTCTTCAGTATCTTTTTTCCTAAGCTGGCCCTAGGCTGAGCTGGTTTTTGTCAAAGCCTGTTGCTTTTTAGGTATTTTTCTCTTCCATGGAGGGTTCAAGTAAGGCAGTTGTGGCTGTCTTCTAGACCTAGTCAAGATGTCTAGAAATGTCTATATTTTACCTCCCCTGAAGAGTGCTAGCTTAACAAAGCGAAAACTTATTTCTGCAACCCCTCCCAGTTTTAATGGTAGTCTTCTGGAATAAAAAATTCCCATGAGCAACCAGCACTTCCAGGGGAGAGGGCTCGTACTGGGCTGTGGGGAGACCAGAGTAAGATCTTTACCCTACTTGTTTTCTTCCATCCTGGAATGAATTCTCAAATCGGTAGTAACGAAAGAACAAACCCATGGAATGGGAACACTATATACATTGTGATGTCTTTTGTCCCTTCTTCTATATTTCTGCCCGTGGCACACCTGCTGCAGCCAGTCCGACAGGTACTCACAACTCATGTTGTGTTGCTCAGCCCCATCTCCTTTGCGAGTGTTGGCTGGGAGAGCTCTTGTGAACACTCCTGACTTTATACCATTGTGGAATGAGAAAACTTCCTGAAACACTGGAAAAAGACTTGCACGACAGGAAACTTATTTCCTTTTCTGCACTGGTGTCTGCTAGCCAGCAGCTCCCTGTCTGGAGTGGCTCCCTTTCTTCTGGCAGAGAACCAGACTTGCAGCCTTACTCCCCTGGGTCTGGCTGATTTGGTGTCCTGTCTGAAATAGCGGGGCTGATTTTTTTTGGTAGCTGGCTTATGTTTCTCATCTGGTCTCTCACAATGTGTTGTTGAGAAATCATAAATGCTCTGCTGAATGAGCCTCAAGTGGAGCTCGTGGTTTCGCTAAATGCTCAAAAGAGGCAGATTTGTCAGGTACTGAGCTGGCAGCTGTGGATTAGATGCTGCATAGTGCTTGGCGTGCTTGACACTCCCTAGGATCATTGGGATCCTGCGTCCCTCAGCATCTTGTCGCCAGAACTCCTGTAGTCAATCAGTGTAAAATCATCAAGGCATTTGGGCTGGATCTGAAAGATCCTTCCCTGAAAGATTGACATCTTTCCCACATCAATATTAGACACACATGCCGTGAGGACATTCTGCCCCTATTTTATTTTCCCTTCTGCATTAGTGTGGTAACTAAGGTTCTGGTTAAGCTGATGCTCTCTAGTTATTTCTGTTTTTAAAATCCCAAACCTTTATTGATCCAATTAATGATCACCTTATTGTGTTTTTATAGGCGAACAAAGATTTGTTAGAGCAGATGGAAAGAAGGTAAGAAACTTTTTTCTTTTGAATCAGAGGCTAAAATAAAGATGCAGTTTTCTTCGCGGCAGGGTTACTGTTGATAGCTAAACTGCTGTCAAAGGTTAACTCTCTTCCTAATAATCGCTTTTGATTTCTCAGCATGAGAGAGAGGGATGATAAAATCAAGACAGTTGAAGAACTGCTTGAGGCGGGACTCATACAGGTGGCTAATAAAGAGGAGGAGCTGAAGGTAAAATCTCTCATATTATCTTTTTATGGGGAAGTAGAGATTAAGTGCTTTTGTACAAAGTGTATGTTTGAGTGCTCGCAGTGCAGTCTGAGATTATTCCCTTTGAATAGGAAAAATGTCTCGTGGAGACAAGGTTAAAACCTTTTTGGTAAGATAGACTAAGCATGAGCATTGATGGTGTACAGTAAATGCTTCTCTCTACTTAGTCTAGAGCAGATTTTGCTAGGATGTTTACTTGGTGTCTTTCGGAATAAAGTGACTACATCTCCAGAGCTGTATTGGCCTAATTTGCAACAAATATGTCTTTAGGAATGGGTGTTTTGTAAAAATTTGGCAGTATGGGGCTCTTGCATCTCTTTGCTTAGTTGATAATCTGAAGGGTTAAACGAATCATAAACTAGTGACACTTCTGGGGTGATGCTAAAGGTACTTCCTTCCTGTTCTGTTTATAAAGAAGCTAATGATGAGAAATCTGGAAAGCCAGTACAAAAATCCCGATCTGTTTTCAGCTGGGTTTTGCTGGAAAGCTGTGTCCTGTCTACCTGGACATAGCCAAGGGAATGCTCACTTTATTAATGCCCCTAAATTCCTGGTGCATCGCTGACACCCCTGTACTGGGGAGGGGTTGCACACTAGCAAACCGTCAGGTTACTAAGCAGCCAAAGATGTGAGCACATCACCTTGCTGTTTCCCTGGACTCTAGCTTCCTATAGATTGAATTCTACTCTGAGTTGTCCATAATGAATAATTAGTCCATTGAATACTTTGGCTCCAACTGCTGCAGAGGGGATCTCTTTCAGGCTTTCAAAGTCTTTCACTTTTTCTAAAAGAAATGACTGTTCTGTCAAGCTTAACCCTTTTTCCCCAACAAATGAGTCCTTCATTATCTGTGTGTCTGCTTTCAAAGGCACTGCGAATGGAAAATTCGTCCTTGAGAAAAGAACTTCAAAGTCTGCAAATTCAGCAATCAGAGCAGGTAGTACTTTTCATCTAAAACTTTATTACACCTAAACTAAATCTAAAAGAATCTTGCTGTGGTTGCAAAAGTCAAGGGAAAAAGGTGAAGATATCTTTGAAGCCTTTTGGCAAAGCATCCTGTTTTCTTCCAGCGTTGGTCTGGAAGCTGATACTTCTGTCAAATACTTCCTTTGCATAAGCATCAGAAACATGGCAGATGTAAAGGTTCCAATTAGTGGTGGTTCTGTGTTGGTCTGAGTTTGCCACACACTGAAATGGCTGTGGATTGCTTTTTTTCCAGAAGCCTAGTGCAGCAAGCGTGGCTGGTAGGCAGCTCATACTGTATTGGCTTCATTATGCATATTTGAGCTTTCTAATGTTAATCCACACTTGTGCAGGTGTGACTTAGCCCCCTTCTGTTTGTGTCTCTATTCAGTGACACTGTCACAGTAGTATTATTTTTGATGTGCACTTGGTGCTGATCGGGAAGTGCCTTTCCTTGACATCCAGCTCTGCTTGGACAGCTCAGGAGAGCACTTAATTTCTAGAAAAACGTTTATGGGAAAGGAGAAGCACAATAACTGTGGAGAGGTGTACAGTAGTGCCAGTATGAAAAGGTTAGCTGATCAGATGCTGGGCCTGAACCTCAGCCTCTCCTGGTAAAGATGGTGTGGGTTTGCTTTTGTTTTCCTGGAACTTGCAGCAGACCTGGTATTATTGGTTTGCCAGGAACTGGAGACCAACAACTAATTTTCTCAGGAGCAGCCAGATAAATAATATTTTTAGGCTGCTACATTGTTTACCCACTGCCAAAGAGCTCAAGCTCTCCACTCCTTACTCCTCAACACTTGCAGATTGTTTTTCTCTTCTGTTTTTCTAAGTTGAAGCTCTGTTTTGAACAGGTTTCCTTCCAATCACTGGTGGAAGAACTCCAGAAAGTGTAAGTTACCGCACAGATTTCATTTCTGATTGTTACTTCTGTCTGTCTTTATTCTATGACTACAAGTGTTTTGCTTCCCTGAAATGATTTGCTTTTAACTGGATGAAGTGTGTGTGTGGCAGGAAGCATTATCACTTTGGAAACACGTCAAGTCAGATCAATACCTTTTGAAAATCCAGTTGCTTCTCTCCTAAGCAATTAACTTCATAAGCCTAACTTGGACTAGATGAGGAATTGCACTGAATTGTCAGATAATTGTTTTTCTTCAGTAGGCACTCCAAAAGGAGTGAGCTTGTTCATGCTGTGTATATATTTGAAGTTGATAAATACTTTGCTGGAACGTCCAGTGAAAGTTGAAGTTAAGCGTGTGTCATTCCAGGAGACTATTGATACCTGAATTTGTTTTTTTAGACAGTAATAGTATCTATTTAGCATGTGAACTGCCGGTTATATAGAGCCAGCTTGTTCTGCACTATTCCCAGTCTTGTTCCTCCTATTTGTTTCTCCTGCTTATTGTATCTGGGTTTGGGATTGCAGTGAGAGATGGCACCTGCAATAGTGGCAAGTCCCACTGTGGATCCCAGAGGCTGGCGATGTGATGTGATAGCAGAACCAAAGCTTGTATATTTGCTCAAGTAGTGCATTTGTTCAGCTAGCTAATGTTGTTCCTCTACTCTTTTTAAGGATCCATGAGAAGGATGGAAAAATAAAATCGGTGGAAGAACTCCTACAAGCTGAAATCCTTAAAGTAGCAAGCAAGGAGAAGACTGTTCAGGTATCTCTCTGCAATACCTACCTTCCTTTCTGTGTCTATGCCACTGACTACCATTTATTTGTTACTGCATGGCATTCTATAGTGATGAACTTGTAGCATCCATTTTTGTGGCGTTTTTGTGTTTCCATTGTCCAATCCTGTCTGTTTTGTCATTGAAAAGGCTTTGACACAGGAAATAGAGGCTCTGAAAGAAGAAGTAGGAAATTCCCAGCTTGAGATGGAAAAACAGGTAAAATACCTTAGTGCCAGAAGTGTGAAACAGCCTTGCCTTGGATGCGCTGCTCACTCATTTCTGTTCTAGTGTGTTTTCTTTCACTGGTGAATGTCATTGGGTAAGGGAACTTTTTAATGGTAGAGCTGCGCTACTCTTGGATATAAAGCTGTAAACATGTAGTGTAACTACTGCTGTCCTTCAGAAACCACATTCCTCTGGATTGCCCAAGCTTTTTGGACTTCTAGTATGAAATTTGGCAAGAATTGCTGTAACTTAAAGCATTGTAGCATTACCTCTGGCTGGGCATATTGCATACTGTCCCTGCAGTAAACACGAAACCCTGGGACATCCTTTGAGGTTGGCACCTCAGAAACCTCAAGTGCTGAAGGTGCTTCTCCTTTTGTTGGCCTTTCTGTGTTGCTAGAACAATACTACTGGCCCAAATAGTATTTGGTTTCCAGGTAAACCTAAGACCGTTTTCTTTCCAGTGTCCAAAGAAAGCCTGTCTTGGCAGAGTAAGTTTTACTCTAGCTGGCAGGAATGCAGAAATGGAGTAGTATTGGCTTTTTTGGCATGCTTGCTGTCTAGCATCGAAAACAACGGGAACCCATGTTTCCTTAGGGAGCCCATTCTGCCGGCAGCTTAATCCATCGTGCTGTCAGGAAGTTTGCTTGCTTGTTTTTGTGGGGTGTGTGGGTTGTTTTTTTTTGGTCTGCACTTTTTTCAGTCTTTCTAGCTACATTCCAGCATGTCACCCCCTTTTCTTTTCTTAGTGTTGAAGTTTTGTCCTTTTTAGGCAAAGCTTCATGAATGTGTTTCTGTCTTGGGCTTTTCCTTCAAAGCAAATTCCCAGGAACTGGAGGAATTATTTGTGTGTTTTTCCTTCCCTGGAACTGACAAATAGCCCAGAACAAAAAGCGGTTTAGAGTTGCTGTCTCTGGAAAGCTGCATGTGAGGGATGCTTGCTCCAAAGGTGGTGTAGATGCAGCTTTTGGCATTCTGCAAGCAGAATAGAGGTTTTTGGGAATGTCTGAAACTCCTGCCATGTTGCAGTAG
This sequence comes from Pelecanoides urinatrix, assembly GCA_013400755.1. NCBI lineage: Eukaryota > Metazoa > Chordata > Aves > Procellariiformes > Procellariidae > Pelecanoides > Pelecanoides urinatrix. The sequence goes on from VZTQ01005873.1 coordinate 226,666, forward strand.
AGGACTAACTAAGCTGTCTGGGCAGCCAGTATCTACAGAGATATATCTACAGAGATAGCCACTGTCAGGCTTTTCTGCAAAATTCAAAGGGAATATTCCCACTAAATCTTGTTTCTTCAATCCACGTTCAGCCTGAGAATGGGAATTTAAGGGAGCGCCGACATTGCAGAGAGCATCTAAAAAGCCCTTGTTTGGGCGAAGGTCTAAATAACCGGGGTGATTGCTCTGATTTGAGCTGCAGTTGCTAGTGAGGTGGTTGTGTCAGCGTCTGCTTCTTCCTTTGTCTCTCGTGCCGGAAGGGTGCTCCGGTGGCCCTGCTTGTGTTCCCATTTCTGCTGTTTTCTTTTCTGCTCTGGAAGTCACATTTTAAATGTGGAGAAAGTAAATAGTGGAGACACTTGGCTTCTCGTAATTTATTTTCCCACAAAATAAAAAGTGTGTTTATGCTTAGATAACTGTAACAAATAGTGCCTATTTTAGTAATGTCTAATGACTTTTTCCCATATTTCTCCCTAAAGCAGTTTATAGCATTTAAGTCTCTTCCACGTGCATTGAACTGAAGTACTTATTTTCTTTAGGTGTCGATTACATCACAAGTCAAAGAACTTCAGACTCTGTAAGTACAGTTGTTAACATGTCTGATCTGCCCTCTGCACCCCTTGCTTCCCTGCTCCAGTCTATTTTAAGTTAGAATGTTCTCGTCTGGTGTCTGTGCTTTGTATGAAATGAGCCAGGCTATTAACACTGGTCCTAGTAGACGTGCATCCTTATTAACTACCTGGTCCTGTCTGAGACAGCAAAGTGAGGTGCCGCATGGCTTCATGAGTCCCAATTAACCTACAAGGTATTAAATTGAAGTCAGGATGGAAGGACGTAGGCAAGGCACTACGGCTGACTTGCTTTAGTAATATCTGTGCTGTAGCTGGGTGGGTAAGTGAGAATTGAATCACCATGGTCGTCAGTCCCTCGTGTCCCCAACTGGGGAGGAGGGAAGGAAGTATTTTTATATGAGACCACATGTGTGTGAAATCCCTGCAATATGCCAGTGCAGAATTTGTCTGCTTTCACTTAATGAGCAGTACCATTGATCAAGGGCATCTTCTGCTAACCCAGACTGAAGTGGAGGTGTTCACGCATTGATTTTTAGTGGGTGAATTGTGTTTGTGCCTTTGCTCATATAGGCTGCTTTTGTTATGTGCTGCAAAGCACAGGATGTCTTTCTTTTTTTTCAGATGGATAAGTGAGCAAGGGTTTATACTGTATGTGTATGTGTTTAATGGTACAGGTTGAAGGGGAAGGAAAAGCAGGTGAAAACCATGGAGGCCTTATTGGAAGAGAAGGAGAAAGAGATTGTTAAGAAAGGAGAATGGCTGCAGGTAAGCTTCTTTGGTATTCTAAAGGCAGATAAATTCTCTTGCAGTATTTCTGGCTGTGGAGAAGTTGCATTTACACCTCTAAACTTGCTTTTTTTTCCTCAAAGGGTCAGAAAGATACAATTGCACAGTTAACGAGTAAAGTTCAGGAGTTAGAACAACAGAACCTGCAACAGCTCCAACAGGTATGTCCTGCAGAGTGGCTGTGGTTTGGCAGCACTGCTCAGTTGAACTGGAAGATGTTGGTTTTGTCCTGTACCTCACACAAAGGGTTTGCGTTGGCTTCAACCTACAGAGCTATTTTATATCCCACTTGACTAAACTGGTAGTCTAGAGTGCAGAGAGCCCACTAGTTAACTGTGGTCATCGAAAACAGGTTTTACATGGATAACAAGTTCTGAGAGCTTTTCTTTAGCCTGGATGATAACTATGCATAATGAGCAGCCTTGGTGGTCTGAAAACTTTAAAGCTCATAGGCAGGATCATAGCTGTGTCGTAGGTACCTCCTTTCCAGACTCAAGTAGTGTCTCGGTAGGGCTGTGGTCATGGAGGAGCTCCTGCTGTAACTGAACATAGCAGCTCCTCTTCAAGTGGTCAGGCTTTGCTGTGATTCCTTCCTGCCTTTACTTGTTGCAGAACTTGCAACTGGCTGGAATATTTTGGCTTTTGATTTTCTGCACTGGACTTGAGAACAGGCAACTGGACATCCTTGAAGCTAGGTATTACTTAATGGAAGAATTTTTCCAATAAGGCGGTATTCTAGCTCAGTTTGGATTTTTGTCGATGATAAAGGGGAGAAACTGAGTTGCACTCTTATTTTGGGGATGTCTAGACAGGCATTTATCCCAGGGGAAAGGTAGAATGGAGAGAAGTTGGCTGGTGTGAAGTTTGGGATGCTTGGTGTAAGCTGTGCTTCTGAAATCCATTATGTGTTTAGATATTCTTGGAGCAATGTCTGATGCAAAATTCCTGGTATTTCTTTGGCAAATATCTTGCAAGCTGTGTGGTGCCCCTGCTCATGCAAAGAGTTGCTGTTAATTTGAAAGCTTTACGGTGCCATGAAAATGAGGTTGGGAATTGCTTTGTTTTTCAGGTACCTGCTGCGTCCCAAGTCCAGGACCTGGAGAGCCTGTGAGTATCCTTAGTAGCAGTTTCTCAAGTGCCTGCTGATAATATGCATTCAGTTTTGGCGTTTATCTTAAATTGGAATGTATGAATTGGTTTCAAGAATTTTATGGGCTTTGCTAAAATAAGCTGTTAGTGCCGATGGACGTACACCAGCCAGCGCGTCTGCTGCTGTGTATAATAGCAAGCGTCTGGCGTCCCTGCCTGGCGTGCCTAAGCAGTAGCGCTCATACACTTTGCGAACGTGAATGATCGCCCAGGGCTCTACTAACTAGTGAAATTGCTGCTACTTCTTGTGTCTAGTGATAATTTCTCCTTCTGTTTAGCATGTTTAAAAAAGTGTGGATTGAAGTGCCTGTGGCTGAGTCGGTAAAAGCAATGAACAGATACGGTTTGCCATTTTCAGTCTGAGATGCAATAGCCAATTCTGCCGCTCCTGTTTTATGGAGAAATGCTGCCAGACTTTCCTCTATTTTGACTCTGCTTTGTCTGGCTGCTCTAAGTCAGAGGAAGGTTTTACGGGACTGTGCCAAAAAGGACTCTGTCTTCAGTGCAGCTCTTGTAATGTGCTGCCCTCCCAGCAGGGCTCCCGTATAGCCAGGACGTGGTACCTAAGGCAGCCTCACCTTTGGGAGTCTGTCCCTGGCACCTTCAGAGCCAGCTGGCTTGCAGGATTTGCGCAGGTGATCAATTGCTTCTCTCCCACTTTGGCTCTGAAAGCTGTTGAGATCAGCTATGTCTAAATGTGTTTGCTGATTGACGTGTGAAATGACTAGCTTGCTTCAGGCCAGTTCTTAGCAGGTGAGTGTTTGCAATATGTGTTGTTGCAGCTGGCATGTGTTTTTGTTAGCTTTCTTCCTTTGGAGCCATAATGCAATGGTTTCTTCTCTGTATGTGTGTGCTTTCCTTTTGGCTGATTATTATATATAGCATACAAAATATATTTATCTTCTGCTGATGAAAACTGTCCCAGCTAGAGTGTCTGTCCTTTTTAGCATAAATTCTTACTTCAACCCTTTTTTTCTTACTTTCTAAACCATCCCTGCAGGTTGAAAGGGGAAGAAGAACAAATGAAGAAGTTGAAAGCTGTAGTGGAAGACAAAGAGAGAGAAATTGCAAGCCAAGTAAAACAGCTGCAGGTAAAGTTTTGGTAGAAATGTCTTGTGTTGTAAGGAGCGTATGTATTGTGAGTATATATCTATATGTATACATGTGTATGTATTGCCTCTTTTCTTTCAACAGGATGTGCAAAAGGAAAATGAATCTTTTAAAGTTCAAATTCAAGAATTAAAGCAGGAGAATTGCAAACAGGTACAGCTTCTAATTGCAGGGTTACTGAGTGAAGTCAAAGGGGGTGGTGGTAGCTTGTATGGATGGCATGGAAAACCAGTAGTTGTATTGACCATGCAAATCCAGGGACAGCTTCAGGGTTGGATTGCACTAAGCCAGCTTTTTTGCATATCTGCTTCCCTTTATCGTGTGAGTTTGCAGCTTTGTGCTCTTTCTTGTGCCTGCTGTGTTCTTGTCTAGCTTTCCACCCCTGTCTTTACACGCTGTATCACAGCCAGGGTTCTTCTGGCCAAAGGAGGCTGGACAAGACTCTCTCGAAGGCCAGGAGTGCAGCTGCTTGGTGTTGCAGCCATTCCTGGTTAACAAGGCGGATCACGCCCTCTGCATCACTCTGCTGCTGATCTGCTCCTAACGAGTTTCTGATCTGTTTGTAGGCATCTCTGGCTGTCCAAAGTGAGGAGCTTCTGCAAGTGTGAGTACTGCCAAAAGTTGAACGCAATAGATAAGTGCTTCATTTCACTTATTGCTCAGGAAATCTAAAAGCTTAAATAAATGCCAAATGTACAGTATCAGTGTGTGAGACCAGTAAAAAAAACCAAACACTTTACTATCTAATAAAGCTTGAACACAGAGATTCTGCTTGTGCTAATAATCCTCAGCTGCAGTCTTCTGCGGCCAGTGCTTGCAGTATGTTGTGCCCACAATATGAGCAAGCCATGATTGATTTAATTTTAAATGTATGCCAGCTCAGCTCTATGTCTGAAGAGTTAAATGGTGGTGTTTAAAGCAAAATTGACAGGCTTTTTCTTGGAACTTCACCTTCGTAGAGGGCTGTTGTTCATGTTATAAAATCATCTGGTAGAAGCCTTTTTCTAGGGAAAGTCTCAGGGGTAAAAGTGTGGTATAACATAGAGCTGAAGTGCACTAAAGAACTAAGTGAAAGCTAATGCCATGCTGGCTTATACTGTGCTACACAAATTGCCACTGTCATGCATTTTTGGCTGGCTGAATTATTTTTCTTAAGTTAAATGACTTATAAACTGTGGACTAGGTGCTTGAAAAAGAATGCTCTTACCCAGCAGGCAGAGCCTGTTTTGTGGCATTGTACTAGAGTGGGCTGGCTGACTTATCCTTGTCCAATGTGTTGCCTTTCTGTGGCCTTGATAAACTCGTGCAGATGCCTGTTGTAGGCAAAAACCAGCTTTACAGTGGGCTTTGCTCTGGCAGCCCGCAGTTCACAGAGCAGTAGGAAGCAAGTGGTACTGCCAAGTCAGTGAGAGCAGCTTTTCAAAGAGTGTTGCTGGAAGGGAAGGAAAGTTAGTATATATGAAAGGGTGTCAGAGTTTCACTTGAAATTTCTTAAATGTCTCCTGACTTGTTTATTATTCTTTTTTGCTAATTCAGGGTTGCAGGGAAAGAGAAGGAAATCGCCAGTCTCCAAAATGAGCTTGCCTCTCAGAGAAATGCTTTTGAGCAACAGAGGAAAAAGAACAACGTAAGGAAATTCTTCCCCCACCCCTCCAAAAAAAACCCCAAACCCCAAAGAACAACCAAACCTGTGGGCACAGCACTCCTCAATGCCCAGGGCATTCTGTTAAGAAAATGTTTCTGACGGTTGTCTGCTGTATTGTGTTCCCTGGACACTCCTCTTCGCTTTTCTTGGGAGTGACTAAGCATACTTTACTGTTCCAAGTTTTGTTTTACTGTTCCAAGTTTTGTCAGCTCTTTGACAAGTTGCTGATTTGATGAGAGGGAGGAGACTTGCTGGGGGACACAACCCGTAGCAGGTTCTCAGACTTGGATTCAAGCTTTGTTAGCCCTGTTGAGAAACACGTCCTTTGCCAAGGAAAGAAAAGGGTGTTTGGGGAGGGAGGGTGGGAGGGTGAAGAGGGCCATGCTCTGACTGAGTTGTGGTCCTTGTGCGTGGACATGGGAGGAGGCATTAGCTTCAGGGCTGTCGGATCTGGCTTTTCCCATTTGTAAGAGTGACTAACCCTGATCGTCTGAAGGAGGTGAAGGACAGTGAACCTTCCTTCACAGCAGCTGCTGTAAAGTGCAGTATGGGTTGTTTGTGGGTGGAGGTAAAGATTCTATCTTTTATTGCAGAGTTCTGAAGTTGCCTTCTTCTAATAACTTATCTGTGCAGGGCAAGAGAATGGCATCTTTTAAGTTATATGGAAGAAAGTTGTTAAAATAGAGGATTTTTTTAACTCTCCTATCTCTCCTTGATAGCCTATAAAGGCTATTGCCTGAGTACTGTGCAATAAGCTTTATTGCTTAGAAGTGGGAAGATGCACAAGAAAAATATGAAGAATGTGAGCTTTGAGCAAGTAGTGTTGCTTAAGAGCTGAAATAAAGTAGAGGGGAAAGTGGCTGGGTATTATCAGAAGACAGATGAGCTGGAAAGGTAGAACACATGTGTGCCTGTTTCCTGGGGAATTGCAAGGTCTAAGTACCCTTTGTGGTGCAGGCAGAAATCTGGCTACTTCTAAAGGCAGACCATGCCTGTGGGTCCCAGCTTTCCACATCGCAATTTGATCTGATCTTGTTTTTATGTCCTGTGAGCCCTGAAGATAGCAGGCAAATGGAAGTGGTAAAGAAAAACTAGTATAGGTACATGTTAGGATTTGGATGCCACTTTGCGTGGTGAATTAAAAAAATAAAATACAGCCTTGCAAAAATAGCCCTTTGCTAGAGCAGATTGTTCTGAGGGTTGGGGGTGGAGGGGGAGGAAATCTAAGTCCTGAGCACCATAATCTCCTCCCCACAAGGCCCACCATCCTTCCTAGATAAGAGCTGTGAGGCTCTTCTTATAAGAGCTCTCAGCCTCCTATCTGAGCTTGCATGTTGACGTCTTGTGGAGTACACGTTTGATGACCTCGCCAAGAAAGATGCAGGAGCGCAATACGGCACGGTGGTGTTTCCATGCGGATCTGGGGTGTGCTCGCCACTGGCGAAATCCCAAAACCTCCCAGGAGGGCACTGGTGAGCAAACCAGTTTTCTTTGGGCACAGTGGAGAGAGCTGCGTGGGTAAATCCTGTGAACCAAGGCCCTGAGCTTTGTGTTTCTACCATCAGCCCTGACGTAGTAGGTTTGGGCTGAGGGCCAAGGATCTACTCAGCGAGATCTGGTTGCAAGATCAGGGGCATAAATGTGTACACCTCCATGTATACTGGGGTCCATGCTGGGTTCTGCAACGCGACACGCCTAACACGCTGTTGTGTAATCTGTGGTTTGGTGTCTGTGTTCCTCACTACTTTTGAAAACTTCCCTCTTTCTTCTTACAAGTGCAGTCAAAGTGTGGGGTTGCTGTAGCGATACGCTCTGCAGTAACACTTGGATCAGTTTTGGACATGGGGGCAGGTTGGGCAGAAATTGGCATTTTTTTTCCCCTTTTCATTCAAACTCTTTGAACATCACACTTGTTTTTGCTAGTGTATGTCATCTTACCCAGCAAAATCATCTTGCAGTAACCAGCATTTAAATGCGAATGGTGGAATGTAATGCAAAATATATCTCTGACGTAAAAGCGGAAACAGTTTGAATATTGGCTGAACTGAAATCATTCTTTCTAAAAATGATTAGGACCTTCGGAAGAAAAACTGGAAAGCAATGGAAGCATTGGCATCAACTGAAAAATTGCTGCAGGACAAAATGAACAAGACTGCCAAGGTTGTAATGTTAACTGCTGGAAACGATGCGTTAAGCTAGAAGCAGATCTGCAGCTGGTTTTTTAAACGAAATGGAGGCATTTAACTTTTACTGCAATTCAAATATAGTCTGTTCTGAGTGATCATTCATATACACTCACCTCTGCTTCTTCCTGTTGTCTTTAGGTTTCTTTTATGTTTTTTATCCTTAATTTGTGGGCATGCTGATTTTTTGATTTCTATTTGCATAATTGTTAGAGCTGTTGTGAATTGTTTTTTTTCTTTGTGGGGAGCTCTAGAATAAAACCTGTGCTGGTGAGCAACCTGCTTTCATCTACTGGGCTTTTGCTGTGCTTGAATAAACTTATTGGACCCGTGAAGAACTAGGACTAAATTGTTATTTAAAAACCTGAGAACTTCTCAGGAAAACAGTGCTGCCACAGCTGTGAATTTCCTCCTTGAAAGCATATGAAGCTCGACAGGTTATGTTGGAGCCAATGTTCAAAATAATACAGGGCGTGAATTGCTCCGAAAGGAGCTTGATTTTGCTATGAGCCTGATTTGGTGTTAATTGTCACCATGCAGATTTAAAAAAAAGCATCAAAATAACTTCACAAACACAAGTCAGGTAGCTAGAAGCAGAGGAGCTCCAGTTTGGGATTGTGCGTCTGTGTTTTGGAGATGTCCCCGCTCTTTGCTCAGCCCCGTGTTCAGCGAAGTTGCGTACCTGCTTTTGCTGTGTGCTAACGCTTGCCTGCTTTCTCTTGCAGTCGGACACTTCATCAAACAGCCATTTGCCACTTCTCGGTGGTTCCTAAATTGCTGAGCACTAACACACCTGGCACAACTTCACAACCTAATGTCTCCTGTCCCTTTCTGTCTCTGAATCTCACCCTACTAATGCCACCGATCTCTTGCAGCAGAGGAACTCAGAGCAGCAAGGCGCAGTAACACTGATGTCAAAGAAAAAAACCAAACCCAAATATTAGTGAAGGATTTCTGCTGAAAGCTGCCTTCTGCGCAGGAGTTCAGGCTTTCTGCGTTTAAACTTGTACGGGAGCCTGAGTGTCGTATGGCTGAATTGAACCGATCTGCCACAAGCACAGCAAGCAAATTGTCGTGTGGCTGGTCTGCTTTTGATGTTAAATAAACGGAATGATGGATCTGTGGTGCCCTTGGCTCTGTGTATTTATATTTGCAGAGCAATGATAAAGAAAACCTGGAGATTGTCACACAGCTCTAATAATTATTTCCCATTGCATCCAGGCTTGGGGAAGGAGGATGTAAGGGTCTCCCTCTTGATTACTTTAAAGTAATATGTAGAAGATACAGTCTTGCTTTCTTGGCCTGGTTCAAATGTGCATTAACACAAAGTTTTCTTTTGACTTCAATTCTCTGTTTTTGATGTTGTGATATTGATTTATGGTGATTTTCCCCCCGTAAAATTATTTAAAATAAGTATGGATTTTTTTAAACATTGTTGATTGACCAAAGTTCTTGTTTTTGAGCTCGCTCAACTTGAATGGCAGGGTTGGTGTGATTTGTGGATGCAGTTACTCAGCACAGTGTAGTTTGTGTTGTGAACAAGTGAACGATGGTGTAATTTCTGTACAAACAGGCTAGATTGGAGGAGATCTTAATGAAAAGCTTAAAAGCACAAACAAATGTGAAGGCCAAATTCTGAAGCAATTCAGTGTCAATTTTTGAAGCAATTTACTGACACTTTTAGAGACTATACAACCTTAAATGACTTTCTGGGTTAAGTTACTCTAGGCATAGAAGAGGCTATTGCCAGGTCTATGGAGCGTGTTGCCCAATTTCACGTGAGCCCTTCTCTTGCTTTAGGAGAAGCAGCAACATTTGGAAGCTGCCGAGGTGGAGACACGTAAACTACTCCAGAAGCTGTTCCCTAAAGTCTCTCTTCCTTCTAACGTGGTAAGAGAAGTGGCTTTTCCTACCCTACTGCTGGGGGCCGGGGAGCTCTGGTCCTGCTGTGCTGGGCAGTCTGGAGCGCTTCCCCCGGTCCCTTCTGCCCTGAGGATTTTGCAGTGGGACATGAGTGTCTTCTGCTGGCAATACCTGTCGTTGCCAGCAGCAAAGAGGCAAAGCTGCAGATGGTTACTTCAAGAAAAGTGTTAAAACAAAAAAAAAAGTTATTGTTATTTTGTGTGTTTAACTGCCCCAACAGCTGTTTGATCTGTGTGTGTTATTTTGTGTCTAACCGAGACAGTAAATTTTCAGGGGTGGATAAGGTCTGCTGCGTGTTTGCTCACTGTCTGGCATGATGGGGATTCATCTTCCCCGGCGGCTCTGCAGATAACGGCTGGCCCCCCTTTCCAGAGGGGCTGCGCTGCCTCAGTGCCAGTTAATAAAATTCAGGAGGGTTTATTTTATTCCCAAAGTTCCTTTTGAAAACCACTGATTTCCAATTTTATATTCTCGGTGGCTTTCTCTTGTTTGCAAGGGAAGTGCGCTGGTGTCGTTTAGATTGTGTGAATAATGTGAAGCGAGGCTGGAAAACTGGGGTCCGCGTTTCATTTGTAACATCTAGAGGTTTTGAATATTCATATGTAAAAGCATTCTCAAACATACTAAAGTTAATCTCCTGATGAACTAGAAATAGCCTTTAAAAAGGCTGTTTCTGTAAGGTTTCAGTCCCTAGAATTATGTGGCAAGTATCTGCTTTAACTGCTCAGGGATTTTGGAAAAGATTCCCTTAAGTCTTCAAATACTTCTTGTAGAGCCTTGACACTTGCAGGAGGTCTGTCACGCAGTTGTATTTCAGCACTTCCAAGCCCCTGTGAACTGTGTCTCTCTCGTAACCTCGTGCTCCGCCGACTGTCAGCTCTGCTCGGCTTCGTGTGGTACTAGCCCAACGGCTGCTGTCAGCCTGTGTGTTAGCTCCGGGGAATTAGGGGTCTGAAACACTGCTCCGTAAGCCTGCAGTTGGGAGGCAAATGTCCTGAAGATAGATTTATTGAGGTTATTCTCAGCTTTAACTGAATGGTTTTCCCAACAGAGTCATGCTGAATGGATATGTGGGTTTGAAAAGATGGCTAAAGAATACTTGAGAGAGCCTTCAGGATCTGAAGACGTCAAGGTAAGCACAAATGGTGGACAACTTCCTTATGTGTGGCATAGCGCGTTTTCCCAGTATAAATCTTGTAAATTGTGCTCTGGGTCGTGAACTTCAAATTGGCAAACAGGTGACAAGAAAATTGTTTTATAGATATTTGCATCTTGTAAATCAGAAATGTATTTGCGTCTTCAAAAAGCACCTTGTGGAGTTGTGAAAACGTTCATGAAATTCAAAATCCCTGTTCCCTTTTTCAAGTAACTTTTTTTTTTTCCCCAGCAACTCAGAATTCCTGCAGTAACTCACGTAAAGTTTGTGATTGAGTATTGAGAGTTGTAGGTGAACATGGCACTTGCTGTTGTCTTCGCACGGGTTGGAAAGAAAGACCTGCCAATGTGAATGATACTAACTCGCTTGTTGAAATAAGATAAATAATAGGACTCAAATCCGTCAGCTGAGATGTGACCCTTCTGGTCGCTTTTTCCCTTTGCCAGGCTATGGAGCAGAAGTTGAAGGAGGCCGAGGAAATGCACATACTGCTGCAACTGGAGTGCGAGAAATACAAATCAGTTCTGGCGGAGACGGTAAGCAGGATGCCTGGTCGCCTCTGCCTTGTGATGTTGCAAGCTGCCTTCTTCTGCTGTAAGCTTTCAAACCCCGCTCTCTTCTTAGGAGGGGATTTTACAAAGGCTACAGAGGAGTGTGGAGGAGGAAGAAAGCAAATGGAAGATAAAAGTTGAAGAATCACAGAAGGAACTTAAACAGGTATTTCTGAAGATCCACTTTTTGCGGCGGCCAGGCAGTTTCTGCTTGACGTGCCAGAGGGTGTTCAAGCGCTGTGAAGGCAGGTGTAGAACAGCCCTGGCTGCTGGTTTGATGTGTGCGTGACCAGTGGATGAAAAAGGTGAAGTCTGCAACCAGTATAGTAGAAATGATTCCTCCTTATAGCAACAGGATTTTTGGTGCTCTGATACTTAGCTTCATGCTAAGAGTGACTTTTATTTTTTTGAGGAACACCTTTCCATTTAAAAAAACTAAAAAGTGGAGGAATTGTTGGTGTCTTTAGATTTGTGTGGTTATGCCTGTTGCCATCTTCAGAGTGGCAAGAACAAATGAACAGCACAGGTATAAGGTCTTTGACCATTATGGCAAGTCTGTGTCACAGTCCTTTGCAGGTGATGCAGGAGGCAGCCAAATAGCACATAGTGATGTTAATGCTGATGGGATAAGAAGCCAAAGATTCAGGAATGTATCTGTGTCCCATTAATGTGCCCAGGAATACATATTTTTCTGATCCTGGCAACTCAGACTGTGTTTCTGTTAAGCACCTGTTTTTTTCAAAGTCCATTTGTGAACAGATACAGACTTTTTGTGCTGAAATTTAAGTATCATGTAACAATTTTTTGGAAGCTGTTAAAATAGTTCTTAATCCATTATAGTCAATTAATTACACTTGAAATTGCCTGCAAAGCATTCCATTTTTAGGAAGGCTCTGTTGCTAGCAAAAGTGGTAAGAAAAAAGCCTTTTATGTTTTTTCCTAATCTAGACTTAAAGTAGGTCAAGCTGGTTTTTTTTGAAAGAAATTATTTCTAAAGTACTTCTGTTTAGTAAGTTTGGGTGCTGGAGAATGAGCCTGGAGCAAACAGATAGATGATTTATAAACAACTTGTTTGAGGGGCTTATGAAAGGCTGTCAGATCTTGAACTATAGATGTGCTACCATCTGCTGCACTTATCAGCCTCTAATGAGGCTAAATGTGCTGGGTCTGGCTACATCTAATACACAGGTGGAGACAGTCTTCCCTGTCTAGGAAAGATATTTCCCTTACCTTGGCTAATGGCCGACTGGTTTAGTCCTTATATTCCAAATCTTTCAGGCATGTAGGCTCTAACTATCAGAGAACTTCTTATGCTGGGAGAAGGTAGGAAAGGTGTTATAATGGAAACTCAGTATATTGACTTATTTGAGTGAGCATCTTATTTTATTCAGTCACTGTAATTTCATCCTTAATATTTTTAAATAGTAGAAGCAAGCTTATGTGTGTATGGAGGGTTTGTCTTAGAGCAACCCAACTAATTGATATATTTATCTTCCTTGAAAACTGCAGATGCGTTCTTCGGTCGTTTCTTTGGAGCACGAGGTAGAGAGGTTAAAGGAAGAAATCAAAGAAGTTGAAACTGTACGTGCAGGTTTTTTTTTCTTTGAAGCTTTCTGTTACTTAAAATATGATTTAGACTTAGGCTGTAAGTCTGAACTTCCTAGGACTTCTCTCCTGCAAGTAGTGCAACCTATGCTGCAGTTCAAACTGAATCTTTTGGCTGATGTTTTTGAGAAGGAGAGAAGCTGGGTACTGGAAATCGTCCTGGTTTTTACTTCTGTACTCGCCCACTGGGGCTTTTTCCTTGTGAGACTGAACAGTTTACTGCTTGTTGATGATCTTGGGCTTGATTTTTTCTGGTTCTCTTTTTGAAATGTAGTAGTTTAAATCTGTGCTGTGCAATCACTGGATTTGAAATGCTCTCGAAATATAACGGAGTATTTGATAGAAATTTGTAGCTAACAATAAATCAAGAAAATGATACTACAAGAAAACACTGAAAACATTTGTTTTAACTCTGTTTTTCTGTTTCTAGCTTAAAAAAGAGAGAGAACATTTGGAAAGTGAACTAGAAAAGGCAGAAATAGAACGATCTACTTATGTTTCAGAAGTCAGAGAGGTAAACATAATTGACCAAACTGTTCTGTCTTTTGTTCGGTTACCAGTTGGCTGGCAAACTAATCTAATGCTTAGCCCCCGTGGCTGAGGAGTTTATATGCTTGTGACCTTAGGGTAGAGCGACACACTAATAACTGAGCAGAAGAAAAGTGGGCATCCTAAGCAGACAAATCCTAAAACTCTAAACTTCATTTCAGCTCAAAGATCTGTTGACTGAATTGCAGAAAAAACTTGATGATTCATATTCTGAAGCAGTAAGACAGAATGAAGAGTTAAATTTGGTAAGAAGCTCATTCTCTGCTGGGCACAAACTAGGCTCCCAGCATACTTATGAAGCGGAGACTTATTTCAAATCCTGTCTGTTCTGCTAACCTCTTCAGCTTGATATTTTTGTCCATTGCAATCATTTATGTAGTCTGACTTTTACAATTTGTCTCTTTCTCTGCTCCTAACAATAGCATGTCTGGTTCTTAAGACTTTTTCCAAAGTCTGTAAGACTTTCATTCCTGAAACTTCTTGAGAATCAATGTTTTACAGTATAGACATACGCAGTAGCAAGTATAATGTCCTTGGAGCAATAAAAGTTGTGCTCTCATCGGTTTAATTTGAGGATTATTTTCTGGTTGTTTTTTTCCAAAGCTTTTGAGGATGCAACTGTGGTATCTGTGCTCTGACTGTGCAGAGTCTTTTCCATCCTCCTCTCTATGTACAGAAATTGGCCAAAACCCATGTTAGATGATTTCAGAGTATCCAGCCATTCAGCAGCTGGCATCCTGACATGGCTGAATAGCTGTTCTGGCTTGGTGCATGCACTATGTTACAGCGTCTTTAGCTAGCAATGCTATCCAGCCAAAAATGCTCCTATACCAGGTTTTCTCAAGAAGGGGTTGGAGTAACCGAGGCCAGACCTGTAGACCCAAAGATGTGTGGTTTTCTGGTTTGAGTCCTTTCACTTCTCACTTGTTTCAGTGATGTGGTTTTTTTAAGGCTGCAGGAGCAGTCAGATCCTTCCTCTGCTGGTGTTTGAATAGTGCTTTCTTGCTCTTGAGCCAGAACTGGGGAAGATTGTCTCTGTCACCATGTCTTTGGTAGGTTTTAGAGTAGTTGATGGGACAAACTGTCACTGGAGGTTGAGCTGCTGATCTCACCAGGGTACTGCCACTAATGTAACCGGGTTAAAATAGTCGATGTGAAAAAAACCCAAACCCACAATAACAATCTGCTTAAATTTAATAGTATGCTTAGCAAGTCTAGTACAGCATTGATTAGCATCCTGCCTCAGCAACCAAAGCCTCTCATTTTGAAAGCAAGGGAAGTGGGAATTGAATGCATATCTTAAAGTTAATTAGTAAACGCCAACCTCTTGAATATGAGGGGCAACAATCTATTATGTCTGTAAAAACAAAAGCTTAAAAAGCTGAGCTCTCTGCTAGGGCAGCTTGACTCTGCAAATCTGATGATGCTGTACTGGTAGGAGCCTGAGGAGGTGGTAAACAACTACCTTCATGCAAATGTCTCAGGAATGCTGTCCAGTGTATATGAGTGGGTTTTTTGCAGTAGGCAGGAGGCTGAGGAATAGAAATGATGGGATTTCAAAACGTGTTTCCCACTAATTTATAAGGTGGGCAAGGAGAGAAGCTGAAACTGCAGAAGAGCTCAACAGTGCTTCCCCAAAATACAGAAAACCAGCATCCACCAGTCCAGGTGCTCCAAAGTGGGGGAGACCTTCCAAGGGTGAGACAAATGTAATGCGTAGGTTTGGAATCAGTGAGAATTGAGGGCTCTGAGTAGCCTATTCTTCTTTAGTCCCCTGCTGGCTCCCAAGAAGATTGACCGCAGGAGCAGTGAACACTAGCACAGTGCACTTCAGAGGCACAAATGCAAAATTGGCACTCGAGCTTCTTGTTAGTACTCCTATTTGAGTACTTAAGTGCTGTGGCTGGTTCTGTATGCTGTCTTGAAGAGCAATCAAAATATTCTTTAAAAAATGTTTATTTCCTTCGGAAGGCTGTAGTTTAAGGGCAGTCAGTACAAAGTATTCATCCCTCTTGACTGAAATAATTTCACTTTTTTGGACTGAATCTAAACACAATCGACAACTAAATATACCCCTGTCAGTGATTCATGCCTTGATGTGACATTAACAGACTGGTTAAGTCAACGTAGTTGTAGTAAGTGGTGCTTTATTAAGATGACAAGTAGAGCTTTTTAGTTTATTCAGCAGTAAAGTGACTGTTATCCCGAATTAGGAAGATGACAATCTACATTTTTGCATATTTGCTGTGAATTAAGTTGAATTCTGGGCTGACTGGTGATAAGAATGCTGGAGAGGCTTACGTACTTTCAGTATTGCTAATATTCCTACTGGCAATATAGTTGAAGAGTCGAAACCACTTGTGATCAAGTTCATGCCAACCATGTCTTGTCTTCTGTAGTTTCCATTCTTTACATTTATCTTTACAGATGGAGTCTCTCTTCTTTGACTGTCCCTGTAAACCTCATCATATGTGTTGACTAATCCAGTGTGTGCAATAATTGTTAGCAATCTTACTCCCTTTGCAGTCAGTGTGTACTGCGTTAATCCGTGGGACAGACAGATAAAATCTGTATGAGGGAAACTGATTTTCTTTGTTACTATTTTGCAGCTGAAAACGCAGCTAAACGAAACGCTATCAAAACTCAAAGTTGATCAAAATGAGAGACAGAAGGTAGCTGGTGACTTGCCCAAGGTAAGCAGAGACCCTTAACAGTTGCAGATCTAGATGTTATTGAAACCCTCAAGATCTGTAGTTTTGTAGTGCTGGAAAATGTAGTGATTTGAGTGGCTTGAGCAGACTGCCTGCCTGGTGGGGTGTCTTACTCTACTTGCTGGTTCCCCAAGTGACTGGGACTGTGGGTGTAAGAGCTCACGCAGGATACCTGCATGTCTGTTGAAATGATAAAAATGCAACTAGCAGCTCTGTTTAATTATCCTCTTGAAAGAGTCTCTTGTTCACAGTAATTTTATGTTAATAGGAACAAGTGGTGATTTGGGGCTGACAAATAATTCTTTATTTAAAGAAACCCAGCCTAACAAAAAGTCCATCCCACAGCCCTACACCCACACCACAGCCTGAAGCTTTTAAATCCCGTTTCAAATGGTAGTGGTTACAAGTTGGTTTACAAGCCATCTGCCCGTTGGCATGCGGTTACAAATCGCCTATAACCCAGGAGACTGCAAATCTTTAAAGTTAGCTCTATGCAAGCTTGATGAGACAAGCAGGTGGGTTACCTCTGCTCTTCCTCAGTGGCCGCTCTTGCAAGATGGATTGGAGTGGGAAATCTTTAAGCATGAGGGGTCTCAGTGCTGTCTGTCACCCCAGAAAGGAACCTCTCACGGGAGAATTGATAAATGGCGACAAGAATAGCCTGCAGAGTGGCTGAGCTCTGGGTCCAGACTGTATAACACCTTGTTCCTTCTGCAGTTCTGCTTTCTCAGCCATGAATGTAACATGAAACTGGGAAGCAATACATGAACCTTAAAGGTTGCTAGTGCTTTGGGCTTAACAGCAGTTGTATCTTCTACAGCTGTCCTGTCTCTTGGGTTATCTTAAGACCTGTCCAGTGGTGGACCAGTGGGCTGGTTGACAGGGTCAGCGGTGGTCTTGGTGCCCTGGCAATTTGCCTACTCGTGGAAGCTGGGCTCTTGTCACAGGGGACAGCCTGAAGGAGGTTTAATGAAATATTAAGCACCTTTGTGCCATCTCACAATATTTGGGGGTTAGAGGAAGGCATAAAGCAAAGTATGGAAGATGGACAGTGAGCCTTTCCTTAAGGAACGTGAGAACAACTGGACAGGGGTTAGAAGAGGAAGAGCACTTGGCTTGTGATGGGGAGGCAGAGGAAGGAGGCAAAGCAAGGGCCAGACTGGCAAGCTGGGAGGGGATCTATCCCACAGCTCTTGGAGATAATTCCCTAAGGCTGGACTGCGTTCATCAAAAGCCACGGCTGTACCAGAAATTCAGCTATGTAGCTCAGCAGGGGAAGGTGACAGAAAGAGGGGAGGGAAGATGCCTAGTGAGGAAACTGGGCTGCGTTCTTGCAGGACTGGAGTGGGGAGAGCTGTTAGTGGGGCAGGTCTTGTCCTGGGAGCAGGGACAGATGATCACAAAAGCACTGCGAGGAGATGAGAAGACAAAGGAGACCTGCTGCATTAAGGTGTTTAAAACATTTTGATCGGGACAATTATATTGGATGTTGACATATGAAGCGAGCTGTGCTGATGTCCCTGGTTCATGGTATATTCTATATAAATGCAGATCTATGATTAGGCTTTTGGAGGACCTGCCTGTGCTATTACTCTTGCTCAGAAAACTTGCTGCACAATTTTTACCTAATAACTTGACATGAGACTATTAAAGCTTCCCCGTAGAATTGCTTTCAAATGCAGGCAGGCTGACATGCAACATGCTGATTGTAAGGAGACATGTCAATCTTGGCAAATGTGTTGGTCCCCTGAGCAAATCTGGCATAAAACAGATTTCCTCCTGAAGAGTGATTTCCTGTGTCTCTAGTGCTCTTGAAGAGATGGGGGTTTGCTTCTCAGCCTTTGCTAATTGTTGTGCCTCCCTGTATGATTTGTGTTGGTTTTTTTGTTGTTTTTTTTTTTTCTTTTTTTTCTTCCCTACAGGCCCAGGAGTCTTTGGCATCTCTTGAGAGAGAAATTGGAAAAGTTGCTGGGGATGCCAATGTTATTGAAAACAGCGATGTTTGCACAGAGTCGGTGAGTGTTTCTTTTGAGTCCGTGCTCAGGGGCAGTGCAAATGTCACTTTGGGAACTGAGGTCCAGCAAAGGAACAGGACGTGTTCTGCTGATGGTAAATTAAGGCTTGATGAAACTTCCTGTCCTGCAGCTTGTCAGGGTGGTGTCCTGGAGCTGTATCCCAAGGATGCTGACATCTTTCTAGCATTGGGAGTTCTGCTGTCATCTGGATCGTGACCTCTTTCTCATAGCTCAAACTTGTAAGGAGGAAGGGGAGAGATTCTGGACGTGAGATCTGGGCTTCCAAATGGTAGTTGGGCAAAAGTGGAAAAGGTCTGGGGAAGATCCCCAGACTTGTCCTTTCAAGAAGGGAGACTAAAAATAAATCTGCTTATTACTAAATAAGCTTAAAATATTAACTGCTGGGTTGGCACTTGCTGACATCTGTAATGCCAAAGAAAGACGGCAGTCTTGCATAATCTGTAACACCAACGCAGACGATGTCTTTTGCCAGAACATTGACCTTTCTGGTCCTCTGCAGCTCTGGTCCTAAGAGCCTGTTCTTAGCCACTGGTAGGTGCCTGAATTCAACTTCAGCTGGTCCTGGCTCCTGGAAACTTGTGCTGACAAAGTCCAGCAGCAAAATCCTACTAGCCTGAGCTTCAGTAAGCAGTGGACTTGAGCACTGCCTTGTGCTGTGAGTGGGCAACTCTCAGATTGATGGTGTTTTTATATCCTCCAGTAACAGCATTGCAGTTGCAGGGTCTGGAATTGGGTGGACTCTGTCTCGGGTGGCCTGTCTTCACACTTGCAGGTGACTTGCCTGAGCCTCTGGGTTATTGTTTGCACGGATGATTGCTGAATTGCTTGTGTAGCTGGTCCTCCGAGTGCTGGCCCTAAAAAGACACTACCTGTAGAAGTGGTTGAGTCATGGCTTTGTAACTGGGCTGCTCCATCTCTGGAAACGAGAGCTTTTCACACCAGCTTCAAAATAGCTTCAGAACAGCTTTCCAGAAGGCAAGTTGGGAAGGGGAAGGCTAAAGCAGATGCCTTCCCAGCACGTTTTACACAGCTAAGTGGTGTCAGTGGAACTCATTACCCATTTTCTTCTGATGGATAGAGTGGAAGGAAATACTGTCGTTTGAGGGGGAAAGGAGCACTTGCTAGTAGGACAAATAATTTATATCTACTCCTTTTAGCTGCTGAAAATAAGTAGCTTCATCAGCTGTGAGAGGAAGCTAGGAGTCCTCTAAGAGTACTGTAGGCTTTTGCCTTTGTAGTCATTAGCAGAAATGAAGTGGCTTTTCCAGAGTGATCAGTTGTGGATGCTGATCGACGCTTGCGTTGTGGGCTCACTGTGTGTGAGCCAGAGATGCAGCTGGGCCTGCGAGACCTCAGATGTCCCAACCCTGTGAGCTGGGTTCCTGGGAGGGATGGTGGGTCTGCCGAGCCCTCTCCTGTGTTGCCAGCCGGAGGCCAGTGGCGATGGTGACAATCGGGTGCTCTGTGTCCCTGTCTGCAGCAGGCTGGAGAAGAAAAGCCCCCTTCAAACCAATGCTTCCCCTCTGCTGTGCCTTCATGGCTTATCCAAGTGGTACATCAGAACAGCGATGCCATCAGCTGTGGTGTTTTGTGGTTGGTGACACTGGTGAGCCCTCTCCGGAGCTGGGTGTCATTAGATGTGCCCTGCTGTGGCTTGAGTATGCTAGTTTGATTTAATTGCTTTTACCTTAATTTGCTTAACCCCTCTGGCTCATGCATTGCGCCGCTGTAGCTGCGTGGGCATGTTGTGGAACCCTAACCAGGTTTTCTCCAGAATATCTGTCACTTTATTCTGAAGAGGATTGTGGAAAAACAGTCCTAATAAACCTGTAATTAAGCCTTCATTAGTAAAAATACGTTAATTGTCTAAGCAGTGCTCTTGACAGGTAGCCATTGGCAGAGGCTGGAATTAGAACATTATCTTTTTCCCCAAGCCCTTTTTGCTGTCTCCCCAGAAGCCTAAAAACCCAGCTTAAAATAGCTCTCAGATTAAAAAAGAAAGTCTTCCAGCTACTTCCACCTAGCAACAGTGTGGTTTTTTTTTGTTTTAGGAAGGACCTGAAAACGCATGCTTGAAAATGAGCATATTTGTTCCTTCTGGGTATTGGAACCAACCCACAAAATTGAGAAATGCTGCTTGCGTAAACCCTCAAACACATTCTATGTGTTTTCTTTAGGCGCCTTCTCTTTCTATTTAAAAATAGACCATTTGGTTTTTCTAATCAGCTTCCTTGTCACTTATGGGACTAGATGATGACTAAAGGGTGCCTTTTAGTATGCTTTAAGGAAGTCATTTATATTCAGCAACTTGCTTAGGCAGTAAACTTATTTTGAGGCTTATATGAAATCTAATGTGCTTTTCCCCCCACATCTCAGTGCGAAACACTCTGTCAATGAAAACTGGAAATGTCGTACATGTAAAGCATGGTGGAGGGGAATCTGTCAGTTCAGTGCCTGTCTTAGCTATTGGGTCTGTGATCACAGGGTGTTCCCCACTACCATCCTCTTCCTCTCTTCATCCCCGTGTCCTAAAGACATGCTTTCCCCCCAGTCATGGAGAGCGTGGGGCTGGGGCACAGCAATGACTGCATAAGGCAGTCTTGCACTCCTGGGTTAGCAGAACACGCAGTATGACTGTGTTGAGCCCAAATCCCTTGGGAGCTGGGCAGGATTGGCCCCAGGAAAGTTGGGGATGTGTCTATAATTCATGAGTAAACACCGCCTGAAATTAGTGAAGCCACAGAACAGAAGGGAGAGGAAGCAAATAAGGGAGAGAAGAGCTCTTCCCAGAGATGAGGGCTGAGAGTGAATTGAAAGGCTCCTTCATTGCTTCTGCTCATGATGATTTCTACGCTAATGCACATGCACTCTCATACCCAGCGCTATCGGTCAGTGCTGTGATTCATTCATTTGCTGGGATGCTAATTGCATTTACCTTTCCACTTTCATCAATCCGTATGAGATTGTCAAGACTGAGAATTCACTTAGCGGACCTGAGTTTCTACTTTAATAAGGGTAAAGTAGGTTAAGGCTACCCTAATACAGATTCCCAATGATTTTTTACAGTAGAAAAATGTTTACCAGTTGCACTTAAGAGCTTTGCAATATATTGTTTTGTCCTCTTGCCTGAGCCCAGAGTAGTTTCTGTAATGGTGCAGGTGGTTGAGTTTGATTTAATGCCTGCTCTGCGTTACAGCAAGTCTAGCGGCATTTCCAGCCAAATGGGAGCTGGGAAAGTGGCCCTCTCTGAACTCACTCTGATTTTCCTGAAACTCTAGGGAGAGATTTGCAGCAGCATTATGCATCAGTCTCATTCTGTTAGTAAAACCGTTTTCAGTTGGAGTGGAGTTGGCCGATGCTGAGCGCTTGCGAACACCTCTGTGCTCATGTTGAGAATTGAGTACTTCTGTATCGCTGACACCAAGGCAGAGTTGCTTATTTTTAGCTGTTAAATTGCAAGGGAAAGCTCTCCTACAGGTTATCTGCACGTCCATATTATAAGCTGAGTAAGCAGTAGTAATGTGTGTTTTAGATGCGGAGTTCTTTGAACGTCTCTGGAGGAGCTAATCAATAAAGGTAATAAAACAGGGATTATATCACCATTAGCTCAGCAAGACTGACTGTGGGGAGGAGGGCAGGCAAGAGAGGAAGAGTCCATTTTGAGTTGTGACACTTTCCTATTAATAAACTGTTGAACTCATATTAAAAAAAAAAGCACTTATTTTTGTTTAAAAAAGCAAGCTCAGCATTTTCACTTCAGAGCAAGAGACCAGTTTTCTAGCTCTTGGTAGCTTTATTTTTTCCGTTTCTCTCTGTTGACCGGTTCTTAGACTGGTTTGTGAAGCCCTTATCCAAGTCCGGGTATCACTGGCAAGCAAGAACTTCACCAGGGCTCGGAGCAGAGGGTGAACCTGTGGGATAGCTGGTGGGCAGCAGCCTGTGTCCCGAGCCTGAACAGGGCACCGGTGCTGTGGCATGGGTGTGTATCTCCAGCCAGCTGTTTCAAATGGTTTCACAGCTGGAACTGCCTTGTGCTTGGGTATTACATACTGCTGGGGACACCATCCCACAGATCCTCATGCAGACCAAGTCCTTGGTGGTCCAGCAGCCTTGTTGTTACAGCTGCGGGGGTCAGAAGCCATCCCTCCCGCTGGGTGCACCGTCACTGTGCTTAGCACCCTGCGTAATAAAGCACGGGCTCTCGTCTGCGTGGGGTTTTCAGCCAGGCTTGTGGGGACGTGGGGTAATAACTTCCGAGGCCGGATCAGCTGTGGTTACGAGCACAATTCCTGGAAGTCGACAAATAAGTGGAGTCCTGGGCAGGGAGGGTGGGAGCTGGAGGGCAGCGACGCTGTTGCCGGTGTTAGGCGTGTGGAGGTAATTCCCTGGAACATGAAATGGCTTCTTGACTTTGAACCACGTTCTCTTTAAATGTGGCCATAACCCTCTGACTTACAAGAATTGTTCCCATCTGCGCAAAGAGTTGTAATTTTATACAGAGGATCTAATTCTAGGCTTTCTTGGTAATTAGATTGCAAATGAGTTTTTAATGATTTTTTTCCTTCTTCCAGGAATTGACTGATAAAAGACTAAATGTGGCGGTGAATCTTAACCAGGATGTAGGTCATCTCAAGAAGCTGCTTGTGTCAGTAAGCCAAATGCTGTCAAAGAGACGAGAACACTACCAGCTAGTAGGTAGGTATGGCTGGTGGCTGTCTGGCTGAACTGGGTGGCTGTCAGGAAGGATACTGGTCTGTGATGGTGGGACAATTTAACAAGTCTGGTGTCAAAATCTGAAACTATCTATGTGCAATTCATCAAAAGCTTCTAGTAGGCACCAGATTTATCCCTCTCTGGATCCCTACTTCAGTTAGTCGGGACTAATCTTGCATCTCTGTGTCCCTCTCTGGCTACGTAACTCTTTGTCCTTCCCTTCCACTACTTGCCACTTCACGCAGGTTTCCCAAAGCTTTTGTTCTCCCAGTGCCTGTGCCCTGTTCCATTCCCTTCGTCCCAGCTAGACGAGCAAAATGTCTACACTTCCGTGCTCTGATTTGCTTTGGGATGGACGATATAAAGTAACCCACTGGGCTTTCACTGAGTTAACGCAATGGCTTGCTGTGGTCATGGGGATATGAGTATCTGAAGCATCAGTCTGGCCTGAACTCTTTTTCCAATTATAGACACACACAAGGCTTTTATTTTAATATACAGCCAACTTGGAAACCTGGGCCTTTGTGGCTGACTGACTGCATCATGCTGATAAACTTCTTAAATGACCCAAAGTCAGCTAATGGTTGGATAAACTCGAAACACTAAACTTCCTTGGGAAGCTGATGCAGCTTGTGAGCCGGGTCTGAAGGCGGGTTGTGAACTGTTTGGTTTGGGAGGCAGCAACGCCTTGGCACTGAACGAGCTGCTGTGAGAAGTGTCAGAACTCCCTCTCATCTACTGAGGATGGGGACTTGGGTTTTTTTCCTGCTTTAGGTATTTTTCTTTTCTGCTCCTGCCTCCGTAATACAGCGTGGGCAGCAGAGCTGGTCTTAAGGGCTGGGACAGGGTGTTCACGGTGGGGTGAGCCCAGTCTCGTAGGACGGGCTTGGTGCATGTGGGAGGAAGGTGCTACCTGCACCTTGGCCTCTGCTCCGGGAGGCTGTTCTTGCTCAGCCTCCACCACCTCAGCTTGTTCCTCTGTGCTTTGTCATGGGCTGACGCTAACGAAGCGGCTGGCGTGAGCCGCTGAAGCGCTGGCGAGGCGCGGATTTGCTTGAACGCTGCCCTTCGGAAAGTGCTCGGCTGACGTGGCGTTTGTGTTTCTCTTGCAGAATGAAGTCACGGGGGAATCGTTAATTTGAGGATGGCAGAAGGCATTGTATTATATTTTGCCAAATTAAAGCCTTATTTATGTTTTCACCCTTTCTACTTCGTCAGAAACACTGAACAGAGTTTTGTCTTTTCTAATCCTTGTTAGACTACTGATTTAAAGAAAAAACCCAACTCTGTAGACACCTCCAGAGTTTAGTTTTATAATAAAAACAAACCTGTTTGGATAATTAGACCTTTACATTCCTGGAGAGACAGTAAACACATAATCTTTTATCTTATTTTGCTCAATAAAACTTGTTCAGAAACCTCCAATGTGGTAAAGTCACCAATGGGATATAACATTTTAATACTGATGTTGTACACTGTTTTACTTAATTACATTTTTGGGATTAGCTGCCTCTGACTTCAACCTCAAGTAAACACTCTTTTTTTTTTTTTTTTTTTGGTTGCTAATGTAATCAGTTTTTGTAATGGTGTCAGCAAATAAAGGGATGCTATTATTCAAGGTGTTCCTGCTCTCTTCTTTTAACTGAATGTGGATGACTCAGGTGAGATTTCCACCTCTCCCCTCCCTGAAATGAGGATCAGGCTGCACTCAGTGTACTTGTTTTCGGGCAGAGGAGGTAGCACCAGCTTGAGAAGAGGCAAACTGGCGCGCTTGCAAACTTCAGAGCAAGTCTTCCTTTTAAAGAAAAGGTACTAAGGTTTTTAAAAAAAATAGAAGAAATGCCCAGCAAACCATCATGTGAACTGTGGTTCCATGTCATGTATTGTCTTTGGGGAAAAATCAGGGAGTACAAGGGGGAGGAACACTTAAAAACACTGGATTGTATGGCAAAGCCAGCTTCTGTGGCAGTGTTGGACGAGCCTGCCTGGCTGCCAGCGGTGCGCAGAATATCTCCATTTGCCCTGGACCTGCCTCCTGGATGAGGGTTTGTGGTGGAAGGAGTTTTGGGGGGCTGGATGCTCTTTTACTGGGTGCTTCGTTGGGAACAAATCTGGGGAGGGTCTTCGATGGGACAGGGATTCTTCTGGGGCTGCGTGGAGATCAGGTGCCCCTTCTCTGCTTTGGGTTTTTAAATGTGTATTAGAGGAGCCCTTCTGTTCTGTGGGAGATTATTGGATAAGCAAGGTGAGATGATGTTACTGAGTTCTTGATAACAGTTGAGGACATGATTATCTGAGGGAAGGCAACAAAACAGGGGCCAAAGTGAATTAACTGTAGAGGTAAAATAGTTTGAACTGCTCACCCTGAGCTTTTCACACTCTTGCCTTTGTGGGATTTTTTGTTAGTATTTTTGTCCTTTGTTACCCACCCCCCCTTGACCAGACAGGAGGTGAAGTGAAGAAGTTTCTTCCTTACATGGACCCAGTGGTTTCCTGGATGATGCAACTCCTGTTGAGAGCTATGAAATAGCTCAGAAGAGGGAGAGAAAACTGAAAAACCTGTGTTTCTTCACAAAAGCCACTCGTGAGTTTCAACGGTAGCCATTAAACTGTCATGTTCCTTGGAGATGTTAGTTCGTGGAGTAAAAACTCGAATGCCATTAGCCTGGTTTATAGGTGGTTTGAAGTAGAAAGCATTTCTAGTGCCAGGAACACCCCCTGCAACTAGATCTAAGGAAAACCTGAACCCTGGAGGGTCTCTGTGCTTGCCCAGGTTATGGTCAGAGGCAGACACCTATTTTTTGGGTAAGTTGCAGCTTACTGGATCCGTGCAGGTTTGACTGCTTTGAAACCAGTTATGAACATAACCCACAGCTTCAGTGATGTTAGTGTGGGCTGGGGGTGTTGTGGTGTTGCTGTCATTGTAGTCCTGCTCGTCTGCAGAGTCCCCATGGCCACCCCAGCTGAGAAGCTCCTCTTCTTTCAACCTCTGTCATTTAGTAAAATACCTGGTCGTGGAGGCGGGCGCTGGCTGCGGTGGTCGTGTGGGAGAGCAGACCTGAGTTTCTGCTGTCGTATCCCTTATCTAGTGTGCAGTTGGGTGGAAGCTCAACCTTCCCCTGGATCAGATACTCTCCTTTGGCTCCTCCGTGCATCTGGGTCTCAGCTGTGTGTTTTGCTCCTCTCCTTTCCCCTTACGGATAAGGGCAATGGACAGCAGGGAATCTTCACGAGGAGCTGTTTCCCATCCTCCTTGGGCTCACCAGATAACAATTCTCCCAGTATTTGTGGGTAACTACTCTAGGGGTGCTCAGAGCCTTCCTGCGCGTCTTGCCGTGTGCATTGCTGGTTGGAGAGCATGCAGAGGTGGGCACCAGTGAATTCCCTCCATCATGGGCTTCCTTCCCTGTGCTCAGGTGGGGCAGTGGCTTTGCAACCCTGGAGAAAGCTGGTGGTGAGACACAGGTTGCACAGGTACCAAGTGGAGCAGGCTTGACCCACCTGTATCTATCCCCAACGTGGTGCTGTGAAGGCAGAGCAGGTTGAGGAGCTGCTGCGTTCATCCTGCCTCCCTCTCCGACAGCGTGGCTGGCGCTCGGCACAGGTAACATCCCAAGGAGAACCGGGGTCTCCAGGTAAAGCCATGTCCCTTTTTCATCGAAAAGATGGTTTTGCAAATGCTGATGGTGCCTCGTTGAAGGAAGAAATGTTCCTGGAAAGGACAGCAGTGCCCGGAGAGCCTCTGGATGCAGCCTTTGAAGGAGCGAAGGCGGTGTGAGCGTGGAGCTGGAGACCTGGCTGTGTCTCCAGCGCTTGGTTTTCTGCTGGGTGAAGCTGCAGAGCAGGGGGTGAAGGTGCTGCTGCAGTGCTTAGTTTAAAAGGGGAGAGATTTGCAGCGTCATTCCCTTCCTCTCTTGGCGGAAATCTTCCCAGGAGAGGATGCAAGACCTTTTGTTTTGAAATTTAAGTGCAGGTTTTTATTTTGCTTTAGGAGATGTACAGAGATGTTAAAGGCAGCTGTAAAAAAATACCCTGAAAAGCCCAGCTGAGCAAACCCTAATCCCCTCTCTGAAGGGTGAAGAGAGGTTGGGATGCTTCCCCAGGATGCTATTTCATCTCCGTGTCCTCTCTAGCCCTTGATAAAACACGGCTGCTGGCAGTCGTCTCTCAAATTTGGAAGGCTTTAGCCTGCCAATTTGGTCACTAAGAAATCCCTCCTGCTCCGAGCATCTGCTGAGGTAAAATGTAAAGACCGGAAAAAAAAAAGTGCGTGAAGCTGATTCATCAATGCAAAGGTAGAGCTGGAGCTTGGCGTGTTTTCCCAGCCCGCCCCGAGCCCCCGGTTCTCTGCAGAGCTTCAGCCCCTGGTTTCCAGCCGGGCTGGGAGCCGCAGCCGCGGCAGGAGGCAGCTTGGTCTCTGCCCGCGCTAGAGGGAGACAATAGCTAATGGATACGGAGATGCTTTTCTTGGAAAAAGCCCAAATGGGGATGTTCAGATGCCAGCAATGGATTTTTTTTCTTTTTCAATTGCAAGGCTGGGGTGATTTGCGCTCGGAGAAGCTGTGCACCATAAGCTGCGTGCGATGCGGTGCTGAGCATTTCCAATGTGGTGCTGGCAATTGAGTGTTGCTGAGCCTAATTCACGTACAAAACCGGCTTTTCTTGCTTTCTCTTCTTAATTGGCCCTTCAAAATGGAAATGAGAAATACAGGGGAAGGCTCTGAGCTGTCTGTTTACTCTCACCGAAGCTGTACTGCCTCTTCTTTGCCCCTACAGCTTCCCACCCTTGCCCAGCTGTGGCCAGCAGACGGGAGCAAGTTGGTTCTTCATCTAGTAGCGGCTGTTGGGTTTTCTCGGGCAATGACTCACTCAGTTATTTCTTATTGTGATTAAAAAAGAAATCTCATGCAACTTTAATTCAACCCCGAATAATTCAAATGATTTTTGCCGTGAACTCCCTTTGCGATGAGGTGCCTGTGTTTCCTCCCCAGGGCTGCTGGTGCCGTGGGGGGTGCTGGTGGTCCGTGCCACCGTGGTCCCCATGTCCCCCTTGCTCGGTGTGTGACCTTGACCTTTTTCTGCAGCACTTGCAGTGCTGTTCGCAGTCAGCTGTGAGTTTCCTTGAATCATTTGCTGGTCACCGAGGCCCTTGCCAGGTTTTGGCAGGGCTCTGCCTTTCCTGTTGGACAGTGGGGTTATACTGGGGGGCTCTTCTGTGGATCTCGATGGAAGGTGTGAGCAGAAGGAGCTGCTGCTGGCTGGGTGGGAGTTTCTAAGGGAGCAATCCAGAAGGTGAGAAACAGCATTTCTGCCTGCTTTGTTGGCTTCAATATCCTGGCTAAACTTAGCCAGGATGCAAAGTCAGGAGACAATCCAACTCCAAGGTAAGTGTGGACAGCACCAGGCAGCAGCTTCCCTTCATTGGAGAATGAAGGGAGAAGAGGAGGCTGAGGGGAGACCTCATCGTGCTCTACACCTGCCTGAAAGGAGGTTGGAGCGAGGGGGGGGTCGGTCTCTGCTCCCAAGTAACAGCGATAGGACGAGAGGAAACGGCCTAAAGTTGTGCCAGGGGAGGTTTAGGTTGGACATGAGGAGAAATTTCTTTCCTGCAAGAGTGGTCAGGCCTTGGCACAGGCTGCCCAGGGCAGTGGTGGAGTCCCCATCCCTGGAGGGATTTAAAA
This sequence comes from Pelecanoides urinatrix, assembly GCA_013400755.1. Classification (NCBI taxonomy): domain Eukaryota; kingdom Metazoa; phylum Chordata; class Aves; order Procellariiformes; family Procellariidae; genus Pelecanoides; species Pelecanoides urinatrix. Next base: position 255,075 of record VZTQ01005873.1, read on the forward strand.
GACGTGTAGATGAGGCGCTTGGGGACATGGTTTAGTGGGCATGGGGGGGTTGGGTTGATGGTTGGACTCGATGACCTTAGAGGTCTTTTCCAACCTTAGTGATTCTATGATTCATTGCCTGGACCCTTTGATATACTCAGATTTGTTTGGTTAAACGTCATCTTCCAGCAAACTCTTCTCTGTGGCACATGCCTGTGCCCTGGCTGGGGAGGAAGGGTCCTGGGGAGAACGAGTCTCTGGTTATGCTACAGGACGCTAAGTCTCCAAAAACTTTAAAAGGAAATGGAGATAGCTTGCTGGAAAAGCAGTAGTTTTCTTTCACCTTTTGGAGATCTAGCTTGCTCTGACAAATCCCTGTGGATCCCGTGTCAGCCCTGGCTGGGCTCCCCTGCCGCAATACCCTGGGGTGGCTGGGGGGAGCAATGGGCGAGGGGTGCTCCTTGGAGGGCGGTTTAGCCAAGTGTCTTCATGGAGGGCATCTTCTCTCCTAGACCTGCTTAACATAAGCCTGGACTAGCTTCCTGAAGGTACCAATTATGCTGGTTTTGCTGAGAGGTCTGTCTGTCGCAGGGGCAGGACTAGAGACCCGAGAGGTGGCCTCAGCCAGAGCTTCATCTGGATATTGTCCTCTGCGAGACTCCACCGAAACAAACAGGTCAGGAAAGGCCTTGAGGAGTTTCCCAAGTCTACGTCAGAGACCAGGAGTTACAGGGACAACCCATGGCAATGCCAAGACTGGCTCGGGTGATCTCTGGGGGAGGTCGCCTGTGGTGTGGACCCTTCCAAAACCCACCTCTCCTCGGTCCCAGCCACCAGCCGTTCCCCTGAACCAAGCACACGTCCCCAAACCAGTGACAAAACCCTTGCGAGAGGCAGGTGTCGCAGGCAGCCCTGGTCTCGGCAGCTGGGAAAGAAATGATGCCAACCTGATGGAATGTTTTTGGTTCCCTCCAAAACTCTGTCTCCCCAAAACCATTTTTTTTTTTGTGGAAGAAACAAAAGCCAAAGTCAGGACTAAAGAACTTGCCCTTGTGTTTTTTACTCCAGGATGAGGCTCTTTTTTAATGAAAAGTCAATTGAAAACAATTGTAAGTGAAAAATGACTCTGCCAAAACACCTAAACCACCCCCAACCCTTTGAAAAATTAAATTCCCCTTTTTCAGTTGGAAGAGGAGGAAAAAAGTTATATTTTTTTTTTCCTTCCTGTCTGATGTTCTTTCTAAGAAAGAAAACAAAATACCTTCCTTCTGAAATACCTGCGATGACGACTTATAACAGCTTGGGAACAGTTTTGCCAAACAACCCGAACCCAACAGCCATGAGTGTTTTTCTTTTTAAGCCCGTCTCCGTCATTTGGGGAGATGAGGGGTGTCCTGCTGCCCGCAGCCTTTGCCGGGCAGCTCCTGCCTGTGCTGGCGTGTGGTGCTGGGGCCCTTCAGCAGATGTCCAGGAGAAACCTGGGGTCCTTCTGGGGTGGATCGGGTGGGATGTGACCCAGATCTGTTCAAAAGACTGATTATTTTTACCTTTTTATTTTATTTTTACCTTTTTATTTTATTTTTACCTTTTTATTTTATTTTTACCTTTTTATTTTATGTTTGGGAAGGTCCTGAGGTCCCTGCTCGCAGGGAGCGCGTTTTGATCTCCCCTGTGCTTGGGCTGGGCAGCTGGTGCCCCCTCCGCTCAGCCTGCACGTGGCTCCTCGATGGCTGTTTTCAGCTTCCTGTGGGGATGCTTCTATTTTTGGAGCGGTTGCACCTAAAAATACATCTTTAGGCTCCTGGGGAAGCTGGCTCTGCATCGTTAAGGAGCTAATTAAGCTGGGGGGGGGAACGCAGACCTTTGAGCAGGGCCTGTTCTGTGTTGCTGAAGATGAATTTTTTTTTTTCCACTTTTTGCAATGATTCCATGTTCTTCTTCCACCGCAGGGGCAAAGGGCAGACATTTACCCTTCCTCTGCAGGAAGGGCACCCTGGGTGCTTGGGCATTAACGCTTTCTTTTGTGCAGCTCTGCCCCCTCCCCAAGCCCCTAAACTTCAGCCTCAGCCCCACTGCAACCGTCGTACGGCCCCACGAGCAGCGTTGGCCGCAGCTCCCTTTGGTGCTCGGCTGGACGCGGGATGGGGGCCGGGCAAAGAGCTTAGGCTATAAAATTCATCCTATTCATTTCTGGAGATCTAGGGTTAGTAACCAGCTCGGATGCGCTGAGAGGTCCCGGTGGGCTTTTGCTTTCCAGACTGGCCATCAGCAATTCTTTATATTGACAAAGTCACCGTCAAATACAGCCGTGGGTCCCGTTTATGTTGCTGTGGGACCACAAGCCAGGAGATAGATGGAGGCCCAGGGAGGTTCATGGGCTTTACTCTTATGATGTTCTTGCAGGACTTATTTGGGTAAAACACCCATCACCTCCTCAACCAGGCTTAAAGCACAGAGAAGAAATAGCCTGAGAGCATTTCAAAGCTTATATTCAGAGCCAGACGTGTTTCTATGGTACGTTAATGCTGCCTGGGGCCATCCTTGAAGACCTGATCTCTTGCTTAGGCAAATAGGCTTGTCCTAATGCAACCCTTTTGAAAATAACCTGAGCTGCATCAGGCGCTGGGATAGAATTCTTTAAAATCAATAAATATTTCAGGAGCAGTGGAAGCAGGTTTGTATCAGCAATGCCAGTCCTGGCTGGTCATTATTAATTCACTGGATGCAGTTGTAAATGGACTGAGGAAGCACAACAGCCAAAATCACAAGTGGCCACTTCCCTCGCAGCCTCGCTGAGACATTTTGCTGGATCTTCAGCAAGTTTGAGTGGGACCACCAGCCTTCAGTGAGTTGTTAGACACTGCAGAAAAATAGTTGTTTTGCAAATGCCTGGCCCTATGTGCTTTGTCCTTGGTTTTATAAAGCAGTGTACAGCAGGACTTTGACTCCCAAACAGTAAGTTCTTTCCTATAGGATGTTTTTCCTAAATTTCCAGCTCGCTCCTGCGATGGAGTGATAGTCTTGGATTAAAGAGACTGTGCAACCTGATGGCTGCAGCCGCAGCAGCAGGATCTGTCCCCGTTCCCAACAGAACAAGGCATTTCCTTACCCTAAGCTTCACCTTCCCCCAGCTGCGATAAGGAGAAAATGATACCTCTCTCCTCTCAAAGCGCTTTTGATACCTGAGGAGGAAAAAGCAGCAAAAGCGACATGTTACCGGTGCGGGGAGAGAACCTCATTCCTCTCTTTAATGAGTGTTTATAGGGGAAAAAGCCTAAAAATGTGACTCCTGGGGAAGGCAAACTTCTCTATATATGTAATATATATATATTTGATTTATTATATATATTTCATGTATTATATATATACCTGCACGCACCCCACCTCCTCTTTTCCCCGGCTTTGCTGGGTTCTGTGCTAATTTTGGGTGGACGCGGGGCCGGTGCCGCCAAGCGACGTGCGGCAGAGTCCTGGGCCTGGCTCCCTGCCCGCGTGACGAGAGGTGTCTTGTGAAGAGCTTTGTAGCACACAGGTGTATCTTAAACACACGTATACGTGTCGCTGCCGGGGGCTGGAGGGGCTGTACAGGCAGAAAGACAAACCGTCCCTGAGTTTTCTTTGCTCTTGGATTCCTGTTGTTGCCGGTTGGGGCGAGTTTATCGTAAATCTTGCGGTATTTGATGTCTTTTGGCAAGTCTCTGTTTGCAGGGTTGTGTAACCGGTGTCTCGGCTCCTTTTGGAAGCTGAAGCGATTTCATCCCTTATAGCTGGGTAAAGGGGCAAATCCTACGGGATTGAGAGCAGGAGAGGGTCCCACTGTGACTGTGTGTTAGGCCCATCTTGTGCCAACTGGGGCTCTGATCTGATATATATATACAGATGTACATCATATACATACAAATGTGTCGTCTATGAGACCCCCCTGCAGTGCTGCGTCCAGCTCGGGGGCCCTCAGCACGGGAGAGACATGGACCTGTTGGATGGGTCCAGAGGAGCCACAAAGATGATCGGAGGTCTGGAACACCTCTGCCATGAGGACANGGTTTTAAACTAAAAGAGGGGAGATTCAAACTGGATGTAGGGAAGAAATTTTTTACAATGAGGGTGGTGAGACACTGGCACAGGTTGCCCAGAGAGGTGGTAGATGCCCCATCCCTGGGAACATTCCAGGTCAGGTTGGACGGGGCTTGGAGCAACCTGATCTAGTTGAAGATGTCCCTGCCCACGGCAGGGGGGTTGGAGTAGATGATCTTTAAAGGTCCCTTCCACCCCAAACCATTATATGAGATAGATGTATGTGTGTGTGTACTCCATCAGGCTAGGAGCACTAGTCCCTCCTTGGCAGTTAACTCTGCCCAAGGGTGGCTAAATCCAAGCACAAATTTTTTTCTTACCTTTTGCTTAAGATTACAGGCTCACCTCTTACTACCTAAATCCACATTTCAGGATCAACCTTTACCATTGCCTCGGCTCTCCTGGACCCGCGGCCGGCACTACGCTGCTGTAACGGCAACCAGAGTTAACGTGAGGGCTACTCTTAATCACGGGAGCTGCTGTTTATCTCCGTGGCTCTGTTTACCGTTGACAAAAGCCGGCTTGGGAGGGGGGTTTCTTGTTATTGAACTGTGTGTATGCCACAGCAGTGATATATTGATGTATTTTTAATACATATTCTCTTTTAAAGGGCTGCGTGTGTATTCTGTGCTAATCTGCTCATTACAAAATCGCGGCGCAGCTTGCGAGGTCCGTAAGCGTGTGCCATGCAAAGCCGGTTTTCATATTCATCACCGGTGCGTTAGATCTTGTACTTCCTGAAGGGGAGAGATGATGAGGGTAATAAAGACTAGCTGTGCTAATTATTGTTATTCTTGAAGTTTAGAGGATGGAGGTGCACCACCTCAATTAAGAAAAATGGGGAGCGATAACCCAATAATAGAAAAACCTTTCATTAATCAGTCCCTCTGGAAATAGGAGGCTCCTCCTCTGCTTCCCAACGCCAAACGCCTTCGTTAGGATGGAATAACAGTGAGAGAAAGGGGGATTAAATGTTGGGGACAAGCTGGGTCGGCTTCGGGAGCGGGGTGATGGTGGGGACCCCCCTGCCAGGGCTCGTTCTTGGCAGAACCCCGTCCAGCGCTGAGCATCGCGCTGAGCATCTTTTTTCCCCCGGGCGGATGCAGCGGTGAGGATGCGGGGCCGCGTCATTTCGCTGTCGAAGCTGGAGCAGAGCGAGCACCGCTTATTCACGTGGCAAACTTGAAGTCAGCGGGATGGAAAGGTACATTAAACCTTCCTTTCTGGTGGTTTACCTTATTTTTCCACTCGGGTTGCATGGACTTTAATGTTGTTAAAATCTGATTAAAATATTCCGTTATCATTTGCTCACCGGCTGCATAATAAATGTGCTGTGTTGTGAGCAGAGCGATGGGCATCTTATGAAATGGAGAAGATGGCTCAGATTAAAGCAGCTAAGCTTACATAGACCAACAACCACACAGGCTTTGAAATGCTGAATCCTGATTTTATTTGGTGTTTTCCACTTTTTTTTTTCCCCCTACTTTCATCATTTTTCTCCCACAAAAAACCTCTTTTTTTATGTGAAAGCCCTGAGTCTTTTCTTGTTGCTGCTGACTGGGGAGAATGAGGTATCCTGGAGGCAGGAAGGCTTTTAAAACCAGTTGGTTCTTGACAGAAGAAAATGTTCCTGACTCGCTACACAGGGTTTTTCTTTCCGTGGTGGCTCGCAATGGATCCCGTGTGTTGGCCGATGAAAACGCAGCACTGCAATTGTGCAATTTCCTACCTCTGTTTCCCAGAGCTGCAGCGTAGACGCTTAATGAAAAGCACATCAATTAATTTTCTGAAATATTTACACGTTGCACAGAGCAATGGTAGGGCCGGTGGTGTGTGTATGTGTCCTGCTCATTTTAAGCGGGTTTGGCTGATTTGCATTTCTTCCTACCTGGCTTTAAGTCACTTGGTTACCAGATGCAGGAGCAAGTGGCGAAGGCAGCCTTGGCTTTGCAGGAGCAGGTCTGCTCTCGGTGGCTTCGAGCTGCAAGGTGAGACAAGCAGCAGCCTGGAAGGGAATTTGGGAGAGGCCTGAGCTGTCCCTCGCTGCTCTCCCAAGCTGGGAGTGAGCGGTAGAGCCCCTGGGAGTCGCATGACCCTCCCTCTCGCCTTTTCCAGTCTGTCTGGTAACAAGGCTAGAGTTTTTCCTCATCAAGAGCTGACCCGTAGCAGCTGGAGATGCATCATGGCACGGAGCCTGCTACAGCACCTGCCCCTGTGGAGCTCGTTTTGGGGTGCTGGGGCATGCTGCTGCTCACGAGCAGGGTTGTCCCCCCGTCCTCTCGGTTTGGGATGCTGCTGTGGGGGAACCCCTCCGCTGGGGAATTGCATCCGTGGGCTTTGCAACGTGGGTGCTGATGTGGTCCAAGCCTGCACCCGAGGGCGATGCTGCTGGATGCGGGTGATGCTCTGAGACCTTTTGCTCCATCGCTGCTGAATCTGGGGAGCAGCGCGCATCCTTCGTGGCTGCAGGGATGGGGTTTTGGCTGCACTTCTGTGTTTTTTTTTTTTTCTTCTCTCGCAGGCAAAGAGAGAGCCTGGAGGGGAAGGATTGCCTCCCGTTCTTTTCTGAGGACACTTAGCACTGGAGGAGGAGGTGGCGATGGAAATGAATCATCTGTCTCACAGGTCGCCTCTCCCTCTTCAGCGCTGCTCCCACGCGAGGAGGTGGTGGTTCTCCTCCTTCCTCATCAGCGAAAACAATAAAGCTGTCGTAGCCCCTCGTCTCCTGCAGCGTGAAGCCCTCGGTTGCTTTCAGAGACGCCTTCAGTGAGAGCAGGTCGGGACCCTTCGGTGAGGACACTGGGGCTCTCCAGTGCCATCGCACACATCCCAGCCCCAGGGGGATTTGTGGTTTGGTTCTTCACCTAAGGGGAAAAAAAAAAGGCTTTTCAGGCAGGGTGAGAACCAAGCCCTCCAAGCCCCTTGCCCTGTCTCCAGCAGCCACCTGCAGGGGCTGGGCAGGGATGTAGCAATGTTCTCCCAGCTGCTGGTGATCTGCACCATGGGATTTCCTTGGCCACATGTGGTTTCCATGTATTTAATAACCATCCATGAGCTTATCCAGTCCCTCCCTGGAACCCACCTAACTTTGGTGTCCCGAGGCAAGGAGATCCACCGATTAAACACATGCACTTGTAGGGATGCATCATTAAATCCTACACAACCATCGGTCCTGTGTTTGCAAGCCCAAATGCGAACAAAGCTCTTAAAGCCTACAAGATTTGTTCCAGAAATTCCTGGCGTGTTTTAGCAGCTCCTGGGAATTGATTTCATATTTAGTACAAATGTTTCCCCGGCCCCTGTGAGCAGAAGGCGAGCGAACGGCTCATGCAGCAGCTGCTAATGCCACAGCTGATTTTAACCCCAAATTCAGCAGCTCTGAGCAGAGGAGCAGAGCCTGCCTGAAAGCTTCAGCTTCGCAATCTCCTCCGTGGCTGGGTTTGATTTGGGCGAGTGGGTGCTGCTCTTTTTCCTTGTGGGAGCTGGGTTCAGACCTGTGTCCTAGGAGTTTGTGGCAGGTTGTCATTAGCAGACACGGAGAAATCAGATTTACCATCTTCTAGGGGCTCACGTGTGCTGCTTCAATCAGTTGTCCCAGCGATTATAGGTGTTGGGTGAAGCAGCGAAGCCTGGTGGCTTTTCATGAGCTATTGGAGAGCCCTCCAAAGCCCTACGCATGGGGGAAGAGATGCAGTGGGATGGGTGATGCTACAGCTGCTCTGATGATGCTTGGCTTTGGAAGAAGCTGAGCCAGCTCCTTCATGGTCCTTCATGTCTTTAGGACAAGTGGTTGTCACGCAAAGGTTTTGAGGAGAAAAGTCTTTCAGAGGTTGGGAGAGCGTGGAAGAGGGCCGGGGCTAGAGGGGGAGGCTGGCGGCAGGTTCAGGTGCTGCAATAGTCCAGTTTGGACTCAGGGAAGGCAAATAAGGTGGGTCTCTGTCCTTCCATGCATGGGAGCAATGAGGAGAAACGTTGCCTTTCCTTCAAATGTCGACCAGCAGTGGTTTTCCTTGGCCCCATCCTGGAATTTGGTAGCACTTTGTGGTTGGTGCCTGGCTGTGACCCACGGCAGAGATGTCATCTGTGTGACAGAGAAGGAGCAGGCGGAGGGGTACGGTGGGCTCTGTGGAGGGGACTAGGGCTGCAAGGTGACTTGATAGTCACACACAGCTCCAGCAAGCCCAGGTGCCTTCTTGCTCAGGATGCTTTAAGAGATGCTCTTGGCTGTTGTTTTTCTTTGATTTTTTCCAAGATCTTCTTTGGTGCAACCCCAGTTCCATGTGAAGACAATATTTCTACCCTCAGCGATGGCTTCTCTCACTCACCTAAGGCCTGAACTTCCCCAAGAGGTGAGCTGGTGCCTCCCGCCTTTATCCCAACGGCCCTTGTTTCGGGCAGTGGTAAGTGCCTCTTCCAGCCATGGATGCTGCTGGGGACCTCCGTACGTGGTGGGTGGTAGCAGGAGCCGATGAGTCTCCTGCCGTTTTGTGGGGCCAGGGGATGGGGTGAGGTGGGATGAAGGGTTCCCCTTAAGGAGAGGGTGGGCGCAGGGGGTCTCAGTCCTGCTGCCGCATCGTTTGCACAGAGGGTCAAGACAAGTGGTGTGCCCGCGGAGAGGCTGGAGCAACGTCTGGGGCGGGTTTGGTGCATCAAGGTGGCTGATGCTGGTGACATCCAGTCCATCTCCTCCTCTTCCTCCTCCCTTTGTGCCATGGAGCTGCCTTTTTCCATCTTCAGGCCTCTGGTCCCATCCGTAACACTGGTGAGAGCAGAGGTTTGATCAGCAGGACCTATGCCACTTCAACGCACGAAATGGGCTGTGCTGGTACAAACACCCTCCTGGGATTTTGCCCCGAGTCCAGGGTTCTTGGTGACAACTGGGTTTCCCGGCCGGTGCTGGGGCTGGGCTCCTGCCCTCCTCGAGGTCTGCAGGATCCAGGCTGCTTTCTGGCTCCAGCGCGAGGAGGAGGCGACCTTACCGGTGACATTTTGGAATTAAAAAGAAACTCCCTGCCCATGCACGCGTGGCTGAGCCCCATCAACGCCGCAGGAGCACGGGCCACAGCAACCCGCTTCCCATGTCCGTCTGTCCATCCATGCCCTCTCAGCTCTTCCTCCGGCCCTGGTACCCGCTGGCCCTTCAGCTCTGTTGTGCGAGGGAAGGTCAGCACCGATATTAATCTCTAGATTTTTTTTTTTTTGGCTATTTATAAAGTGTAGCTTGAACTAAAAAGCCTATTGTAGCAAATAGTAGGCTTCTTGTGTGGCATCCTTGAATAGGAGGGGTCTTATCCCGTCCCCATGACAACGAGCATTTGAATTAAGAGCCGTCTACTCAGAACAATTTGCTGTCACATGGTTCAGAGGAAACACTTTGAAACCCTTGTAGTCTTTTCAATAGGCTTGATTGTTAGCGTCTCCCAAACTTAATCATTAACAGGGCTCTGCAACAGATAATTACTGTGCTTTGCATTTTTCTGCCCCGCACGTGACCGGCGTGGTCCCAGGGACGCAGGTCACCGTTAGCTCTTTCTCCTCTTGGAGGAGGTGGATAAGAGAAGTCAGTGATGGACTTTGGCCGGCCTTAAAAATTTGGGCAGCCACCCCAGGCGCTAAGGGATGGATGGTTTGCAGGAGGGGAGGCTGAGCCCTGCTCAGAGGCGATGTCTGCCGGAGCGCTCACATGGCGCTTTCTTTCCTTCCCTGGAAATAGCCAACCCCCTGCCACTTTTCCTTGACCGTGAAGAAGTCATAAACGAGGGGTTTAAAATATATCCTAATGCTTTGCCTAATTGTAGGGCTTGGTGGAGGACAGTTGGGTGCTGACTGTGCTACTTGATGCCTGGAAGAGCCAGCCCTGCGACGGCAGCGCCAGCTGCTCCGACACCAACAAGACCAATTTCATTGACATATAAATATCTCTTGATTTTTTTTTTTTTTTTGCTAATTAGTTTTTATAGCCCAAGCGAGGGGGACGGTCATTTTGCATCCCATGGAAGGGCCACCTGCGGGATGATCCCAGCAGGACCCCACCGTGCCTGGGTGCGGTGCTCTTCCCCCAGCCACCGTGGCCCGGTGGGAGCATCGGTGCTGCGCTGGTTCAGCCGACGGGCTCCCGGCAGCGTGGCCGGCGGGCGGGCAGCAGCCGGCTGCAATGGAGGTGCCCCTTTGTCCTGCATTAATACGACTTGCATTGTGTGGGAGCAGGTGGCAACAACCTCATTTGCAATTTCTGTGCCTGCCACATGTCCTGTCAGAAATGGTGCATTTTAACGGGGTGTTAAAATAGTTGGGGCCCGGCTGGCAGGACTGCTGCTGTGAAAAGAAACTTTCTTCCACCAGAAATAGGCTTGAAAAAGCCTTGTGCACCTTCAAAAGGCGCTTGTGTGGATACAGCGTTCCCGTACCTCCTTGACCAAGGCGAGCGATGCTCGGGAGCAACCCGGAGTCAGCGGATCAATAACACAATTGGGACCTTCCTACGCCGCCATCCATCAAGTGACATGATTACATCTCCGCTGGTTGCAGGGTATAATGGAAATTATGTCACTGTGATAGAAGTGTTTGGAGGATTCATTTCTTCTGCCTTTGGAAATAAATATCATGCTCCTTCCTGCATTTATGGGGAGTCGGGGATAGCGTTATCCCATGACAACGGTCTTTTTGTTTAATGCTATTGTTTGATTAAGGAATATTTGTCTTTTATTTTGCCTTTAGAAGGGAAACCCTGGTGACTTTTCAGCTGTGATGAGGGGATGGGTGTCGCTGGGGGTGGGCATCCTGCCCCGTCCTGCTGCAGGTCCCTGCCCACGACTGCCACAAGTTTTCCTTGGGAAATCTTCTCCCAGTCTTTCCCTTGGGGAAAAAAATAATATTTCCTTGCCTTTGGAAAACCTCAGAAAAGAGATGGGAAACTAATAGAGGACAGAGTCACCCTGCTACCTCCAGAGTGGGGGGAGGGCGAGGCTGGGGCTTGCTCTGTTACTGCCCGATGCTGGGAGCAGGAGAGCTGAATTCAACCCAGGAGATGATGGACATCAGAGGAGTCATTTCCCCAGGAGCTGCCTTTTGGACTTCAATCTATTAAAGCCCTGCTCCTGCGATGGGCCGAGTGGTCTCGCTTCATGCCCAGCCCCGGCGAAGGCTCAGCCCGCCGGCCCGGGAGGATGGAGGGCTGGACGGCAGGTCTGCCCAAGCCCACGTGCCCACCTCTGGAAGCTGCAAAACATCTTGGTGCATGAAAAGTGGGGGGGGATACGAGGAGAGGGAAGCTGTGAAGTTCTTTAAATGCAATAAAACATTAATGGCAAAGTGCTGGCATGGAAGCAAAGATAATATTCCTTCAACAGGGGCCCGACTGCAGTTGTTTTGTGTGTTTGAGTGAAGAATAATGGGGTTTTACAAGAACACTTCAAAAGGGAAGCAGGGGCACTGCCAAACGCCCAGACAACACAGACAGCAGCTTTTCAGATGCAGTCGCCTAATTTTACAACTCTTTTATTCTCCACTCCTAAAAAGATCTGCTGTTGCTTTTATTTTTGAATGGAAAGCATAGAAGGAAATCAGGAAAAAAAACCTTAAACCAAAAAAAAAAGCCAAAATAACCTCCTTGAAACAGGCATTTTAGATGGGAGCAAACCCTCTGCCGTGAGCAGTGGGTCGGTGGGACCGCGGCTGGTTCACCATCCCTGAGGACGATGCCTGCTGGACCTGAGCTGGTTTATTTATTTAGTGCTGGACCTGAGCTGGCTTATTTGTTTAGTGCTGGACCTGTGCTGGCTTATTTGTTTAGAGCAGCAGGTTTCTGTTGGGGACGGGATGGTGCTGCTGGGGCTGCTGGTGCCCAGGGCAGAGGAGCTGACGTGAGCCTGAGCCCTGCAGGTGTTTGCAGGGCTCATCGTTGCCTTTCTCACCGTGCTGGACCCTGCTTGTGGTTTTTTTGGTTTTCATGTGCAGAGGGGCGATGAGTTTCCTTATCTTTAAGCTGTGATGGAGCCTCAGATGGAGCATCAGGTTCAGCCGCTGCCACTGGAAGGGAACGATGCTGGAGAAAGTGCTTGCGCTCAGCGCTTGGTGTGTTCTTGCCTGTCACGTAAGCACCGAGTTTTTTATTGTTTTTTTTCTAAAATAGAGGTATTTTGTCCATTCAGGATGCAAAACCCTGGTGGGATTTGCAAAGGGGTGGAGATCTGGATGCGCAGTGTGCTGGGGCTGGAGGTGGGTGCCTGGGGAGGGGGCAGGAGGGGAGGATCAAGGATCAGTGGGGCTGAGGAAGATGAGGGATGACGGTGCTGCCTGCCATAGGGATGCTCAAAACTAACCTCTGCAAAGGGACCTGGGCAGCATCTGCCCTCGGGCTGGGTGGATGGGCTGGGGCGATGTCCCAGCCCCTGGCTGCCTGGCCCCGTTTCCCATTGGATTTGCCTTTGTGTCTTGCCTACCATAAAATCCCCAAAAGCTGGAAAAGGCAGACTGCCGTGCAGCCATGGGTTTCTTAGCAGGCAGGGTCAGCCCATGGGCAAAAAACATGTTCCTCTCCTGTTTAGTGTTGCCCATAAATGATGTTATTTCTGCTTATTTGCAGAAACCAGAACAGAAAGACCCTTGCTCCCACCATCTCCCTGTTTTGCCAACACACTAATCAATAGTGACCCCAGGAAGGCTTCGATACTGCAGACTGATGCCAAACTTTGGTTGCCCCTTTCTGGCCCATGAGTGATGTATCTGGGGTGCTGTGGGGACGTGTTGGCAGCCCCAGGGGACCAGCACTGTCCCCGCCAGCCGCAGCACCAATTATTAGGGGGAGTGCAGCGGGCATCGGATGCAATTGTGTTTGTTTCAGGGGACGGAGGCTGCTATCGTTAATCTGGAGGAACCGGGCGGCAAGTGGCATCTCAGGCAAGAGGCAGCTGCACATTGGAGCTGGCCCCCAGCGTGATGCTGTCGTGGCATTTGGAAACCGCCCCGGAGCTCGGAGGCAGGCGTGGACTGAATTTCATCCTGCAGCGTCAGGCCTGGGGGGAAGGGACCCAAAACTGTGTGGCAAAACGAGCTGGTGGCTCGTTTTGGCCAAGCAGGTTGGGATCTCCATGCACATCGCCTGGCTGGGAAGGGGGTTCCTCGGATGACCCTACTGGTACCCAGAGAGGGGTCCTGGGTGTAGCCAGTGTCCCAGTCCCCTGGTGATGCATCCCCATGTCTCCATCCTCGAGGGGAGGAGAGCACTCAGGCAAGCCAACTCCTCCTCTTCCTCTGCGTGGGCTCCGCAAACCAGAGTTTGCTCCATCAGTCGTGTCTCAGGAGCAGTGGGGTCTCGGGGACAGCAGTGCAGATGCAGCTTTGGACTTGGCAGCCAAGGGACAGGGCTTTCAGCCCAGGGTCAGCCAGTACCTGAGCCCATAGCCGGTGACTGGTAGCCCTGAGAGCCCTGAGTTTTTGGCTACCACAGCAGCATCTTCATTTTCCCTCAACTCCATCACTGGAACATCTCCCTTTCCCTGTTCCCAGCCGATGAGCCCCAGCATCTCATTTCTTAATAACCCTCATTATGCCACTCCAAGGTTGCGTTTGCCAGACGTGGCTCCAGGAGCTGCTCCCCTCTCCTCTCCCTGTGTCGGGACCAGCCGCGCAGCTACGTAGGGATTTAAAAGAGCCGCAGATAATCGCAGCCACAAGCCACCGCGAGTGCTGGGCTGAACAACTGCAGGCGCCGGGAGGCAGTTAGGAAGGGCCAGTGGGAATGAGCCGGGGAGGCCGCGGTGGCCAGCCCCGGCTGGGGGTTAACGTGGCTTAATTTTCAAGCCGGCACTTGAAAATGAGAGGGCAAAGGGACAGGGACTGTGTGTTTCCTTTTAGCGTAAGAGTGTAATTTAGCACAAGAACATCTTGCTTGTCCAAACCTGCAGATGGGGTGTCCTGGCCGGGGAGGGGGAGCGAGAGCAGATCCCGGCTCTGAGCTGGGGGCAGATGGGGAATTTAGGCACAGCAAAGTGTGGGACAGTGATTTATGGCACCGGCAGGAATACTGCTATTGTGCTTTTCCTTCGGGGTTGAAATTTTGGGCACCAGCAGAGATTGGGTCTGCATGTGCCTGGACCTTTGGTGTCACCTAGCACTTTCATCCTGCTTGGAATTAAACCTTTCTGTGGGTCCAACCCTCAATACCCAAGGAAGGAAGAACATGGGTTTGATGCCAACCATGCAAGAGTGCTCCCCAGAGTACAGTTTTGGGGTGAGAAGGGGCAGAGGAGGTCGCTTCCCCCTCCTCGGAGCAATGCGTGGGGCTGGAGGGAGGTTGCTCAAGACCAGCAGGAGAAGTCAGGGTTGCAAACCCTTCCAGGGTTTCACCTGAACCTGCGGCTGGAGATGAGGGTTTGGCTGGGGAGAGGGGCCAGACCCTTGGCTCTGGGTCTACCTCAGTGTGGCAGCTACCTCCTCCGCTGCTTTGGGCTCTCCGGTGCGGAGGACAGGCTTGTGTGCCGCCGCAGCCTGAGCGTGGAAAGTCTCCCTGCAGCTATGCCCAAATCTGGCCAGGCTACTGCTATGCAATTAAATGCTTTTGCCAGTGAGAGGCTTAATTAACTCTGGCTTTCTAGGGTTATACCCACACGTGTATCTTTTGCAGCTGGGTCTTTCTGTTAGATTAGCCAGAATTTGGCCCTGGCTGCAAGAAATTCCTCATGGAACTTGCTTTGGGTCAGGGCAGCATTTTGCTTGGCTGATGCTTCTGGGCTGGTGGGAGAGATACAAACTCTGTGACTGAAGCATTTCCATGGGGGGAATGTGAATTCAATGGGGACGGAGTATTTTAGGATCTTGAAAACCATCAACAACCAATGATGGAGATCCCACTGCCTCCTGGACAGCCTGGACCAGTGCTGTAGAGAAGGAAGGTCTCAGTTTGAGCCCTGCCCGTTCTACCCATCTTCTGTCCAGCCTCTACTAAATCACCTTTGCCCTTAGTCCTGCCTGTCTTTAGATATTCCGTGCCCCAGCCCTGCAGTTTTCAGGGTGTTTGAAGGTGTCTAGTGGCAGGCAGTGGATTTTGGGTGGGCTGCATTAGGGCCACAGAGCTGCTTCTGGAAATATACGGCTCTTACTTGCTTCTATGGCACCCAATAGTTTTAACAGGCTCAGTTAAAAACAAGCCCCCTTTTCCCCTTCAGCTGCTGTTTTGTGGCAGCGGGGCATTTTGGGGGGGTTTGAAATAGATACCCTTGGGAAGAGCCGTAACCCACTGACCTCAGAGGGATGCAGCTAATGTGCGTGAAGCATCCTGCCGCAGGCGGCCGCGGGGGGGAGTTAACCGGGGTCAGCAGCCCGGTATTTTTTTTTCCCCCAGCTGACAAGGAAAAGGAAGTTGATATTTGTGTCCCTGCAATGGCCTTGTTAAATAGGAAAATAACAAACGGAAAAATAACACATTTCCAAAGGTAATCCTCTTTCCTGAAGCTACAGAATAATCGCTTGGGCTGTCTCTTCTCCCACCATGCAAGAGCAAGTGTTGCTCATCTATTTTGTTGGAATGTGGCTTTTCCCTGGTGAACGGGCTCACCATGCACCCCAGGAACACCCCAGCACCACTCGGAGACTGGGCTATCTGCTTTAAAAAATTGATGGTGGGACGGGTCTAATTGGGGAGCAAATGGTCTGTGCTGGCCATTGCCCTTTGTGCTGTGCCCCACGGTTTCCTTTGCCCTGTCTTTTCCCGTTCTTCAAACCCCGGCCTTGAGCTAAATGCACTTAGATCTCTTTTTTTGTTGGCTTTTTTTTTTGTACCAGATGTAAAGTTTAATGAGATGCGTGGGGTTCCCAACCCAACGTTGTTCACTCTTCCCTCCATCCCCCGAGTCCTGGGCAGCTCCTCCAGCTTCTTCTTCCTACAGGGCTTCATCAGCGAGCCCAAACTCTGCCATCGCTTGCAAGACTGCAGACGCACACGAGTGTTGGTGTGCGTTTGGATCACTCCGGATTTACCCCACAGTAACTGAAAACTGACACTAAACTGTGGCCCTTGCACCTGGAGGAACTCCCTTTGCCCTTGCAGGTGTCTCTGGACTTATGGCCACCAAGCACCAGAGGAGGAGCCCTCCTGGGTATCTGCGAGTAAATCTCCATGTTCAGTTCATCCCATCGATGAAAGAGGAACCCTGGATGTGTTCATTGACCCATTTTGCACCTTTATCTCCGGTGTGCCCTATGCCCTACCAGCACCCAGTTCTTCCAGGGCAGCCGTGGCCTTGGTGGCCAACGTTGGGGCAGAAGTCCACCTTGGATGAGGTTGGTCCTGCCTCGATGACTGCAGGGAGGTCTCTGGACTCACTGATACGAGACTGCCGAGATTAATGCAGGTTTCCTCCCAAAAGCAGAGCTGAAGCTGTGCTCGGGAGAGTCATTGGGTGCGGGTCATTGGTGCCGGCTACCCAAATTTCTCTAAAACAAACCCTGGGACCCCATCTGGTTTGTTGAAAACACGACCCTGCCCCTGCGTGCTCCAGCGAGCGGTGGCTTGTGGATGCCTCCCCCAGACAGCCCAAGCCGCTGAGGTTTTGTATCTAAAATTTGCAACCGTGCAGGAATGAGAAATGAGAATTCCTGCCGATGCCGGCACTGCGGGGGTTGTTAGCATCCTCCCAGGAGGAGGCATTTCTTTCAGCCAGCCACATCAACGATCTCATTATTATCTGCACATGACAGATAAATGAGCATTTCTATGTAGTCAAAGCAGGTATTGATTAAGGCCTGGGAACCAGCTGATCAATGCGATGCTGTTTTTCCCCGGTTGGATGTGTAGGGCTGCTCGGCTGGAGGCTGTCCCCAGCGCTCGGGGACTTTCTCCATCATTAACAGTCATATGCACTCAGACAATAAGGGCCTATTATATTGGCTTAATGCGGGGTCAATCTGGGAATTAATCGGGATATTTGGAAGCACCTTAGCTGCTCGCACTGATACAAAGTCCTGAGTTTCTTCTCCTAATCTCCTCCCAGGCAACTAGGATCTCCCACAGGTCTCCAAGCTGGATAATGTGCATAAGCAGGTTACAGTAAATTTGCATGAATAAGCAGGCAATTCTACTCAGGCTGAATGCAACTTCATTAAGGCCCGGCGATAATTTGGGTTTGCTTATTGCTTGTCCTTTGAACCCTACAAAGGAAGATTTTGAACAACAATTGACTTTGTGTTTGGGGTCATGGGGACTGCTCCAGCTCCCAGGCAGAATTCGCCTCTCTAGAAATGTCTTTTCCTCTTTGCTTCCCTCCACAATCACTCTGTTAAGGTGAATAATTATTGTGGAAAGTTTTATTTGTGGGAAAAGGTTAACCTTGCTCACAGGTGAGATAACAAACTGCTGGCTGGCTGCAGAGTGGCGTGCAATGGATTAATGGTAGGACCCTGCCTGGGAGCTCAGTGCAATGGGTCTGTCCAACAAAATCCATGCCTGGAAATCAAATAGAGCTGGAATAGATCCCTGCCAGTGGGGGGATTGCTGCGGGGGAGCCAGTGGGATTGGGGTGGTGGTGGCGATAGGGCTGCGGGGATGCAGGAGGTGGAAATGGGAGTAGTGGGAGGCAGGGGATGAGCATCCCTGCTTGGGTGGGAGCTGGGGGGGAGCAGGTAGGACAGGGAGGTGCCTGGAAAAGCTTTCCCACCTTGCGCTATGCAATCATGAAAATGAGCTACGCAACCACAAAAAATGAGAGGCTTTTTTTGGAAGTGAGAGAGGAGAGGCAGGGAGGGTGTCCCCAAGGGGACGGAGGGCGCAGCGGGCAGGGTGAGCTCGGGGACGCTGGGGACAAATTCAGCTCCCTGCAGAACTGCAGAGGGTGGAGAGCTCTTGGTTACAGCATCAGCTAAGCACCACTTTGCTCTCCTGGCTCTTCCCGTGCAGCCAGGCGTTGCATTTCCCCTGACAGCAGGGCTGCACGTTCCCCGGATTAATTAGCTGTCACGGACGTGTGGGCTTTTCTTGACCGCTGTTTCCCAGCCACGCCAGAGCTGCCGGCTCGGGACGGGTGCCCGCTCAGAGCCACGTGCTGCCTTTACATTGCGGACTCACCCTGTGCTCAAACACGAGCATCCACATTGGGTGGGCAAAGCGCAGATCAGGGTCGGGGCAAACTTTGGGGTCAGGAGAGACATCAGTGATTTACCTGGATACAAGCAGCATTGCATAAACAAAGCAATAAATACTGCCTGCTTCGGAAATGTTAGCAAGGGCTCATTTCTTCAGAAGAAAATTTATTACACCGTGCACAAATTGGCCTGGCGAGTAACGCCGTGATGGCTTTTGGCCTTGCACCCAGCCCTCCAAACCTCCAGCCAAGGAGGTGCCTCCACGCAACATCTGATCAGTGTCCTGGCATGAGCAGGGGCAGAAACACCTATTTAATTTTCAGATGAAGCTCAGTCACTTAAGGAAAAAGTTCTTTTTTTTTTCCTCCCAGGCTTTTGGGTACGTGTTCTTGCATACACCATATATATCAGTAGCTCTTTTGGGCAAGTTACTGCGTTTTGCGTTAAAAACAGGCACTGAGCCTTGTTTTTAGAGGTTTTGGGATGACTCTTAGACCCAACCACATCCCATTTTGACCAGGCATAGCCAAAATGTCCATGAGGCCATTCCCAAGAGGGGATTGCCTATGCTTTCCCTGCTTCTGAGCCAGCTCTGGCCAAATAGGTGTCAAGAGCCGTGGGGCCTGTAGAAAAATCTCAAGCTATGAGACAAAAGTCAGGTTTCTAGCTAAAATGACCATGTGCAGAGCTGCTGTACAGTGTGAGGGGGGGAGAGTAAGTGTTCTTCTCCCTCTTAGCCCAACTGAGCAGCACCTGAGCCCGTATCACCCTACATCGCTGTTTACACCAAAATCTGTGGCTGGTGCCACAGCTGCAGGCTTCCTCCAGTCTGGCCCTGCCATAAGCAGGATCAGGATTTTGGCCCAAATCAGGGAAAAGCTAGAGGGATTTTTGAGGAGGGAGCTGGGATCTCCCGAGGATCTGTCCTTGCAGTGGAAGCCGCTTAACCAGCTGTTTTGCACATCTGCAAGACTTGCCTGAGCTGAGAAGAATCATAGAATCATTTAGCATCATAGAATCATCTAGTTTGGAAAAGACCTTTAAGATCATTGAGTCCAACTGTAAAGAAAAGCTGGAGTTTGTCCTCATTTACCCCAGTGTGACCCTGTGCTGGCACCGGTGGCTTCAGTGCCATCCCAGGGCAGTGGTGGAGTCCCCATCCCTGGAGGAATTTAAAAGACGTGTAGATAAGGTGCTTGGGGACATGGTTTAGTGGGCATGGGGGGGTTGGGTTGGTGGTTGGACTCGATGATCTTAGAGGTCTTTTCCAACCTTAGTGATTCTATGATTCTATGATCTCAGTGGCTCCAGCAGCAAGGCGGTGGCAGGAGATGGGATGTCCCACGAGAGTAGGAGCATCAAGGCAGGGGCAGAATCACGTTTGGGTTGGGGTTGGCCAAGGGTCTTTGTTTTGGAGGTGCCCAATGAAGATGGGGAGCTGGGAGGAGGCGGAGGGCGATGGCACGGCTGTGCCGGGAGCCCGGCTCCCATCTGGCTGCCTTATCAAGCCCCGCACAGCCTCGCGTGTCACATTGGGATGTAAATCGCATTAATTGAATTCACTTTGGCTGCGCTTTTGGGAGCAGACAACAACTGAGTCAAAATCTCATTTACATACTGATAAGATACAGTTGAAAAATGATGCCTTCTAATGAATAAAATGTGTGTAACTGGTCCAGCTTGATATTAGCATTAAAGTGTTAATCACTTTGGCATACAAGTTTATAGTGCTGAGTAAATTTGTCTTCAAAGAGTCCTGAAACAAAAATCTATGTTTCTGGACTGCCATAGCAACATAGAGACGTCTTCATTGTATTTCTTGGTCAGAAAGCAGGTGCCAGCTTCTAATTAAAGCCTAATTTGCAATTTGTGTCCTGTTCACTGTTTTCATGGGAACTTTGATGGCTGATACAGGGGTAAGCAATAACCAGCAGCAAGACTTGAAAGCAGTAATGGAAATTCATCCTCCCCTGGGGCTGCTGGGCTGAGCAAGCACGGGAGAGGGAAGGGGCCAGGGACATGTTGTGACGTGTGTCCCTCATCCAGGAGGCTGCTCGCAGCGAGAGAAGATGGAAGTCATTGCAAAAGGGCTGATACCAGCCTCGCGGGGCCCGTAGTCATCCTGCTCCAGCCTCCTCGGGGCAGCTCTGGCCCTCCCTCTTTGAAAACAGATGGAAAAGGCTTCCCACAAACTCCCAATTAAAGGATCCAGATTAACAATGCCCGTGGAGGTCTCTTGTTGCACATGTTCTCCAGCCTGCCTGCTGACCTGCAGTGTCTCATGCTTTCCAGTCTTCCCTGTCCCATCTATCCATCTCCTCTTTCTGCTTCTAATTGCAGGCTTACGAGCTCTCGACAGCTCTAATATCAAGGGTAATTAGCAGCAGCAGGTCGGTTGGTACACGGACCAGTGGTGGAGGGGTGTCCTGCTGGCGCTGGCCGTCCTGGGAGCAGCGTATTTTGAGGTGCATGGAAATGGAGAGCCAGCACCAACCTATAAGAACTTTTTTGTGTTGCTGATGATAAAGTGGTGCTGCTTTCCCAGGACTGTATTTGCTTCTGCTGGCTGGGGGTTTGGAATGGGATCTGAGGGGGCCGAGGCTCAGATCCCAGTGAAATTCAATGCTGCTTCAGATTCCTTTCAATATTGCAGCCTCGGGCGCTGGCTGTGGAACTGCGCCTTCCAAAAAACTCAGCCCCGAGGGTGGGGAGTGCTGCTGCACAGCGGCCAGCAGAACCAGAGCGGGTCCGCTGAGCCACGAGTTTTTCTGAAGCTATTCTGCAACTGCAGACACTGAGGGCCAGCAAACCCTGTCCGTGCTGGGCTTTTCATTGCCCAGTCCACGGGACCCCAGCCCCACTCCTTGCACCACTGAAAGCCTGGTGAAAGCCCCTCAGTGGGCTTTG
Source organism: Pelecanoides urinatrix (assembly GCA_013400755.1). Classification (NCBI taxonomy): domain Eukaryota; kingdom Metazoa; phylum Chordata; class Aves; order Procellariiformes; family Procellariidae; genus Pelecanoides; species Pelecanoides urinatrix. Next base: position 276,111 of record VZTQ01005873.1, read on the forward strand.
CGCCATCCGTCAGCTTGTTGTTGGGTTTTTTATTGGTATTAATTTGTGTGGCAGCAGATTCAAGGGTCAGTGGTCACACCAGGGCTTGCTGAAGGACCATGGGGGTCTCTGCCTTGACAAGGGGACCGTTGACATGGTTGGACCTAGCAAAAGGGAGACCCAGGATGGGTTGCTGGTCTGGATTTGTCAACAGACCGTTCTCAGTAAGGATATTTGCATGTGCAACAGGAATGTGCCACCACCTTGCTTTGGTGTTGTGGGGTGGCTGGGGACAAGCTAACAGGGAAGAAGTCACACTGTGTTGTGTCCTTCAAGAGCGAACCACACACACACAGAGTCATGGATCACACCAGTGCAGGTGGGAAGGGACATTTGAGGTTCTACAATCCAACCTGCTTCTCAAAATGGGATTTTGCTTGTTCCTCTTGTCTAGCCAAGCCCTGAAAATCCCTGGACAGGGAGATGCCACCCTGGGCCCCTGCTCCAATGCTGCACCACTCTCTAGCGGAGAAGTTTTTCCATGCCTCTCTTCTGGCTGCTCCTTCTCACCTCAGCTCAGATTTTCAGCTGCGATAAATCAGCACAGCCCCACCAAAGCCAATTTTACACCAACCGAGGCTCTAACTCCCAGTACTCGATCTTCTATTCCTCCCTTTCCCTCTGAATTCATTCCCTTCATAGACACTGTACGGTACGTGCTTGTTAAAGTCTTATAATCCATCGTGGAATGATCTTGCTTTTATAGCAAAAAAAAAAGCCAGTGGCTTAACCCAGGCTTCACTGTGTGCTGCTCCAGGAGATGTTTCAAGTGCATCACACACATGGCTAAACGGGAGAGCAAACGTTGCATCCTTCTGCCCTTGGCCCCCCAATTCCCCTCTCCATCCCCTCCTGGCTCAGTTACCATGCAAAAATGTAAATCACAGCCGGACTCTTTATCAGCTACTAATCTCCTTCCCGAGGGATTTGGGTCTTCCTGGGCAGCCTTACAACCACTGACATCCACACAGGAGGGTGATCATCTCCTAATAAGCACGTTCTCCTGATGGCCTTACAGCTTAATTATACTGTGCACGGTCTCCTGAGTAGCGCGATATGGTTAAGATGCTGCAGCGACTTGCAGGGGCCTGATGGTAGACCTCACCTCTCCCCTTGGCTTACCATCTCCTGCAACCCCATGAGGATGAGGAGTAGCACCATCAGCCTCGACTGCCCCCGAGAGCTGGCGACGGGGTGGCTGAGGTGGTTCTAGCAGGAGCCTGGGTGATCTCTGTGCTTGAATCAAGCTTTCTCTTTTAGGCTCAGGGCCCCGGCAGCAGTTAGAAATCACAAATTAGAAATACAGGTGAAGAAGGCAAGTGAATGGATTTGCACAGAGCTACCTGATGCTGCTTATGCCCTGTGAGCGAATCCCTAACTAATGGTATAGAAAAAAAGGGGGACGTATGCATAGTTGTTTATGTGACCCGGGATTTCAGCTGACAGTTTTCTATTCGGCGTTATTTCCTCCACCACATGGAGCTATGCTGATGTCTTTGCTGGCAGTCCTTTCTAACCAGTGAGGGCTTTTCAAGCAGTGCAAAAATCATCCTGGGCTGACGCACGTGCACGAGCAGACATATCACATATCCCGAAGCCAGGGTGAAAACCCCAATAAATAGGTGTGGCACACTCAGATGTTTGACTAAATCAATGAAATAAATCCGGACTATCTGATAGAAATGGGGGAAAAAAAAAACCACCCACCGAAAACTTTGCTCACGTAACAGGAAAAGAATGGCCTGGGGCTCTGTCCACCTATTTCTATCAGTGAGTGGAAAACACTCTGCTCCGGGAATCCGCCTCTTTCCTGCCTGCTGGGGGATGTAGATGCAAGTGCTCCCCGTGGGGAATATCCTGTTTACCTAAACCCCCGCTTCCCACCGGCGAGCCGCACGTTCCGACAAGCACCGTTACCATTTGAGTGACATCTCCTAGGGAGTAGAAATAGTTGTCTTAATAAAGGATTGATTAAGAGAAGGCTTATTGGCAAGGTACTGGCAGGATAAGAGGTCTAGGAAATGGCTGCAGCCCCTGGAGCAGGAGCACCCGCTCTCGGCGAGTGGGGTGGTGGCATCCAGTGGCCGTGATGGCTTCTCTGAACCCGGCACCTCCTCTCCATCCCGCTCGGTGCCTGCTCTGGGTGACGCCCCGGGAGCTGTCGCACCTTTTCCTGATGGATAATTTCCCAGGGTTTGGTTCAAACCATCACAGGAACATGTTTGCTTCGGTATTGCTGGAAATATTTCTGGAATTGCTTTAAAACATCTGGCTTTAAGCCTCCCTGGCTTTATGTGGCATTATACGCGTAAGTCATTTAGGTCATTAAAAAAGCTTTTCCCAAAGGGCTTAGCGCTGCTACCCATCACTGGGGACGGGCCGGGGAGGGTGTGAGCAAGGGACATCAGCTCGCAATCGAGAGAGAGGAGTTATGTGGCTCCTGGGGTTTCTGCCAGCTGGAATTACGGCTTGTTTTAGCCCAAACATCCCTAACCACATGATAAATATTATCAGTGTTATTAAAATATTTTACCGGAGCCAGAAATGTTTGAAAAACCTGTTACAACACTAATCTAAGCATTTTAACGTGGCGTTAGGAACAGGCTCTCTCTGTTCTTAGCACAAAGTGGGTGATTTTTTTTTTTTATTCCTTAAAGCAATTTGCCATGGACGGGGGACGTGCCGGTGCACAATGGACCTGGGCCAACCCTGCCAGAGGGTCCGTGATGGCAGCAGTGGGGTGCTGTGCAGGTCCTTCCCCAGCTCCATGTGGTTCATATTTTGGATTGAGGCACTTTGCAGGTCTGAATGTAGCTGGGAAGGAAAGGGGAGCTGCTATTTTTCGGGTGTGGAGGGGTACGGCCACGTGTGAAGGGAGAATATGGCATCATGGGATGAAGGCGCAGCATCCAAGCTGCAGCCTTTCCCACGGAGCCAAGAGCCGATCCAGCCATGAATCACGGCTTCAGCTCATCCTCCCAAAAGCTCAGAGTCAAGAACATGGTGCTGAAACACCATTGTGCACAGACAGGAAGCCTGTGGTGTCATGGAGCAGTTACTTCCCCAAGCGTTTTGGTGCCCAAACCAAATGTCTGACATCTTGGGATCTGCGTCTGGAATATATTACGGGCTCATGACACCAATTGACAATTAGATCCAACTCGGGTGGACTCAACCTCTCCTCCTTTTCCGCTGCCAAAACAGAGGCTGATGGCAACGATGGCTGCAGAGACAACGGTCTTTAACCCACCTAATTAAAAGCTTGAGCTGGAAGAAGACCTCCAGAGGGAGAGCAGCGGCTCTCGGGAATTTTGCTCGTCAGTGTTTCGTGCTGGGATGCAGTGCCTGATTTGCAAGCGCAGAGCGGCCGGTGCAGCACTGCCTGGACCACTCTCCATAGGTGTGTGCTCACTTGTCGAGGTCTTTTTTATCCCTCGGTTTAGCAGCTATCTCCTTACACGCGATGAGATGCCTTCCACAAAGGAGCCGGTCTGCGGGCGCGACAAAAGTAACGGTATTGCTCGAGAGCAAATATTTGCAAAATAGAGCAAAACTGACTCCACAATGGAGCCGTGACTCAGTTGGTTCCACTTTAGGAATAATTGCTGTGTGATGCTGAGTGTTCAAAGGCAGGTGTCCTGGTTTTTGCTGAAGGGAGAGTATTTGGGAGTGGATGTACGTACACCCCAGTAGTTCATATGGGAAATTTTTATTGCCTGTTTTCCCTACTATGTGACTATAGAAATAAACCAGAACATCTCCTTTCTGTTTGCAAAAGCAATAGTGGGGCATTTCCCACTGCCTGGGAAAGGTTGTCTTAGTCCCATTGTGGAGCAAGGACCCTTAAACACCCGTTGTCACAGGCAGTGTCTTTTAAATACAGGTGAGTGGCCACCTCTGATAGCTTCATCTGTGTCAAATCAAGGATGGTGTTTCACCCAGCATCTGCAAAACGAGCTCCAGGACCAGATCCAGGCACTTTAGCCATGACCCAGCTGTACATTTTTATTCCCCTTGGCTGGAGATCGCTCCTGTTTGCTGCATTCACTGTGTCATGTCAGGGTGTCCACTGCATGGCCAAACGAGACCCCCCTCAAGGCGTCAGTGCCGGCTTGGTCAACGCCTGCCACTCCTGGTGATGCTGCCAGCAAACATAGCAGGATCCCAAATAAAAACGTCCAGTGCTTTTAAAAGTGCATTAATGCCAGATACTCCTCCAGCTGCCTCTTCAGTAGGCAAATTCAGTCCATAAAAACCTGCTTAACTCCTCTCCAACCTCTGCTCCACAGTTTCCCTTGCAGAAGATGGAAGAAGATCAACCAGGAGTGAGGACAACACCTGGAGCCAGGTAGGTGCAGCCTGGGACCGGTGGCTTTAGTCCTGGCGAAGAAAGTCATGTAGAGCTGAGTAAAAGTTGTGTCTATTCAAGCTTTTGGCTGCTTGCTTAAAGGGGAGCCCATGTCCTCAGCCACTTGCTGGAGAGTTTTGGGTGGTGGTTGAGTAGAAATGCAGATTTCCAGCTTTTGTGCTTGCAAGGAAGAGAGAAGATGTGAACCTTAAAACATGATGGAGCAAATACACTTTCCTGTGGGTTTCATCTCCCACTTGCAAAGGGGTCTTTGAATGAATGAGATGGAGAAGACCAAATACTTCCTGGCTGGAAGAGATCATGGGTGGCTGGGGAGGGCTCAGCCCAAGACTCGCTGACCCCATTAGCCGTACCGACACGATGGCTCTTAGCTCATCCTGTCCATGCTGATCCCCACACCCCACCTCAGCCTGGGGTGCAGAAAACTGCAGAAATGTGTCCTTTGCAGGTGGGTCTCCACTTCTTTCTGGAGTAAAGGCAAAGAAAAGAGGACTACAAGATCCACATGAAGTCCTCATGGTGAAGGCAGACCTCTGAGCACGTCTGAGTGGTGAAATCTCCTGGTTTATGTGCTGACAGGGGGATGTGTGCTGGAAAAGCAAAATAGACCTAGCATGCAAATATTTACCCTGCTCTGAGTAGGTTAACAGACACTGTCAGCCTTTGTCTTATTTTATTTAATCCTTCAGTCTGGCTTGGTTCAGGTTTGCTAATTTGGGATGTCTTTTTATATTTAGAGCTGTTTCCTCTCTGCCTGTCCAGCTGGAAACATGGTTTCAAAAGCCAGAGGATGGGATTGTCCCCATCTCACACCATGGTCTCCCGCTTGGAAGGTCCCGTGTGTCTCCTTGGTCGCCCCAGGGTGCAATCCTGCATCGTGCAGAAAGGTTTCCTGAAATGTCTGCGACAGGCTGGTGAGCTGTGGGGGTGTCCTGGACGGAGAAGGACGGGGCTCGGTGCTGGGGTGGGAGCCTGGGGGTTGCACCCATGGGTCTCCTGCAGGTTTGCTCTTCTGGAGGCTTTGGCTCACCTCTCTGTGTCCTCCAGTCCTCTGCAGCTTCCTAATCCAGCTCTGCTCAAGGTCGTATGTGTGTTTTTCCTCCTTCCCTTCATTAGTGTCCCACCCATTTTAAGAAATGTAGGGTCAGATATCTCACGTGCAATGATGTGTTTCTTCCACCAGTGCAAAACAGTGGTCAGGGCTGATACCCTGCCTTGGCAGAGAGCAAAAAGTGATGGGGAACACCTCTGACGTATCCAAACATTGCTGTCCCAAATCAAAGTCCTCTTTTAACGAGAACCCCCAAATTTGGAAGCCCAGATTTTAACAGTTTAAGGTTAGGCAGTAGAGCCTACTAAACTCACCTGGAGAGCACAAAGCATGGTCATACAGGTAAAGAAACACTGGGGATGCACAGATTTCAGCAGAAATAAGTAAAGGTGGAAGGCTGAGCCTGAATATCTGGACTTTGTCAAACACCACTGGCCGAGGATGTGCTGATTTCTCCCCTAGGTCTGTGGGGAAACGAATTTCAGTTTGGTTTTGGTTTCAGTCTGCAGTATTTGGTCTACTTGGAGAGTGACGGCTAAGGGAGCGATGTGGGGAAGAGGAAGTCATCGGCCCTCTGTAAGAGCCAAGTAAGGATGTTTTGACTTTCGCTCTTGTTTTTATCTAGCAAGGAGGCCACATGGTGGGGTTAGCTCTTGTGCCAAGCTGTCCCTAAAACCCAGGTGGGTTTGATCAGGAGTTTATACTCAGATCAATCCCTGCTTTAGTTTGAACTCCAGGTTTTAGGAACTTGGTTCAGACTCAGTTTGTTCTGAAATTTGGGGAAGTATTTCTGGTTTTGGCTTATTTCCAGTTCTAACGTTGGTTTTAGTTGGAGAAGAACTAAGAGTTTGACCCAATGCCCACTGAAGTCTGACGGAGCTTTGAATTCCCTTTATACCAAGCTGGCCTGTGGACAGACAGTCTTCCAGCGGATCCAAGCCTAATTCTGCTCTCCTTTACCTTTCTGTAAAGCCAAAATTGAGCCAAGGGAAGAACAGACCTGTGGGCACAGAGCCTTCTCCAGGGGCAGGATTTGGCAAGCTGTAAACAGACAGCACATCCAAACCCCTCCTGGGGAGTGAGAGATGTTACAGCCACACTCAGTAGACTCCAACTGCAGCTGCAATTACTTTACACACCTTTTTAGGCACTTACACTGTCATCTTGGTGTCTTATTCAACATTGACAAACAAAATTCCTTCTCTCCAAGTCACAAGGGGGGCTTAAACTGAAGGGCTACTTGACTCCACTGGAGAAAGACACTTTTACGGCACATTTTTGTTGCTATAAAACCAGTCTAAAATAACGAGACTCATGAAAGGATATGACCTAAACTATAAAATACACTTATTAAAGTTGTATGATAAATCAGATAAGGACACGCTTGCTTCTTCCTAAGGAACTGCACGCAGCCAGACAACAAATCGAGGCAAGGCAGATTGATTTCTGGTGTGCAGCACTTTCCCAGCTGCAGGTGAAGAATTAGCGCAGGTCAAATTGCTCACAAACCTCTGTCAAGGAATATATATGTCTAGCCTAAATGTCAGGCTAGAGGAAAGAAAACCTGAGCTCTGTGGTCCTGCTACATCCCAGCATGGGTGATTTCATTAGTTATATCCCTCTTTGCCCTTGCATCTGGATGCTGCGTTTTTGCCCCCTTTTTTTTTCCCCCTAACAAACCAAGCAATTGGTCTCCAGCAAGATGTCCTGCTGTCACGTTAGGTGCCCCAGCCCCAAATTGTCAAGGTCTGCTGCTTAATTTTCACTAGTGTTTCCAACATTGATGTCGGTATGTTCAGTTCTGCCTCGAGGGGTGCCCAGAAATGCCTGGACCAGATTTGGAGACATTTAAGCAGGTAAAGTGGGATGATCTGCTCAAGGTGAGATGGGGCAGTCTGTTGGGGTTTAATTCGATTTTCACCAGTCTCAGACTAACATTACACTCAGCAGACAGGGAACAGCCGCCTGTTTGGTGGGCTGGAGGGGACTGGGTGTTGGTGGTGTTAACAGCCCTCTCACTGAGTGATTAACTGCACCAGTAGAAGGAGGCGGGGGGGGGGGGGGAAGCTTTTTTTTTTTTTTTGGCTAAAAATATGTTCTCATTCTTCAAATGCTTGGGAATCTTTTTTAACCCACTCAAATGATTTATTCTTCTGCAAAAGGTCTGACTGGAGGGGAGGCTCCCAGATTAACTTTAACCAACAGTAAGCTGCAACGGGGAGCAAAGCAAGAAATGCCGTTAAGGAGCTGCGGGATGCTACAGCGCCCGTAACGTGAAGGCTAAGAGGTGTGAAGTTAAAGCGGTTTGTTCGCAAAGCTGTTGGATATGGAGGGATGGGGCAAGTTTTTCTCAAATCCCTGTTCCCAGAACACCAAAACGTCACTGAAACGACCTCATGTCCCTGCAAGGGCTGAGGCTGAGCCCTCCCGTCCGCGCAGGCCGTATGTCAGGGCCAGCCAAGGTGCGGGAGCTGCATCTCCTCCCTTCAATTCTTCGTGGCACTAAACCGCCTCGGTTCTTAGCTGCCAAGTGATTTTGTTTTGGGTAATGCAATAGCGCATGGAAGAGCCTATTATTTGCTGGTAGCAAGAGACTCAGCAAGCACTAATTGGACAAACGAGGCTCCAGGGATTTACAAACGAAGCAGATGAATATGCAATTGGGGAAAAAAGGCAAACAAGGCTCTGAGCCACCCTGAAGGGCACCTGGGATGGTGCTTTGCTCCTGAAAGCAAAGGGGCACGTTCTGCCTTTCCCCAGCTGCAGTGGCGTTAGGGACCATTCTGTCCAGAGATGTCCTTCCCTCCCTGTAAACCAACTCCCACCGCTGCTTTCACAAGAGCATCTCCGATGAGCAGATTTGTTTTACTCCGGGGATGCACAGATCTCACCATGCGGCAGGTATTTGGAAATATTTCTCAGGTTTTTGGCATCCTTCCCAGCTCATGTTACCCACAGGGACGGGATGCCATCAGTTCTCAGTGTTGGGTACTGTGCCGAGGGGAAGACTTTCTAGCTCTTTACCTGTTCCCAGCCCCAAAGCTTCCCTCTTAAGAAAGGAGGAGGGGAGGATGGAAAGAGCAGGAAAGCAAAGGTCATTATGGGAGAAAATTAAGATTTTATTTTTTTCCTTTCTTTCCTTTCTGTCCTCGAATATTCCCTTTGAAAGAATATCCTGAGCCATGCTGGGCTCCAGCAGGTCTTTTGGAAGCTTTTCTCTCCAGCTATGGGCCACCAGCACAGCCATGCTCGTCCTGGCCTCTAGTGAGCCCAGCCACAAGCCACAAGCCCAGCAAGGCAGCTCCTGACCCGTGAAGGCAGGGACAAATCCCCCACACGTGCTGCTGTTGCAGCCCGGGACGTGCAGACAGCCTTGGCGTGGAACCGGGGCAGGGATTGTTTTCATAGAATCATAGAATCATAGAATCACTAAGGTTGGAAAAGATCTCTAAGACCATCGAGGCCAACCGGCAACCCAACCCCCCCCATGCCCACTAAACCATGTCCCGAAGTGCCTCATCTACACGTCTTTTAAATCCCTCCAGGGATGGGGACTCCACCACTGCCCTCGGCAGCCTGTGCCAAGACCTGACCACTCTGTCAGTAAAGAAATTTCTCCTAATGCCCAATCTAACCCTCCCCTGGCACAACTTGAGGCCGTTGCCTCTCGTCCTATCGCTTGTTTCTTGGGAGAAGAGACCGACCCCGCCTCGCTCCAACCTCCCTTCAGGTAGTTGCAGAGCGCGATGAGGTCTCCCCTCAGCCTCCTCTTCTCCAGGCTGAACACCCCCAGTTCCCTCAGCCGCTCCTCATAATTTTATGTCTGAGGGGAGGCTGACGGCAGCATCTCTTGCTCTGGGTGATAGCTGTCCCTATCACCCGACCTGTCCCGACCACTCATGGGCACAGGCTTGGGCTCACCAGGGAGACAAGGGGCTGCAATAATGCAGGAGAGTGTCACAGTCCTTTGCTAAGCCATGGGGCCAGCACAGTCCTTAGTGAGGAAGAGGAGGAGAGCGGAGGAAGAGGAGGAGATGGCAGTGATGTTCATCTTGTGTCCCCATGGGTAGCTCATTCTTTGGGGACACAGCTTCATCTGGGGATCTTTTGATGCTGCTTCCCCACTTGATCTGTGCAGGAAAACAGATTAGACTGTGATTTCCAATACACAAGACACAAGGCAGTGGAATGGCTTAAAAACATTGCTTTTTGACTGCTTCCAGACACAATTTATTACCAGTTCACTTCTCCTTCCTTTACTGCTGCCCTTTCCAGCAACCCCTCTGTAGGGAGGAGCATTTATTGCACCACCATGAAAACGCAGCATATCCTCAAACCGCAAAGTCTCCAGGCACAAGGTCTGCTGTTCTCCACGGCTGGGTCTTGCTCCATGACCCGGGTACCAAGCTACTACCGTAAAATGAATAATAAGGTGTTGTGTTCAATCAGTGTCTGGGGCTGAATACTGGTCCTGCAGCACTTGGACGTAACGCCATGAATGCCCTCGTGAGGAAGGCCAAGAAATGACTGATGGTGTCAAGAAAGTTATTGCAAGCCCTTCTCATAGGAAAAAGTGGTCCTTGCTGGAGTTCGGATGATAGATCACTGCATTTTTCTGTAGTGCATTAGCACTTGATCTCAGAGGTCAGGCCAGAAAATAACCTTCTCCCTCTAATTGACATGCAAAGCTACCGCTGTGTATTAATTTGGATTGGGGCTGAACTTGGAGCACCACTGCTGAGATCAGAAAAATGGAGAGTGGTAAATCTGCAGTAAATTGCTTGGATATTTATAGGGCTCTCATATGTGAAACATTTATTTAAAAAAAAAAAAAAAAAAAAAAGCTTTACTCCATAGGATGGCCTGGCTTTCTGCCAACGGCCAGGGTCAAAAAGTCCACAGCCTAGTCTGGTAGAAGCAGGAAATATGGCACGGCTTTAACCGCCCAGAGAGCTTACCAGGATGGGAGAGGTGGCTGTTGTCTGTGTTTTCACGGCTTTAAAAAATGAATGGGTTGGTTTCACTGTGAGAACGATCAACGAGGAGTGGAAATGCTGAGGCTGGAGTTACGCTGGGCGATCTTGATGCTCTCCACCGTCTTGTAGTTATAGAGCAGAAATTAGCCAGGTGAGACACTGCTTTTAAAATCTGAGAAAAATAGCAATGAAGGGGCTCTTTTTCCACTGTTTGAGCCTTTGGTTGCTGCCAGTTAATATTTTCATGATCATTTCTGCAGTCCTGATGGCCAGAAATGTGTTAGAAATGAAGATATCTTCTTCAAAAATGGTGCAGTGCCCATAGAGAAACCACGAGTGCTGGTGTGGCACTGGGTGGTACAGAGGAACGTCCCTTCAGTTTTGGGGAGCACCTCCTCATTTTTGTGGTACAGCAGGGCTGTAGGTGCTGGGGATCAAAGCCTGGGAGACCTGCTATCACCTTCCGCACCTTGAGATAGGACCTGTCAGCTAATCCAAAGTGCAAAACTTCTTGCTACAGGTGAGAAGACTACATACGGTGTAAAGAAGTGATGTGATCATCCCTTTCCTTTAGTCTGCCTTCAAAATTACCCAGCCTTGTAAAGAAAAGCCTTCCAGATCCTCTCTACAAGCCATAAACCTCAGAAGCTGTCTGGCTTCATTTTTGCATGACTGAAGGAGCTCTTCATTACATCTTCCAGAATAATCAGAGAAGTCAAAATGAGAAAAACATAATGAAAATGGCTGATGTAAACATAGCTGTATCTTCCTACAGGTCTCTATAGTTAGCCGCTCTCATTAATCATGCTGTATCCAAGGGCTTATGAATTCCAACAATTAGTTTCTTTGTATATTTTTCTTGGGGGGAGGACAACGACTAATTGGTCCTGGGCTTCGTTACCATTCCTGGACACCGCAGGAGTTAACAAGGTGCCCCTGGCCAAGCTGTGTGCGGGCACAGGCTTGCAGAGGGTGAGTCCCTACAAGTGACTGTTGTGATGAGAAGGGAGAGGACCTTCACTATCGAGGTTGGGGATGTGCTTGAACCAGGAATCTGGGAAATTTTCACCTTTTTGGGGGTGGGAATGTGCTGGAGCTGATCTTGAGGGAGAGATGTCATGGATCCCCCTTTATCCTTCAGAAACGCCCTTTCCCTCCAAGACATCGGTGGATGTCCAAGATCTGAAGTGTGGCTGTTTGCTTGACCTATTTTTCTATTTATGACCTATTTTGCTCTTCTTCTCACCCGAGTCACGTGCCACTCTGATCACACTGGGTGTGAGACACATCATGAGCTACTGCACAGGGTCGGGGCTGTACCACGCTGCAACCACCACCATCACCCTTCCCTCTGCCCCATAGAAGTTATAATTAAAGCATGAAGCCTGATCGCAGCGTGCCCGTCGTGGTAACACACAGCACTCCTGCAGCCTGCTCATGTTGGTAAACAAGACTGGTAAATAAGTAGTTTTTCCCAACAGGCATCTGCTGGAGAAAAAGCAGTCTGGTTGCCTCTCCCTGACCAGATGCAACCTGTGTAGTGCGTGGAGTTCATTTCAGGTATCTCCAGCTATGCTAGAGCATGCACATGACCAGGGTGATGATGATGATGAAGATTATTATTATTATTA
>VZTQ01005873.1:288298-359995 GCA_013400755.1 Pelecanoides urinatrix
TTATTATTATTATTATTATTATTCTTCAACCACCACTCCTCACCTGGGGATGAGCTGCAGCCAGTTTAAGCCTGAGCACGGAGCAGAAATGGGCTGCTGCAGCAGCGAGCAGATGCCGGGGCTGGGGGAGGGCGCATCGGGCTGCGCCTTCATCTCTGAAACCCAGGACGACGCCGTGTCCCTGCGCGTGTGATTAATGAGCCCTGACTTCACGGCAGCGCGGGGCAGACGTTCCCCAGCCTCCTGCTCTGGTCCCGCGGGATGCCTGGTCTTCGATGCAGGTTTGACTTTCCAGGGTGACTGTGGCTCCCAGCGGGTAACGCTGCCCTCCAGAGCCCCCATTCATCACGGGGGAGGCGCGGGGGGTGCAGCTGGGCTGGATGCGATGTTTATGGGACCTGATGCGCATTGATTATCGCCCGTGGTGGGCAATTCAGATGATGAATTGGCTCACATTGAAGGGAGTCTGCTCTCAACCCTAGTAAGCCAGGACTTTGCCCAGTAACCGTTCAACAGCCTGGTTTGACCGATTGAACCTATATTTAGACAAATGCACTTGTATAAGTGACCAGCAGGAAGGCACCCCCCCCCTCCCCATACATACTGCAGCCTTGGTCCAGCCCACATTTAATTTTTTAAGGTAAATGCAGCAAAAGGTTTTTTAAGGTTTGCTGCAGCAAAAGCATTTCTGTAGATGTTCTCCAATCTCTGCCAACATCGCTGCTTCCACCCCCAGCCCGGGTATTTTTTGATCTGAACTTCCAGGTTGCGGTGAATTTGTACAATAGGTTTCTGTTGTTGTTTGACTTGCCCAAAGAACAAGGACTCTATCGTTTGCACTTCGTGAATCCTGCCGGGACATGACAGAGCATTTTAGAAGACGCTATTTAATTAAAACACCAACAACTGGAATTTCTGGAAAAACATCAGAGGTTCTCATAAATTATCCTGGTCTCCCATGTTTCGCGTTCCCAGTCTTCTACCTTTTGTTTAGTCCATATTATTTTGGAGCCTGTTTCAGGGGAATACTTATGGGCAAAGCATGTTCCTAGCTATGACTGGCTTACTTACAAATTACCCTTTAATCAACAGATTTGATATTAATTAATAATTCATAGACTGCTCTTAGGATAAAATTGCATAATAATGTCTTTGATGCAGCCCAAAGTGTCCATTGTAGATGGCATAAAATGTTAATTAGCAGGAAAATGCAGTTAGGAGAAAACTCTTTTAATTATGTAATAGGCCTCATTACAATGGGTAATCAACAATGCTTCCAAATTAGCCCACTGACAGCATTTATCTATACATAGCAAATAAACATTTGTTTGCAGAAAATACATTTGAATAGTCAGCTTCTTAATAGCTTTCAGGCAGTTTTTAAGTCATTGCAGTCCCTAGCAATATTTTAAAAAGGACCATGCTTCTCAGCTGAACAGGCCATATGTAAAGCTTAGAGAATAATGGGGAAAATTGTTCGCAAATATTTGTTCAGATATGCAAGCAAATTTCAATTTGACCTTTTATAGGACCCTCATCTGAATACTGGAGCATTTTGCTGACGGCGGTGCCCGGAGAAAAATGTAAAGCATCGGTGCATGAATATCCCTTGAATTTCACATTGTGCATTAGGTCGTCCGACTCACACTGGCTGCTTTGTTGATGAGTTGCATAAATCACCCAGTCAGGCAACTGCAAACCAGGTCGTGTGGCCAATATGGCCAATATGACCCAAGAGTGTGCACAAAGACCTGGTTGGAAGCTACTTATAAATCCAGCTTTCCTTGTGAAGGAAAATGGGAAGGAGCTCAAAAAGCAGATGCCTCATTTGTAATCTCTGTCCCCAGCTGATTTGTCTAAGCCAGAGTCTAGTGAAATAAAGGGTTTTGTGCCAGGATGGCTGAAAGAAGTCAAATCTCCCAAAGTCAATGCCACATCTAGATTTGCACCTTGAAGCATTTTGCTGTTTCTGCCTTGATTTTGAGAGTTACCCAAGCTTCTCAGGGGAGTCTGCAATCCTTATTTCTCCCCAAACTCAACCAAATCTAGGACTTTACCAGGTTCCATATACAGATGTGGTCCAGCTGGGTCCAGCTCAGACCTTTTGGGCAGGGATGATGGATTTATCACGTCGCATCCTCTGCCCAGCCCAGCAAACCTTCATCTCTCACTACAAATAATTAGCGGTGGTAATAATATCCTGCAGTCAGTTGCTAAGCAGTTCTAATGGCTGCTGATCTTCCTCAAAGGGATGGCATGAATCCTTGGGATACAACGACCTTTACTTGTTCTCTGTGGTCCTGCTTGTAATTCTCCCTTTAATATTGTACAATACTGATAGCCCAAGTTTATCCATATTGTCGAACAGACGGATACTCTATTATTAGATTTGTTCTTGCAGACACCTAGCTATATTGGCCGAATGTAATTTATAGTCTCTAAAATCTGCGGACACAGATTTCTGCCTCCTTCAGTGTCTGGTCATTTCTATTCATTTCATCTCTGGAATCTAATGTAATAAAATTATAAAAGGCTCTAACTCCTCAGCATTTAATCAGCTTAGTATGAGAGAATTACATCAGCAGCCCTTAGGTGTACTTTATCCTGCAAAGGAAATCTCACATTAGGAGGCAATCTCATTATTTTGACTACTAAGGATTGCATGAATTTCTTAAGAGCCACCAAGAATACAGAAGACTTGAGGTAGGCTGCATCTTAATTGATACTAGNCATCTGAATACTGGAGCATTTTGCTGACGGCGGTGCCCGGAGAAAAATGTAAAGCATCGGTGCATGAATATCCCTTGAATTTCACATTGTGCATTAGGTCGTCCGACTCACACTGGCTGCTTTGTTGATGAGTTGCATAAATCACCCAGTCAGGCAACTGCAAACCAGGTCGTGTGGCCAATATGGCCAATATGACCCAAGAGTGTGCACAAAGACCTGGTTGGAAGCTACTTATAAATCCAGCTTTCCTTGTGAAGGAAAATGGGAAGGAGCTCAAAAAGCAGATGCCTCATTTGTAATCTCTGTCCCCAGCTGATTTGTCTAAGCCAGAGTCTAGTGAAATAAAGGGTTTTGTGCCAGGATGGCTGAAAGAAGTCAAATCTCCCAAAGTCAATGCCACATCTAGATTTGCACCTTGAAGCATTTTGCTGTTTCTGCCTTGATTTTGAGAGTTACCCAAGCTTCCCAGGGGAGTCTGCAATCCTTATTTCTCCCCAAACTCAACCAAATCTAGGACTTTACCAGGTTCCATATACAGATGTGGTCCAGCTGGGTCCAGCTCAGACCTTTTGGGCAGGGATGATGGATTTATCACGTCGCATCCTCTGCCCAGCCCAGCAAACCTTCATCTCTCACTACAAATAATTAGCGGTGGTAATAATATCCTGCAGTCAGTTGCTAAGCAGTTCTAATGGCTGCTGATCTTCCTCAAAGGGATGGCATGAATCCTTGGGATACAACGACCTTTACTTGTTCTCTGTGGTCCTGCTTGTAATTCTCCCTTTAATATTGTACAATACTGATAGCCCAAGTTTATCCATATTGTCGAACAGACGGATACTCTATTATTAGATTTGTTCTTGCAGACACCTAGCTATATTGGCCGAATGTAATTTATAGTCTCTAAAATCTGCGGACACAGATTTCTGCCTCCTTCAGTGTCTGGTCATTTCTATTCATTTCATCTCTGGAATCTAATGTAATAAAATTATAAAAGGCTCTAACTCCTCAGCATTTAATCAGCTTAGTATGAGAGAATTACATCAGCAGCCCTTAGGTGTACTTTATCCTGCAAAGGAAATCTCACATTAGGAGGCAATCTCATTATTTTGACTACTAAGGATTGCATGAATTTCTTAAGAGCCACCAAGAATACAGAAGACTTGAGGTAGGCTGCATCTTAATTGATACTAGACAAAGAGCAGGAGGGTTTTGCTTTGCCAGCAAGGCCAGCTGGAGGTGCAGCTTGGACCCAGAGCCAGCATCTTGGATCCTTCACTAAGATCTCCAAATGATCCAGGGTCCTAGACAAGATAGTATTTAGGGATAGGTAGAAACTTGCTTGGTACAGCCTTCCCCGTCCCTGTTCAAGGTACTTTCCATGCTCACAAGAACAGCTCTAGATCAAACCCGTGCTTGGCAGAGCATTTAGCAGGAACTTTAGTACCTACTAACTTAGAGCCCCTTTTTTTCTAGCTGAAGAGATGTTGGTGCCTCCTCTCTCCTCTGTTTCTTGATCTCAGTTTCTAGAAAATCTCCTCCTAGGTTATGTCCCACCCACACGCCTGGGTTTCTCACGCTGAAAGGATCAGGCTATTTCTGGAAAACTCCCTATGCCCTGCACAGGTCCCTGTGTCTCTCCTTCCCTGAGCCCAGCTCTGGCCATGGACTGCTTAATTCAGTGTATTGGCCTGTAGGGCATTGGTGGGGCGATTCTTTGCATCCATTGGGTCTGGAGAAATCACAAGTTTTACTTTATTGGCTTTTTTCATATCCATTTTATTTATTTCAACCTATAAAATTTCAGCAAGTAGGGTGATAAGGTGAACAAAGTGGTGGTGCTGCCATCTCCATGTGAGGGAAGAGGAGCTCCAAAGGGTGACGTGTCATGCCCACCTGCCCAGGGTTGCACAGAAACGCCGTAGTGAAGCAGAAGGCTAAACCCAGGTCTTCTCTGGGTTACATTACTGCAAAGCCACCGTGCCCCGCATCCGCTCCCCAGCCCTGCCCGTGGGTGGCTGAAGTTGGGTGAAAACAGGATTTCCGAGACTATTTTTGGTGCATCCAAATGTAGGCTTGGCTGAGAAGCAGAGGGAAAGGAGGAGGCAGAAAAGGAGAGAAAGAAGCTGTTTAATGTAATACCAGGATTACGGGAGTTTCACTCGCTGGGCACGTTGAGGCTGAGGTTGTCCAGACCTGTCCTTCTTTCCTGCCTCACGGATCCGTGCTGCCCCGATCCCATGGGATGGTGTTTCTGCCTCTCTGGACACTGGAGTTATTTTAAAAGAAAACAGCTTGCTTGTTTTCCAGCCCAAGTTGGCTCGGCCAAGCTCAGCCCCTCTAACCACAGTCTGGGCATTTATTTTTATCCTCCAGACTTTCTGAGGCATTTCTTGGGGTTGTTTGTCTGGTTCTTGCTAGGAGTGATGGAACATGATAAAAATAGAGAGGAGTCCCAGGCTTGGGTTCATTCTTTTGAAAAACTCACAGAGAAAGCTAACACAAGGTTCAGGACATCCAGGCAGGGTCTCAGTGCCAGAGCAGGATACCTGGTATGTCCTGGAGCCGTCCATGGGGCCCGGGTGATTGAATACAGCTCGTTAAGGCGGCTTCCGGCTCGCCCTTGGGCCTGACTTCAAAATATGGATTTGTTAAAATATTTAAGAAACTATCTCCAGCTTCAGTGCAGACTTCAGGGGCTAAACTTGGTTGACATATAAAGAGTGGAGTCCTCTCCATCATCATGTTGACTCCAGAACCTGGAGCTTTAATTAAAATATTAATTTTAATTAAATATGATAGGACTTGCACCTCAGTTTGAGGGTCCCATTCTGAGTCCCACTCCTCCAACACCTTTGATAATGCCAATATTAAGGGAAAGTATTGGACTGTCAGAATCCAGTTCTTTTTTCCGCAGGCTGGTGCACCACATTGGAGTGACTCTGAGTCGCGCCTGGAGCCAGGTGGCCAGCATCTGCTGGGCGTTTGTCGTGTTATCCTCTCCTCTGGGAGTGAGATGAGCAGCCAGTCATGTTGTTTTGTCTCTGTTAATTTGAGAATGTGCTGTTTTGCCTTCCCGAGGTAAGCCAAATGCCCTTTACACGCGATGGGGAGGTCTGTGATGGTTCCTGGAGGAGTTCATCCCCATCGCCAATGACCCCCCTGAGAAAGCACTGCTAATGCACAGCTGAGCTCTGCCCCTCTTGCAGCAACACCATTGGCAACCAATTTAGCTTGTTACTGGTGTGTTCAGCTGGTCTGGAGCCTGACCACAGGGTGCTTCAAAGATTAAGACAGTGTCTGAATCCCCAGGGGAAAAAAGCACTGAGAGGACAGGATTGAGGACATGAGCTGCAACATCCCCAGCTCCCTGGGGTTTCCAAATCAATGATGACTCGGGCTTAGGTCTGTGCCTCAGCTGCAATTCAGCCCTGAGCTGGTCAGAAGTCTGCCTGAGGGCAGGTCATTGTCTGCTTGCCTGGGCCCCTGCCTGTGGTTGCTCATCAGGGTGATGGAACCATCACAGGGTGCTGTCATGGTGGCTGAGTTCATCATGGACGGGAAAATCAGGAGCCTGTGATGTCCTGACTGTGCAAACGGCTGCAGGCTCTTCCTCCCCAGGAATTGCTCCCTCTGGGACTACATGGTGCAAATGTCTTCTGTTTTCACCAGGAAATCTCTTTTGGGTGGATTTTGAGCATTTCTAAATATTCAGCCATAATCTTTAGAATTGTGGAGTTCTGCATGAGTAGCGAGAACCCACAGTAGCACTGCAGTTTTGTTGAGGGCTGCATGTCCAGAAATCCTGGACATGTCTGGGTATGCCTGGGCTATGTAGCACCTAGAGAAGATGACTGATGCTGTGGCCACCCCAGACTTTTGAGCAGCCCCGGGTAGGACAGAATCATAGAATCATAGAATCACAGAATCACTAAGGTTGGAAAAGACCTCTAAGCTCACCGAGTCCAACCGTCAACCCAACCCCCCCATGCCCACTAAACCATGTCCCTAAGCGCCTCATCTACACGTCTTTTAAATACCTCCAGGGATGGGGACTCCACCACTGCCCTGGGCAGCCTGTGCCAAGGCCTGACCACTCTTTCAGTAAAGAATTTTTTCCTAATGTACATAGCTCACATGCACTATCCATCCATGATGTTTGAGATATATCATATCCCTTCCAAGCTGGCTACACAGCACACGTGCTTTGTGGATACCCAGGGACCGAAACTATCTCTGCTCCTCAGTTTTACCTTCAGATAGCTGTTCTTCACCCAGGAGCTGATCTTGTCCAACACCGGCTACCTTGGCGGTAGTGATGTGGGCAGTGGTGGTGAGCAGGTCAAGAACTGGAGTAGGTTGAACGTTTCATCTGGAAGCATGGATAGCCCTTCAGCTCAATGCTTGGGAAAAAAAATGCACTGGGATATGTAAGGCTGCTTTGACATGGATGTGCAGGGGAAGAAGATTTCTCTCCCTGCGTGATAGGAGGCAGCCACGATGCAACTGGTTGTGCTGCTCGGTAGCTTTGGAAGAAGCCCTCAAGAGGCAGGTTTGGGGCACGTCTTCGGGGTCTGAACTCCCTGGGACCTCGTCCTTGCTTCAGGGCTGATCATAATCCATCTCCTTTTGCTCCTGTATAGCTCGTCTTTGCAGAGCCATAATTCAAACCAGCATTATTATGGTCTGCTGACTGTTGCCTCGAGCATGTTTCCTCCTGGAAGTTGCAGCACAGCCTCGGTGCCATTATTTTTGAATGTCCTTTAAGCAGAACTGTTCACACCTCTTGATTTAATTCGCTGAGAGTCTCTTAGCATTCCCCTCGCTTATCTAAACATATCATATTTCAAAGTTTATTTTGTGGTCATAAAAATTTGCTGTTGGCATTCAAAATAAAACTCTTTGCTGGATCTTAGCCTAGTAACAAATGTGTTGCATTGGGTTAGGCTGGAAGAAAAGGGGCTTTAGGTGTTTATGAGAAATGGGCCTCCAAACTGGAATGCTTTAAGCTGATCTCTCCTCTCCCAGACTTAGCAGTTGAGATAAAACAAACTGAGCCTGCAGCACTTTTCCTGGCAAATGTCTCCCATGCAGCGCCAGCCTGGGGCCTTCAAGTAGCCTCTAAGAAGCCACTTGAGGCACTGATTGAAAGTTGACCTCTCTTCAACTCTGTAAAAAGGGGGACACCAAATGCAAGGGATCGCCGCCCATGCTGGCCCTGAACCCGTGCTCTCTGCAGCACCCTGTTTGCAAGGGAATTTTGGTTTAAAAACCCGCATCGCCACTCCCAGCAGCTGGTGGATGGAGAGTAGAGATGTCCCTGCAGAAGGACTGTGTGGTCCTGGGGCCAGGGAGACTGCAAGTTGGCTGAGCTAAGCTGTCCCCATCCTGCCGCCTTCTTGGCCACAAAAAGTCACCCTGAGCTGGGCTGGAAAGCCCCCAGCCTTTGCACAGAAAGGGGGTTGATGACAGGAAAAGGGGAGAAGTTGGGAGTGGGTTTGATAAAAAAGCAGGATCCCAGGTATGGATGTAGCTCATGGGTGGTGGAAATGGTCTGAGCAGGCAGTTGTGTAGAGTGGCTGGAAAGGAGGAGGTGTCCTGAGGACAACATCCATGAAAAGCAAAGGCAGAAGTGTGGTGGGTGCAGGACAGCCCCGGCGAGCATGGGACGTGCTCCCGGCAGGGCTACGCGAGGAACCAGCTGGGACAGAGAGCAGTGGCAGCGCAGAACAGCAGAGGTTGCTCCTGCAGGGTTTTGTGGACAAGGACAGGGAGCTTTTAACCATCACATTGGCTCCAGCAGTCATTCGACTCTGTAGGACACGTCTGGCAGATGTCGCACTGGGGCTGCTGATCCCTGACACGAGGGTTATGGGCGTGCAAACCTGCAAGGGTGACACCACACGTACCCATCTGTAAGCACAGAGGTGAGGAGAGCACCAAACCAAGGTGATCTTAGCACCAGGATCCCAGCAAGGAAATCAGAATTGCTTCTCCCCATCCACTTGGATTATCTTTATTCCTGCCTTCCCTCACTGCTGCTGTTGACAGCAGGGATCTGCAATGGCCCCAGGTGCTGCCCCGTAGGAAAGCTTTGCAAGGAGTCTCCTCCACTGCTGCTTCCTTGCGTGTTTTGTTGGGATGGCGAGGAGGTAAGGTACTCTTGGTGTCTGCATTTATCTCCAATAAATAACTGTTATTAAGGACATATTCACTTGGAAAATATGCAGTCTAATGGGGGAGCCATTAGGTCATGTCAGTCAAAGGGCTGGTGCCTACTGACTGCCCATGCTCACCCCTGTGCTGAAGATGAATGTGGAATAAATGAAGAGTAGTATCCTATAATGTGATACAAAGCATCCATAAGTTTGCTATGATCGGCTTTGCACATGCATTGATGCACCTATTGTAGGCCCTCATTTTGCAAATCCAGGATTGCACGTGGTTACGGCACAAGGCTGGGACACCGGAGGTGGTGGGCTTTGGCCGATGCTTCCTGGGTGGTCATGAGTGAGCTGCTTCATCTCCCGACGCTGGAGACTGCAGGTGATGTTCAGACTGGGACCTGGTTGGGCTGGCTGGGCTGGTGGCTGGGCAGCGTGTTGCCGTTATGCAGAGTGTAGGTGCACATCGCTGACCTTGCAGAAATATTCTCCTTTTGCTTATAACTTTATCAACTCCTTCGTTTTTGAGCCCTAATTTGATTAATGTTTTTCTCAGCCTGGGCTTGAGTTGCTATGAGAAGTCAGAGCAATAGTGATTTGCCTTGTTTTGTGGCAGCAAAACAAGAAAGACAAGGAAAAGTTTGCAAACTGGCCTGAACACTCTGTCGTGCCTCCAGGATGGGTGGAAGAAACTCCAGGTGTGGCAAGGTGGTTGTCCTTATCCTGCAAAGGTTTCTTTGAATGGGCTGCAAAAGATGAACTTCCAGTTGCATGGGAGAAAGTGGGCACAACGGAGCTGGGAGATCTGCTAACGCTGCACAGATTTACGTCGCTGGGAAAACCAGCAGGGTGGAAAACACAGCGCCAAGATGAAAGGACTGGACAAAATGGGAAAATAGCCTCCAGAAAAGGTGTTCTGAGAGCAACAAAAGACATTGGATGTGGCAAAGGGATCTTCTCCCTCTTATCGAAGCACGTGCAAAGCTGGGTATGTGCTCGGCAGCTTGGCAGGCAGGATATTGCGAATTCCAGCCTGAAGCCCAGGGAATTCAAACCGTGCTCTTGGCAGGTAAATGCTGTTTTTGCTGCAGGTAGGCAGCACACGCACCCTTTGCCAAGCTGTAAATCAAGTTTTCTACAGTTTTTCAAGGCAGTCTGGGCGAAACGTAGCCATTGCTCAAATAACTATTGAACGGTAGCAATGAACCTGTGCTGGGTCAGGGTCCTGTCTTACAACTACAGCTCTCAGTTCTTCTTACAAATTAATCCCAGCTTGCAAAGCCTTTCCTATCAGCTCAAAAATTGCCCCGTAGCCCTAAGGACTTTGCAGTCCAGTGAGGATTGCTGGGGTCTGGTTCAAGGCAATGGAAAGCGCCTCTGGACTCCAACAGATTTGGATCAAGCCCATCCCAATGCTCATGTTCACACAATGACTGCCCTTTTATCCCTCCCTCCTTCCCAAAGGAATCAGTGGTGAAGTATACATAGAAGGTAATTCTCTATCAGCTGGTCTGCCTATCTAAGGCAGGTCTTTCTCACCAGGGATGTTTTCCACCAGGGAAACATCTCACCAGGGATGTTTCTTTTCCATAGGTGAAATTGTCTGACGTCCAGCCTGCTCGACATTTAATGCATGCTTGATTTCTAAAGCTCTCACTTTCCTTGCCACGCTAGCTCAGCCCTTTGACTCAGCCAGAATGTGGGCGGCACTTGTGAATGTGTATCTGCGCTCTGTGTTAGGTTCCAGCTTTGTGCACCCTTACAAAGAAGGTCTAGCATGTGTAAATGTCTTACTTGGTGGCAGAAATGGTGCTAGTAGTGCTGGTGGTAATCTAAGCTGTTAGCTCCTGCTTATCACATCAGCTCTGGGACCGTGTCTGGAGCATCCCGGCTGCTTGGGAAGGATCATTGCTTCCTGACAGCGCAGCAGACAAGGAGGAATGGGGATGGGGCAGAGCGATGGGATCTGCCATCCGCAGCCTGCTTCAGAGGTCGAATGGTATTAACGTTTGCAAGTTCCTGCCCATCCATGTGAGGCTGCCCAGTTTCTGCCTCTAATGCCTGCATGTGAGGATGCGAGGTTTGCTCTAGTCTTGGAGCAACAAACCCAGGGAAAGGGCAGGAGGAGAGAGGAGATGTACAGTCTTTGAGGTCTGTGCATCTTGCAAAGACAACGATTCACAGTTACCCTTGGAAATCTGTAAGACACTCAGGTGATTAATTTTAGATTTGCTCACATAAGTCTTTTTCTCATCCGGGCTGTGAAAAGCAAAGCAAAGAAGTGAGAACACCTTTCAGAAATGCACTAATGATCAGGGACATATTGCTCTGCTTTTACAGCCTGGCTTTTAAACGATGCAATGACAAGAGCTTCAGCCTCCTGCTGCACAAAAAAAAGGTCCAATAAAAGATTGTTTTATTTTAAGACAACACCATGAAGCTTTACCAAACGCAACAAGAGCTCATTGGGCCATGTGGAAGCAGGCTCTGCTATAAAGTGACTGAGGTGACATATTTTTGCGGCCCCTATGGTTTCCCTCTGGGAAATGGAGGTTTTAGTCCTTCTTTCCTCCTTGCCTGCAGCAAGGTCTTCACTGCAGGGGCCAGTCTTGACTAGCATGGCTGGACATCATTTTCTGGGCCTCTAGATACTTCTGTGGTGCAAAAACCTGCAATGAACAGCTCAGATATCTGGTTTAGCACGTAGTGCAGATGTTGCAGATGTTGTGCTGCAGATGTTTTTGCAATAGATGTGGTGAAGGCTTTGGATTTCATACAGCTCCACCAGCAGAGGTATGTAGGGGAGGGAGGGGAGGAAATGGGAAGGACAGCCCTGGGGCTTCTGCCTTGAAAAATAGAGTGGACCAGGGACCGAAGGCTCCCAATCCTCAGTAACGCATGGGATGGTTTCTTTTCCAGCCAACTAGCTGCAAGGACAGGTTGGAGATCACTGTGGGATACTCCTTAGATAAATCCTTGTCCTTAAATACTTTTGCCCTGGAGCTGAAGGAAATGATGCTTTTTCTTCCCAGGCTTTCACCCACTGAGCTGAGTCAGCCCGATTCAGGCATCCCTCATGTTCAGGCCTAAACAGACTATCTAAATCCCAGTGGTAAATAAATGGTAAATCAGAAGCAACGTGGTAGGCTGCTTAACCCATGCCCCATTCAATCCACACTGGTTTTTTTCATTGCTGAGTTGGAGAGAAAATCCTCTCCTCTTCAGCCAGGCAGAGCACGGCTTGTGGCTGCCCCATCGCTGCAGGGCAGCGGCTCTGTGAGCCGCTCCTGCATCCCTGCAGCCACTCTCCGGTCCGGCGGTGCTTCACCTGGATCAGCCGTTCGCGTCTCCCCGGCCGTCAGCTCTCCCTCTGCCAACCCTCATCGCCCTCGCTTCCCGTTTCGGCTGCTGACTCACGTTGTTTTTGCTGAATCTCCCTCCCTTGCCGAGCAGTTTCCTTCGCTCGGTGGGTTGTTTCCCATCAGCAGCGTAAACATCTTTTAGTTGTCAACCGAGATATTTCGGCTAGCAGTCTCTGGCTCTGGTGACATC
Source organism: Pelecanoides urinatrix (assembly GCA_013400755.1). Lineage (NCBI taxonomy): Eukaryota > Metazoa > Chordata > Aves > Procellariiformes > Procellariidae > Pelecanoides > Pelecanoides urinatrix. The sequence continues at coordinate 300,745 of VZTQ01005873.1, forward strand.
TGGTTTCCAAAAGGGGCTGAGCAGGGAGTTTCAAAGGGTTGAACGTGCTTTTTTCTGCATCATCTCCAAGCAATTGGCTCAGGGTCAACAAAAAGCCCGGAGGTGGAGCGGGCGGGTGATGGCCAGAGGTCCCCTCCAGTTGGCACATCCCCCAAGGAGAGTGCCTTGCCCAAAATCAAGTTCACAAGGGCAGAAGATGGGCTCTTTTTCCAGAGGCAAGGTTATTTTTGCAAGGCCAGCTTTGAAGAGAATTAGTTCAAAAGATATAAGAAGGCAACCAAAATTAAGCCACCTAGAAAGAGCAGAGAGACGTTGCAGGGCTGGCTTAGTGGCTGAAGGACGTCTGGTGTTGATGCACAGAGAAGGGTTTCCTTCTGCTCTGCCCCTGCGTCACTCGTGGTGGTGGAGCTGTGATTCCTACACAGGTGCCTCTGATGGCAGAAGCAAAACTGTAGAGGAAATAGAGCAGTGGGCTGCTGTTACTGCTGAGAATAGGTAACTTGGAGGTCTTATTGTGTAGTAGGAGATATGTGGTTTTGGTGCTGTGGGGTAGTAGTTTTAGCCAAGTTCCTACATCCAGACTGTCGCAGGGGAGGAGAGGAACCCATTCCCCTGTCACGTTTTGGAGGTGGGAGAAGGAAGGAACAGCAAACTTGGACACAGGATTTCACAGAAACCAGCTGCCCCATTTTCTGCTGTACCTGTGACCCACGGAGAGCATCTTCCCTGCCCTCCCCAGCCAAGAACAAGCGTCGTGAGCAAATGTCCCCTTGCTGCCCAGATGCCTGGAGATGCTGAGGAAGGACTTGTGCCAAAATTTGCAGCAGACTCTTTATGTGCCACGCTCTCCTGACCAAGTGAAAAGTGCTTTTGCTAAAGTTCCCCAGAACCAGCGAAAAGAGTTGGTGACGCACAGGAGGATCCGGGGTGCAGGGCTTGCCTGCGCCCCAGGAGTTTCCAGCAGAGGATGGTGCAGGTGGCTCATCTTGGCCTTCTCTGAGATACTGAGACAGGCTAAATGGGCTTCTTCTCCGCCTGGCCCACCTTTGAGAGCTGGTGGAGGTTCATTTCCTCTGAGCTCGTCCTCTGGACGTTTCTGAAAGGGTCTCTGAGAGATACCATGCCTGCTCTCACTATCTTTCGTTCTTAAATTGATGCAAAACCTGAAAGGCTAATCAACCAGCCCTGTCTGCCACTGATGGAGGATGTAATTTCAGCACTATCTGCACTTGATAACATTTAAACTTTGCATTTAATCCAGGGAGGGGTGGTCTGAGGCAGAAAAAAGCCCATCCAAGCAAAAAGATACTAACTCCTCCACCATCGTAAGTCCAAAACAGATCATTTGAGGCAAACCCAACCTTCCTGGAGCTCCTCCCGGCTCGTGGGGGATGAGGAGCACCGAGCCCTCTTGTTGTGGCGGAGCTCAGCTCCCAGCAAACGACATGTTCGCACACGAATGCTGTTTTGTGGTGGGAAAAAATAGACGGCTCCAGCCAGCAGCTGTCCCCAAGGAGGGGCTGTGAGCAGGCATGGGCTGCGCTAATTACAGCCACGTATTCATAACGAGAAGCACTGCAGGAGAGCAAGAGCAAGGCGGATGGGGGCTGATTTCCCAAGCCTTGTAGCGTGGGGTATGACCAAGCAGACCAAGCAGAACTCTCTCCATCGTCTGGCAGGGCAGATGATAGAGGAAGCAAATGGGGCCCCATCACCTCTGCGTTTCTCGTTAGCCTCTGAAGCCGCTGCATCTCAATGAGCTCCCCATGGCTCATCCCATTAGCTCTATTTAAGGGTTGGGAAGCGATATGTTTATCCACAGACCGGGAGCAAAACACTCTTACTTTTTTTTTCAGTCTGGGACATCTTATTTTAGGTTAAGGAAAACAGCAAGGAAAGGAAGAGCAAATATAACTCCCTGGGAGACAGAAAGCCCACTGTGTCTGCCTCGGCGAGGACCTCAGTCTTGGAAGTCTGTAAAACTCAAACCACCGACGTCCTGTGGAGAGGAAAAGTCAACAACTATCCATGGCCATGCAGGCCACAAAGAGGGAAAGTTCAGAAGAAGCCTTAACTGTGAACAGGTCCCTGGGCTGGGAACCAGGAGATCTGACACTGCTTCTCCAGTGCTGATTGAGCAGAGCTGTGGGGTGACTGGGAACAAGCCCAGTTCCCTTCTGCTCTTTGGCTGTTTGAACCAAAAGCTCTCCTGGGCTGGCACTGGCTCTCTGAACGTACCTCCACACACTTACAATATAAAAATCAGACCCAGCCATTTCTGCCTGCTGTAATGTGACCCACCTCCAGGAAAGCTCCTGCTCAGCTCCAGAGTTTTGGAGGCTGTTCCTGCAGTTGCAGCCACTTGGGTTTCATGGAAAATTGGGGAAAATCTGGCTTTTCTTTGGAATCAGGTCATTATTTTTTTCATCTCTAATAAGGCTGATGGAGAGCTTTGGGTATGGATGAGGACATATGGAGGTCCCTTCCCCTACCTGAAATGGAGAACATGGGACCTTGTTCTGAAGATACGGGAAAATAGAAGCTCACGCAGTAGTAAGAGAGAGACAAAGAGAGATCTAGAAATGAGGAGAAAGGAATGACATTTTCTAGGATGTGTTACATCGGAGAACATTCGTTTACCAAAATACAAACCCCGGAATGCATCAATTTTTAGGACATTTGCTCTGGAAACATGGCAGGATGACCATCTGCCTTCTTGATGCCCCGCTGCCAGCAGGCAAAGAGTTTGGTCACTGCGTGCAACCCTTGTTGAACAACAGGAGCAGAGCATTGTTGCAGTACTCGGAAAACCTGCCGTCCTGGGGAACTTGATGCCACGTCTGCTGAAATGGCTGCACTGCAACAGGACCTGTCACCTAGCTGGTCGAATGTGAGTGGCAGGATTTGTCCCCTGGCACCAAGGATTGCTGTGCAATGTTCCCAGCATGTCTGGTTCAGAGGAAGAAGTCTGAAAAGTGCGGCTCCTCTCTGCCCTGCCTGCCTCTGCTCCCTGTTTTTCGCTGTCATACGTGGCTGGGACTCGCCTGAGGCTTGCTGTAGTTTTCTGCATTCATACAATGTCTAAAGTAATCAGCAAGATTTTCTGGGCACCGCAGGGCTGGATTTTCAAGTGCTTGGTGCTCACTGACATTTCAGGAGAGTCTGACTCTCATGTAAGCACCTAATAAAGCTCAGAGGGAAGAGGGCAATAACGCTAATAGCAGCAACAGCAGCGATCCCTAATATGATGCCTGTCTCTTCCGTAATTGCCTTTTCCCCATTTTGTTTCTCCAGTGCATTGACAAATCAATTGGTTTAAAAAATAAGCAGCAAAAGCCACGTAAGTGCACCAGCTTGTAGTGCTGGGTTTGCTTTGCCTTGCCCATCAGGTCGTATTCACCTGTGCCCGATAGCCCAGGGACATCGCGAGTCTCTCACCCCAGGGGGCCATCTGTAATGTCTTTCTGGCTCTAGGTTAGGTTCCCAGAGGGGACATAGACCTCGTGACAGTGGTGGCCAAATGCCTGGCACCTCATTCAAGTGCTCCCTCAGTCAGTTTGCAGATGACACCAAGCTGGGCGGGAGTGTTGATCTGCTGGAGGGAAGGAAGGCTCTTCAGAGGGACCTGGACAGGCTGGATCGATGGGCCGAGGCCAATGGATGAGGTTCAACAAGGCCAAGTGCCAGGTCCTGCACTTGGGCCACAACAACCCCAGGCAACGCTCCAGGCTTGGGGAAGAGCGGCTGGAAAGTGCCCAGAGGAGAAGGACCTGGGGGGGCTGGTCGACAGCGGCTGAACACGAGCCGGCAGCGTGCCCAGGTGGCCAAGAAGGCCAACGGCATCCTGGCCTGTATCAGCACTGGTGTGGCCAGCAGGAGCAGGGAGGGGATCGTGCCCCTGTACTGGGCACTGGGGAGGCCGCACCTCGAATCCTGGGTTCAGTTTTGGGCCCCTCACGACAAGAAGGACATGGAGGGGCTGGAGCGTGTCCAGAGAAGGGCAACGGAGCTGGGGAAGGGCCTGGAGCACAAGTCTGATGAGGAGCGGCTGAGGGAACTGGGGGTGTTCAGCCTGGAGAAGAGGAGGCTGAGGGGAGACCTCATCGCGCTCTGCAACTGCCTGAAGGGAGGTTGGAGCGAGGGGGGGTCGGTCTCTTCTCCCAAGTAACAAGCGATAGGACGAGAGGAAACGGCCTCAAGTTGTGCCAAGGGAGGTTTAGGTTGGACATTAGGAAAAAATTCTTTACTGAAAGAGTGGTCAGGCCTTGGCACAGGCTGCCCAGGGCAGTGGTGGAGTCCCCATCCCTGGAGGTATTTAAAAGACGTGTAGATGAGGCGCTTAGGGACATGGTTTAGTGGGCATGGGGGGGTTGGGTTGACGGTTGGACTCGATCTTAGAGGACTTTTCCAACCTTAACGATCCTATGATTGCTCATTGCAAGCCCACCAGCATGGGACTTCATTGTGCTTGCAGGCTGCGCTCCTGCCCAGGGCTCTGCAGCTGCCCCCAGCCCATGAAAACCAGAATAAGAGGCTGGTAGGTTTTGGGGAAAATGGTGGGGGTTTTTTCTGCTTTAGGGTGTGGATCAGAAAGGACAGTCTTCTTAACAGACAAGCCCAGCTTTGCCACAAAATCTGGCTACAAGCTGCTGTGGCCCCAGAGCATTAATTTAGGAGAAGAAAAGGCAGAATCAGCAACCGATTAGCTGAATTATTTTTGAAAGAGGAGGTTTCAGTGTCCATGACTTCCCTGGCTCACCGCTCCGGCCCCAGGCTTTGCAAAAATCAGGCATAACTGCTCCCCTGGCTCTGCGGGTCTTCAGCCCCGATGCTTCACATACAGTGGTGCACATCTGCACCAGGGGCTGCGGGCATCGGCAGGGGGTTCAGATGGGCAGGGTGGCACGGCCGTGCCCCCCCGGGCTAGGGGTGCCCGTACAATAGGGAGCCTGGGGCGTCTCGCACAGCGGTGCCGGTGTGAGCCGTAACAGAGGCTGCATTCAGGCTGCAGAGGGGCTCTCCCGGGGTGGCACTCGGGTCCCCGCCGACCCTGGGGCGGGTTTTGCTTGGTTAAATAAAATGCTGGGGAAAAAAAGCTAAAATAACCCATGTTTGATCCAGTCCCAGGCAACCTGATGCTCTCTGGCTGGAGTCAGAGGAGGCGTGTGGTCACCCAATATTCGCCGTAATGGCCAATTTGCGGATTTATGGCAGCAATCTGAAAAATGCCGTGTCTTGCAAGTGAACTGACGGAGCTGGGAGGAATGTGCTAAAGGCGAAACATGATGGGAAAATAAATAGAGAGGAGCCCCCCGAGAGTAGAGAGGAACCCAGCCCAAGGGCCAAAACTCAGCTCCGAGACTCAGGAAAGAAAGAAAAGAGGCACAGGGCGAGGGGAGGCTGTGTTGGGTTGGAGAAAATGGTTTGGAGGTGGGTTGGGGGGATGAGATGTCAGGGCATCAGTGTGTCCCCGTCGGTCCCTGCCCTGCTACCTTATGCGCTGATCTCCGTCGGCGTACAGCATCGGGTCATGGCAGATGAATTTTGACTTAAAAAGTTGAGCTGGAGAGAAAAGAGGAACAAGGGATGTCTCAGCCCCAGGCCCGAGGAGGCCCAGCAGCAGTGCTTCTGGGCTGAGTTGTCTTGGGTCTAGCCAGAAGGAGGAAAACACAGGTGGTTTTCTTTCTTTTTTTTTTTTTTTAATGGAATTATTCTAGTTTTTTCACAGAGGAGACACAAAACAAAGCAAACCTTTCTAGGCAAAAAAAAAGAGTTTTGTTTTGATCTTCTCTCCACTTTGTTCAATCAGGGTTTGCTCAGGTCCATGTGCAGGCAGGGTTTGCTCACCATCATATACTCTTAAAACTCTTCATATGGGGTCAGGCACTTCTGGCGCAGCGTATTTGCTGTTACTGTAAAAACCAGAGAATATATGGACAGCAAAGAGGCACATCACATACCACTGCTCTCTTTCCCAGAAACAGCCTGTTTTCCAGCTAGTGCTCCTCAAGCAGAAAGATGTTTACGTGGAGGCATCAAAGTCCACCGCCTGCGGAACGCTTGGTGGGGGAGGCAGTTCCCAGTCCCAGTGTCTCTGGCTGAGCAACACCCGTGCCCGATTGTGTTCAGTTTGCTCCCGGTGGCAACGTGGGGCTGTGCGAGGTGCGAGGGTGTCACCGCTGGTGGCTCAGCCCCGGCGTGACGAGGGCTGCTGGTGTCTGGTCAGCTGGGGGGTGAAGAGGTGCCGGCCAACCTGCTCCTCCGAGTGTGCTCCTCTGCTCTGCCGAAGACATTATTTCAACACTCTAGTTTCCCTCGTGACCTTTACAGCTGCTGGTTTGAAATGATTTTTTGGCTTCTTGTCCTGGAAAGGATTTGATGTCAGAGATGAAGTGTCTGAACATTTAACCCCTGCTCTCCCCCATCTTCTCCTCCTTTCCTTCCACCCGAGAGCCTTTTGACTGCTCTTGCCTCAAGGTGAGTGGTTCAAGACAAGAGGGCCAGACCCAGGTTAAAACCTCACCCAGAAGATGCAGATGTTGAGCCCTGAGCGAGGAAAGCCCCTTGGGCTCCCCACGGCCTGTGGAGAAGAAGGAAGCCCAGAGGCTCCAGACAACAGCCCATAAAGATGTCCCCTGCTTCCTACAGTAAAGCTGTTTCCTTTGCCCTGGATCAGATACAGCATCTTGGAAGCTGAGGAGCCCCAAGAGACCTTCACAGTGGTAGGTGACATAAATCAAGGTCCCAGCTCACTGGTGTGAAACCCCAAGGATGCATCTGTGATGGGTCAGTCTACATTGGTAATGCTACTTATTCCTGAGGTCCCTCAGAAGCTGAATTTGCCTTGTGTCCGCACATGCATAACTTGAGCTCACCTTTGGGCTCCAGCCCTCCGGGGCTCTGCATGCCCTGACCTCCAGCTCCCTCGTTTGGCTTGTTGGTCTGTGATGGGACCAGTCCCCTTTCCTGAGCAGAAGCACCCTGCAGTTCCATGTTGGGCACACACAAGGAAATGGAGAAGGCAAAAATAAGGGAAAACAACTTTCCCCTCAGCACCCCCTCCCTTGCAAGTGCTCCCCACTCTCAGCTCCACTCCCAGAGGCTTTCCAGGGATGTGCGAGTCTCTCAAGCACTTTGACCTCCTTTTTTCTACCTTGGTAGCACCATACACTTTATTCTCTCCCTTCAGAACTCATCGTAACTATGCAGGGGATGTTTTTAAAGCAACGATTTCTCCCCAGGAAGCAGAGATCTGCTGTCTGGCCATAGCAGACACAGAAAATGTATACAAACACATGGAAAGACACAATTTCAAGCCATGAATTCAACCCAAGTGCGAGGAACTAATGTTTTTATGAAGGAACCGTTGTGCAATTGAAGTCCCAGATGTAAACAACAGCAGTAGGCAGTGCTCAGGCAAGGTTACAAAACCTGAAATGTGGTTATTGAAGCCTTTGAATGATCCATCAAAGAATGCAATATAAAAATGTTCTTACCCTCAAAACTGGGGAAGCTGGGAAAGGCTGCACAGCATAAAAAGTTGGTCACAGAGGACTTGGAGGAGTTACGTGAATTGGGCAGGAAAGCAGAAAAGTGTGGAAACTGTTTCATGGCGGCGATGCTGCTGCTTTTGCTGAGCACAATTAACACCATGAACATATAGGTCAAAAACTGGTGACATGCAGGGAAGTCTCCTGCTGCATGGACAGGCGAGATGCTTGATAAAGTGTAGGTGTGAACGCAGATTTAGCGTGCATGGGGATGGAAAGGGAGCTGGAAAGCTCGCAGGCATGTCTGAGCATCCTGATCTGCTAGGGCTCACTGCAGGGTCTGTCCTGCACTTAGCGTGGGGTTTGCTCACCATTGGGTCAGCAACCAACACGGCTCCTTCTGCTCCCGGGGCCAAGCCCTGGCTTCTGATGTCAAGGAGAATTTATTTCCATTGGATTCAATAAAAATGAGCCGTGGCATGACCAGCAATAGGTATTAATATCTGCAGTGAACACAAACAGGGTTGCAAAGTATTAGATGTCCACCACTGCAAATATTTGTGCTGGGCACCTTGGAGATGTACCCCAGCTCTGGCTCTCTCCCAGGAGCGCTTCTTCAGCAGTGCTGATGTGGGGAAAAGGAAGAATTTGAATTGGCCGCTTGAGGAGGACAGTCCAATGTAAAATTGGCAGTATCGCCAATGCCTGTGGTAATTTTTTTACCTCTGAGCTCCACTGTACAGTGTTAATTTAATTCCTGTGATATCCTAGGGACAATGGATAGCACCAGCAACCCTCTGGTCAAACTGGCGAACGAGGCCTTTGAGGAGTGGGTTAGTGTTGGAGGAAGAAAAGCGAGTTGGGAGTTGTGACCCATACCCTACGGGGTACCATTGGGGACCAGATGCTGTAATTCAGAAAAACCCAGTTGTGGGGTGGTGCTTGGTTGTGCTCCATCCCACACAGGAGCCTTCCCACCCCACCACAGGTGTTTAACACACCTGCGATGGGGAGAAATGGCCTGTCCTACTAGAGGTACCCATTCGGGGATGAACCAAATCACGAGTGTTTTCCCTGGATATCTGCCGTCGCAGCCTCACAGAGGAGATGACTCGCCTCCTTCCAGACTCTGCTTCTGGTCTGGTCCGCTGCGGGCTGTGCTGGTGCAGCCCATCAGCCCGTTAGAGATGGGGGTAGAGGTTTTTTAGGTAGGACAATGCACAGCAGAGTCCTGAATTTACTCAATTTGCACTGGAGGGTGACTGGGGCAAGAGCGGGATATCTCCGACAGCGTTTGTGCAACATGAAGCACGAAGGGGTCCGGGACTGTGATTAGTGCTCCAAGCTGCTTCTACGATATTAACATTAAGAACCGATGACGATGATAGTAATGAGACCAGCAGCAATGACAGCAGTGCACGATGCAGGACACGTCTCCTGGGGGGACGTGGAAAGGCAGCAGACGGCTGGAGGAAACGGGAAGGTACAAACGCCGTCTTGGGAGGGCCGTCCTCGAAAGCGCCTTTCCTACACTATTTCCCAGTTGATGAGCACAGAAGGATTTAACAATATTAACTCATTAAGGCTGACAATGTCCTGGGGGTGTAAAAGCAACGAGGCATCCTTTCATTTACATCTCCACAGCTGTTTTTCTGAGCATTGCAGGTGATGGAGACAGGGAGAGGTGTTTCAGAGCAGTTGCTTTTCCTCCTCCATGGTTTTCTCTTTTGCCAGGCAGACTGCGGCCGCCGCAGAAGTTTTCTGTTGGTGCTGCATATTGTACGGCCGTAGCTTTTTGTGCATGGGAGATAAAACGCTCACTGTCTAGCAACTCATTAGCTCTCCTTCGGCAGCATTAGTGGTTAACAGCGTAATTAGTTTCAGTGGTAAAAGGAGATTTTGCAGACCCAGGAGAGAGATTGTTAATCTTCCAACATTTCAGACAACAGCAAAAAGTAGCAAATTGCTGGTTAGAAACAATGGCAGAAATATTGCTTGCTGTTAAGCAACTTATAACTAAAACACCAACTTGAAGTGGCTTTGTTTTGTTTGTGAGTTATGTTAAAAAATAGTGATTTTCATGTCGTGAAACATCTTGTAATATTAATGAGCAGGCAGCAAAACGTCCACCAGGATCCCGGTGTTTGTTACCGCTTCTGGGAAGTTTGTTACTCTGCAAATATCTGCAAAATACCGTGTTCAGGCTCAGCATCTGAGTCATCTCCTGCTGTGGGAAGGAGGCAGATTTTATAATGAGGATAAGAACATGCCGCTGTCCTTTGCTAGGTGCGTGCCCAGCATTTAGCAAATTGGGCTTTAAATCAGGGCACGATATCGCACAAATTGCAGAATAACAGTGTTACAGGTAATGGTGTGCATTTGTCATCTTCAAGCCTTCCTCCCGCGTCCAGGTGATGATCACCCCTGCCTTAGAGCTGGCAAATCGGAGCTCGGCGTAGGCAAATTTTGCTTGAGAAGGAAAGCTCTTTGACCGATTTCTGGGTCTTGGGTCTCAAGGATTGGAGCAAAGACAGGTGGAGGAATGACTGAAGGCCTCGTCCACATTGTTGGAGACCACCTGGAAGCTGTCCAAAGCATCGTTTGGCATTTGACCGTGACCCAGAGCCCAGCTCTCATGGCCCTGGTCTGCAGCTGAAGCCAAGGACCAAATGTTCCAGGAAAAAAGGTTTCTGCTGGTGATGCTGCAGACTTTGCTAGATTCATGACGTGTTGGTAATCTCATGAGGAACACCGGCTGCCTCACATTTCCAGACTGAAGAGGGTCACATAAAGTTCAGACAAGCTTTGGGAAAATATTTGAACTTCAGGATGTTTGTATGAACCCAACCTCTGACCTCCTGAGCCTCACATTTCACTAATTCATAAGTACTGAGGGACCAGCCCATCTCTGTACATGCGTGTGTGCATTGTGGAAAGACGACCAAACTGTTACAAGAACAGAAACTAGCAGGGATGTGAGTGCATTACTTTGGACCATTGTGTCCCAACACTTGGCAGAAACACCTTGGATCTAGATAATGCCTCCAGAAACACGTCTGTCCCTGAACAAAATGAGGTCTGTTACTGCTAGGACTCAAATAAATCAAGCCCTTTGAGGAAATGGTCCTTACACCCTATTCATCGTCTTGTGTCTGAGTACCCCTCCGTCCCCTCGGAGCAATTTAGGCACCGTGTATAACAGCATGCACGTTATTCCTGAAAGCATATGGAAGACTGGCTCGTTGTTTGAAGAGGGAAGGTGGATTTTATTGTTGTGGCAGTGAGCTGGGGACGCAAGTGCCAGAAGGCAAAGGTGGCCTTGGGGTTCGGCGTGGGCTCAGAAGGGTGCTTCTGGCTTTTGAAAGGTTTTCCTCCTGTGCTCGAGAGCTCGAGTCTCTCAAAATCAGAGAGTAGAACTAGAAGTTATTTAAAGGTTATGTGTTGCATGCTGTGTGCATCTATATACGTGTATGTAAATGTCGAAGGATTGATGGAAACAGGGAAAGGGAGGAAAAATGGACTGGGGTTTGCATTTCTGCAGGAGCCTTGCAGGACGGAGAGGGGGATGCTCAGCAGCACGTGACATCGGTGCCCAGGACCAGGAGACCTGAGGGCTGGGGACTGTCTCCTCTGGCAGCAGCCCCCACTCAGCCTGGCATGCTGCTTCCCAGCTGATTTCGGGAACCTTGGCCACCATTGCTCGCAGCTCTGCGGGAAAACTGTGCTGCATCTGGCCTTGCAATCTGATCGCCGAGCTTGGTGAAGCATCGCTAGCACACGGCCAAATGTGCTCATCCCACCCAGAAAGGGGGTACAGAGATGAGAGGAGGAGAGATGCTTAAATATGGGAAGTTAAAAACCCTTTCCGATGGGCCCCATTTCTTGCTTTTCCACTCAAAAGCAGCATGCGGGGAAGAGCGCAACAATATTTCCCGACAGCTCGCTTCTGGTAGCTATAGAAACTTAAAACACAGCCGCAGTAACAAAAATACATCTCTTTGCTGGAGCTTCCTTCCCTTGCGGGCCGTGGCTTTTCCCCGACATGAGCCGCCCCAACCCTGCAAGCCCCCAGGGAGCCTCAGCCTGGGGTCGGAAATTTTTTTGCCGGTTGGAAACGAGTGGTGTAATTTTATTAGCTGGAAATGGAGAGATGCGGAGGCAAAGCAGAGAATATCAGGGACCAACAAGCATTGACTCAAGGGAGAGATCCGATCCTAAATATTGCATTTGTGATAGCAAGGATATCAGCACGGCTACGAGTTTGCTAGCAAATAGATGGATATATTGAAGCAGAAAGGCTGCCGGGAGGGCAGGGATGCCGGAAAGCAGCGGATGCCAGGAGCAGCTTGTTGGCAGAGTCCCGGCGGCTCCCTCCTGCCTGCAGGTCTGCGAGTCTGGTCTCTGGCTCGGATCCGTGCGTCTTCGTGCCATGCCGTGGGCATCCGAACGGCTTTCAGACGTTGCCGCACACCGCGGGGCTCAGCGACCTGCCGGGACAAGGAGGGGTTCCCTCCATCACGCCTGATGGACTGAGATATCTGCTGAGATGATTAGCAAGGACACAGGTGGAGGAAAAGGGTGGGTTTTTTTTCTGTCCTCTAGCTTTTTAGGAAATGTGTGCTCATTGCAGAACCTCCTAAGGCATCCATCCCAAACCATGTTTCCACACTCGGTGTGCCCTGCAGCTCAGCATCCCAGTTTTGTCCCAGCTTAGGGGCAACATGGGACAGAGAGACACTCGAAAAGTGCCAAGTGAGCAACGTATTTAATGGTTTGATTCCCCCCTCCCTCAACAAATAAATAAATAAGCAAACCCTACTAGACATGGGTTTTGTGAGCCACCTGTGTGCCAGCGGATTACTCTGCTCTTGATCTCGCCCGCTGCTGCGTGCCAAACCGCTGTGGCCCTTTTGCATCCCCCTTGTTGGGTGTTGCCTTCGGCTGCTCGGGCTGGCTCTGCTGGCAGACAGGGGGCTCAGCACAGCCCCCCATTTTCTTCCCTTGAATATCGTTCATAGGGAGTAATTTGGTTAAAAGGGAGTTTGCAGCTTTTTGGGTTGGTTGGTTGCTTGCTTTGCTAGGGCTAGGAGAAAAAGAATGGAATTTTTTTTTGCCTTTGTAAGAGAATAACAGGTGGCTTTTCTGATAGCAGGGACCCGCTGCATGCTGGTAATGCTTGGGTGGGCTCCAGAGCAGACCTTGCAAGCATGTTCCTCTGCTGCTGTCAGCTGAGAGGCCGTGCCAACGGCGGTGGGCTTGCAGTGAATACCACCACGCGGCTTCCCCTGCCAAGCGCTGCTCACGAGGGGAGGCGAAACACCCGCCCTTGTCCCCCCATCCATCCCTCTGCCTTGCAAAAGGTGCTGCCCTTCTCCCAGCCCTTCGGAAAGGTGCACCATCTTCTTAACCTTCAGCGGGATGTTGTGTAGTGGGTCCCCGGGGGCAGGGTGAGACCCTGGCGTGTGGTGCTGTCAAAGGAGGAGGGATGCAGGGATCCCAGAAGAGGTGATGTGATAGGGCAAGAAGAGAGGGGAACCCTGTAGTCAGCATGGGAGAGGATCAGGTGTGGACCACAGAGGATGAGGTGACAACATTGCAGGAGCTGATGTACAGGAGAGCATCTCCCATAAGCCCATTGCTTAAAAATACGGCTGTTTCCGCAGCTGCCTGCGGTGTCTGTTCCCATGCATTTCTACTCTATTGCCAGGAAGTTTTTCCTAATGAATTTCCTAATTGATGTCTTTCTTTGCTTCAAATAAAGCTGATTTCCTCCTCTCGTAGCCACAGCGGATGCAGAGAACAATAGGTACCATGCCTGCTCTGCCCACCCCGTGTGACGGGGACGGTTATCCTGCTTCCTTACTGCTGATGCCCAGACCTCCACTGGGAATAAGGAAATTCAGAGAATCCACCCGAGGGAAAAAAGCTACTCCAAAGAAGTGATTCAGAAAATAACTTTGCAAAAAATGGTGGAAAGCAACAACTGAATGAAGAACAATGTCTACAGCTGTTCCAGGACAGGTTCAGCAAAATATATATAGGTATCCATAGCGCAACTTTTATAAAATTAATAGAAATAAAAGAATCTCATCACAATCATTTCTGCGAGCTTCAGGAGTTAAGAAGCAGCCAAAGGAGACCAGCATGATGGAGGAAAATCGTGACCAAGCTTCGTGTGTTGTGTTGCATTGCAGAGAAGGGAAGGTGCTGCGCGGGGAAACCTCAGCCCAGGAGCCCTTCGCAGGGCAGAGACCCGCTTTGGGGATCCAACCACTGATGCGAAGCTGCTCATTGCAAAATATGCAGCTGAATGTATCCAATTATCACTCTGTCTCTGGGTAAAGTAGACAAAACCTGAGCTTGTTTTTTTTTTAAAATAGCAGATGGTGAAAAAGTCTGCAGCCCCCAATTCTTTAATCCTTTCTGCATCGGCTGTTGTTTCCAGACCACGTCTGGTTGCTCTTTCCTGGACCGCCTCCAGCTCATCTGTATTATCCTTAAGCTGTGGTGCATCGCAGCGAGTCGAAGCATTGCCTATAAGGGAAGGTGTCACCTCCCACGGATGCGCCCGAGGATGGCCCTTGTGCCTGTCCTTTCCCTCCTGAGCGTCATCCCAAGCTGGATCCCATCATATGTTTGGGGGGTTAGAGACCTCTCCAAAAGCTATTCCCCAACTTGGATTTGGGCATTAGCTATCCAGCCAAAACACAGCTCTTTAATTCTCTGTTCTTACTGAATTTTGTCTAGCTCACTCAAAATAAATGCCACGAATTTATTAAGATTTTTTCTAATTATCTGCCTTCCAAAAACCTTGCAGTCCTCATAGCCCAGAGTTATCCGCACACTTTATACCACACTCTTTAGTCTATCATCTGGGTTGCTAAAGCAAATTTTGAATATATGGGGATTGGGTGCCCCTTCAGATCCCCTCGCAGCCTGGCAGGGCATGTCTGATAACAGCTTGCGGGGCACAGGTTTTCTCCCCTCTGTTGTGCCCCCCCCTTTATAACCTCACCTGGATCAGGTTTCCCTTGTTTGTTTGCAAAGTTGTCAGCCAAGACGGTGCCAGGAGCTTCCCTGGAGTGAGGATCTGTCACAGCTACAGCTTCCCTCCATCAGCCGGGCTGGTTTTCTTGTCAAAGAGTAGAAAGGATTGACAGGAATTTGCTCTTGAAAAATCCCTGTTGGCAATTTCTCTTCCCCTTATTTCCCTCTGATCTAATACTTCTAAATTGCTTAACAATTTGTACCGGTAGCTTTCTGAATGCTGAGATCCAGGTCACGGCTGGGATGCTCTGGGCACTGCCCAAATACACCATCTCATTTGGGTCTTGTATTGCTGATCCCAAACTGGGATCAGTTTGGCACATTTGATTCACCAATTCTTTGGTCGGCGAGGGCTGGAGGGGACGAGATATCTGCTCCCTGTGCAGGCTGCTGCAACACCTATAGATTTGCTCTGGCCCTGGAAGGCAATCTACCCGCCGTGGAGGCAGTGCACTCTGAGGATATTTGGGAGAAGCTCCCTGCTCTTTGAGGATGTAGCAGAGCCTTTCGATGTAATGTCAGAGGTTAATTGTGTTTAGGTATTTGGCGCTTGGCAACGTTTATGAAGGATGGAGAAAACATAAGGGATTGGCGTGTGTTCTCAAATGCTCCATAACAATGTCAGCTGAGGAAGATTTACATAGGAGCCGGAGCATATGGCATGCTTTATCGCTGCAATCATCTGCCAGGACATGTGCCGTCACCTCATTACACACCCACATTTTGTCTTCTCTGCTTTACATCTTGCCTTATTTCCTGCAGAGGCATCAGCCATGGGTTTTTTAGATGGAGCACTGAGTGGTGCTTCATCAGAGCAGTGGGACATCCCGGACAAGGACAGTGGGAGGAGGTTTCCCTGCAGGGATCTCCTGGGTTTGGTCTCCACTCGTGCTGGTTGGTGTCTGAGAGCTAATGCGCCTCTTAGCTCCCATGTGGCTAAAAACCAGCTGGACTGACTCCTGGGGAGATAAAAAGCAGAGGATAAGAGCAATCAGAGAAAATAGATGGCTATTTAACACGTCACCTGTTCCACCTGACACTCTGTTCCGCATCGTTCCTACATGCTTGTCTAACTTGTTCTTAAAGATTTCCAGTGATGTAGACTCCTTTGCTTCCCCAGCTAATCTATACCCCTGCTTAATTAACCTTGTTGTTAGAAAGATTTCCTCAAATCTCACTCAAATGTGCTGCAGTAATTCAACCCTTCTTGTCCCACCTGCAGTAGGCATGGAGAACCACGCACTCCTTTCTCTGGAGGGATATTATACCTCGGAGGATGGTTGAGAGGTTTTCCCTCAATCTTCTTCCCCCATTTCCTTCAGACCTTAAGTTTTCTCGACCTCTGATCATTGTTTCACCCCTTTGGGCTCTGCCCAGTGTGTTTGCATCCTCCTGCGGTGGTACTCTCCAGCTGAGATCTCGCCAGTGGTGAGCCATGCCAAAGGAAGACTCCGTGTGCCTTAAATCCAACAGTCGTGTTAACTCATCCCATTTTTAATGGCTTTTTCAGGAAAGAAAATATCAATGGCTCTCATGCCCCGTCTTATCAGTGAAGAGGGGGACAGACACTGCCATGGAGAAGATAAGAGGATCTGTCCATCGTGGTGGGACTTCTGACTGTCTGCAACCATGGCCTTCCAGTTTGGGAAAAAGCTTTTCCAAACTGGAAAAAAAATCTCTTGTGTTCCAAATGTTTTGCATTTAGAGTTTGATTTCAGTGATATTTTCAGACCTGCTTTGGTTTTGCAAGGATGAGAACATTTTGTGCTGATGAAATTGTTCAGCTTAATTGCATGCTAAAAGCATGTTGATGTTTATATTATGTGCGTATTAATTTTAATCTCCAGTATTAATCAGCAGCAATGTAAACAATGTATTGAGTATTATCTTTGACAGGTTGTATTTGTATATAATTTAATATTTACAACAGGTGTTTAATATTTTATATTGTGTGACAATGTTTCTCCGTTATTGTTCATCAGGGACAGGAAAAGATATAAAGGCTTTAAACGGCAGCAAGGGAGTTTAGATTAAACATCAGGAGCATTTTTTCTTCGGGGAAGGGCAGTGAAGGACTTGGGCACTTTGCTGGGAGTGGCGAGGAACTGCTGTGACCCCAGTGTCACCCCAAGTCCTTTTTGTCCCCATTTTCCCCACGGGGAAGGGAAACTCCAGAAGCGGCAGCCTGTGGGAGGGATTTCTGAAAAAAATAGCCCTAAAAACTCATAGATTTGATTGCCCTAAGGGAACTATTTTCTTTATTTTGCAGAAAATGAAGAAGATTAAAGGCAAGATCTGGACTGGCTAAATTTTGCTTTGATTGGGACATTGAGGCTGTTGAAGTAGCTTATAAATGAACTGCCCAGAAAACCACGATCCAATTTCTCCTGCTCCCAGAGTCACCTCAAATTTAGCCGGCACTCCCTGGCAGGACTGAAGACCACGTATCCAAAGTTGGATGATGGCGTGTGCCTGAAGATCAAGGCTAAAAACCTCTGGATAAGAAACTCTTTGTATTTTTCGCTTGTAAAACTGGCATCTGTCCCTCAGGTCTTCTGGGTGCCTGGAGCACCCAACTCGGGCACAGCATGGGACCCGTGGCCATTTTCACCCCAAATTTGGAGGGCAGAAGAACCTGCTGCCATTCGTCTTTTACATAATAACCTGAAGCTAGAATCCTGCAGGAACTTTATTTTTTCTTTCCAAAGGGCAACGGACATTAGGTAGCTGTAGCAAGGGAGGGATGGGATGGAGAGAGCGTCCATGGAGTAGGGTGTCATGCCACAGGCTACACGTTATGAAAGCTATGGGTGTAAAACCAGGAAAGATGCATTTCTTGGCCCCCTTGTCTCAGCAAAGGTACCTAACATCAGTGGTGAACTCATAGCACGTTTATGGACCTCAGGGTCCACACGACTTCAACAACATCCAAGTTACCGAGACACCCAAATTACTTTTGAAAAAGCAATGCCCCTTCCTCAGTTGTTTGAAGACTTTTAGAAGTTTTTCCCACTGTTTCCTTACCCCCTGTGTCTCTCCTTGCGAGAAGCCAGAAGATCACACTGAGCTGAGGAAACCTGGGCTGTATTTCTGCTGTGTCCTCTAACACTCGAGCTACGGCAGGACGATTTCCTTGGATCTGGCTCTTTATTCCCAGCACCGAAAGAGGGGTAATCTACCCTATTTTCTTAAAAAGTATTGTGATATCTCATGGAAAGAGTTATATAAGAGCTAAACAACATTATTATTTTGCACAATTTAACCGCACTTTTGACATTCTTTCACTTTTAAACTAGAAAGGGTTTTTTTTTATTATTATTTTCCAGGAAGCCATTTAGTCAAATTATATTTTAATAGTGTTTCAACAGACTTTAGTACAGGAAATAAAGTAGTCACAAGTTATGCACCTAAGCGCTGATTTGCATCATATTTCCCCACAAAAAAATATATATGCGTTGTTGCTATGAAACCAGAAGTTTTGCTTGGATCAGATCGTTTTGTTCTCATGTCATGGATAAAGGAACTGAATGAACAATGCACTGCTAATGGTTTTCACTTTAAATCTACTTAAAGAAACCTTTCACCTCCCACACCTTCCAAACAAACAAGGTTTTTTTTAAAATGGTTTTGGTAAGTTTAGTGCTCCTGAAAGTGCCTTTTGCAGCACGGGTGGGAAAGGCAGCGAGAGGGGGGCTGGAGCTGCGTGTTGGCCTGGCAATTTGAGTTTTGCAATGATTTATGCCTTGCTTAAGTTGAGGGATGGTTTTGGCTTATGCACCAGTTCCCCCCTTCAATAGCGGGGGGCTCTGAGGGTCCTCCTGCTCCCGAGTCCTGAGCCCTGGTGAAAGCCCAGCGTGGCACCAGGGTGTTGATGGTGAGATGTTGACGATGAATTGTTGATAATGAGAATATAATTTTTGGTTGAACAGCTTTTTCTGGTTGCCTTTTTGAAGAAAGCTGTGGTTATGAAAGATTCACTTGACCCCTGGAGCTGGGTCTTTAAGCGCGAAAAAAAAAAGAGGTGAAATGCTGGGATAAAATTGCCTTTGGGTGATGATGTGTCTGGGCTCGGGCAAGGCAGGCAGGTTCTCTCTTTCTTTTGGCTGCTTGTGTATATGTACACTATGCATGTATCTATATCTATATCTATATCTATATCTATATCTATATCTATATCTATAAAATATGTATTTATACATGCTGTATATGCAAATGTATATGTATACTGTATCGCTTTGACTTTAACAAAAATTCTTGAATATATGAATATATATATATGCATGTATGTGTGCCTGTGTGGGTATATATATACACATATATATATGCATACACTTTTATATGTGTGTATATATATATACACACGTAAGCGTATTCCTGAAAAAGGACTCAGAGAGAGAAAGTTTTTCTTGCTCCTATCCTCATTTATTTCTAATTGTGGATGATGGATTGCATTTATATGGTTTCCTCTAATCTCTTTTATTTAATACAAATATATCTCTGTAAGAATTCCTTGGAAGAACTGTGGGCAGAAAGCTAATTTAGCCTCAGTACTGATTCATATTCCTTCCTCGCTGCAGACATAACAGTAATGGGCTTGTAAAAGCCGGTGTTTGCAGAAAACCCCCACCTGTTTCAGGGAGCAGCTCTGGGGTGTCTCGTGAACCCCGTCTTTCCCCTGTTATCAGCGGGAGGGTGGCTGCAAGAATAGTGCCTGTGTAACAGCCCGTGAATGGGAAACGAGATGCAGCAGCCAAAACCGGAATGAAAGTCTCTTTTTTAGCTGCTGAACAGAAGATAGGAGTTAAAATATGCAAGTCCACGATAGAGCCAGAAAAATGTGCGCTTTGTTAAAATTAACTAGTGAGGGCTGTTCTCCATCCTTCCTCCTCAGCCGCCGCAGTAAACACCACGGCTCCTCTCCAAACAGGAGCTTATTTTTGGGTTCACCTTGTGCAAGCTTCGACCCTGCCATCCTCATTCTTGTGTTGGAGGCACAGGGTGCCGCTAGCTGCAAAAATCTCCCCAGATATCCGGCCTGGTGTGTATGTACATATATATATATATATTTACAAGTCTCTAGCTGCTCTGTTTGCAAAATAAACTTTCAGTCTGCGAACTAAAAAAAAATCGATGGTAGGTAAACCTCAAGTTGTTTGGTGCAAAGTGATGCTGTCTGTAAAATCAAAATGTTTCTAGGGCTCCTTTTGCTGGTATAGATATTACTCATGTCATGAATTACCTGCTTCACTAATGAAGCGCTCGTGGCAAATTGATTCTGTCGATTTAGACTGAGTTTGCGGGGAGCCTGAGAGAACAGTCCTGAATATTAACCCGGTTCCTACCACTGTTGCTTTAAAGAGGAGCATCATTAACTACAACTTAGCTTATTAAAGCAGGGATGAAAGAGGAGGGCAGCTCAGAGTGAGGGGAATTAACCCAGCAGGGAGCAGGGCGAGGGATGGAGATGAAGGGAGATGTAATATCCAACACGCAGGGCTCCCGGAGCTGATTGGTATCAGACATTTAAGGTAGCCCTTAAAATTTGGGGAAATGCTTTTTCTACTCAGGCAGCAGGATTTTCCAGGGGGGAGATACCTGTGAGTAATTCGGGATAAGCCCCGTGCCACACATAAGCCACAAATCCAAATGGGTTTCTTTCAGGCTCTTTGCAAACTCTGGCATTGAACTTACAGTAGTTATACTGGTTAAACTGGTGGTCTTGTATAGACACAGAGAAGATAGCTAAGAGTAAGGTGTCACCTTTCCCTTTTGCATCCTTGAAGACAGTCCTGTAAGAAAGTGTCCTAAGCTTTTGGGGCAGGAAAGGAGCAAGACCCATGTCTCTCTCCTTGAAACCAGTGCTAATTCCTGGCTGGTTTGGATGGGAGCAGGAGGGAGATTAGAGGATGCACAAAATATAGCTGTTGCGATCAAAGTGAACTTCTGGGTTTGTTGCACCGGGGTGCGATACACAGCGTGGCTGTTTATACCTCCACTAGGTTAAATTAGCATCATTATCCCTTTACGAATGAGTAGATATTACCATGCTGCCTCTTAAGAAAAGCAATTACTGTATCTATTGGGCACTACATTAAATGACACCATTTAATTACAGCCTAATTTATCTCTGAATGAAAAATATTTAAAATTGCTGTACAGTATATCATTCCATTCAATTACTGCAAATCTCTGTCCGTTTGCTGCCACAGATGAGCTCAGTTGGCAAGCGGGCTGCACGCACCAGCGAGCGCTTGGCTTTTTCTCTCCTGTGCCTGGAGAATCAACTCTAAATTCAGCCCCAGCAGCTTGATTTCTGTCTTTGATGGCCTTTCCGAGCTTTAATGGAGGAGAGATGTTTTCCAGCCATCCCCAAATAACCCGGGCTGAGTTCAGCATCGCTGCTGCTGAGCCCTCCTGAAAAGTTGCATTTCTGCGGGTGCTGGAGCCCTTTGGAAAGCTCATGGCAAATGGGATGCCTCATCCTTGGAAAAGCTCCCAACGTATTTCCATAGTGGGCACTACAGGAGGTCAGCTTTGGGGCTATCAGGGGAATCCCAAATCAAGCTGATATAGGATTCAGGAAGAGGTTGGAACATCTTTAAGGGACATAGGATGATATTCCAGCCCTACTGAGGCCAAAGAGGAGTTGATGACCACGTCCCTAGGGTTAGGGTTTCTCCTGGGGCCTCTGGTGAGGTCTCCAAGGTTAACCTGAAGGGAAGCCAAGCTGAAATCCCACAGCTGCCCCTCCTTTTAGTCCTTCTAGCAGAGTTACGTCATGCACAGAATTCCTTGTGTTTTCAGCCACAGAAGCTCAACAAATGAAATAATCATGGGAAGATTTGCCAGTTTGGCATAAATTTGGGCAGAAAGTGCTGTTGCTGCTAGCCAAGGACAGATAATTTGCTGTCCATGCTGCTTACCAGTCACAAGAAATGTGCCAGTTTTACATGTGTGTGCCTAAAGGACCAGTAAAATAGGGCTTTAAAACAAATAAATAAAATAGTTATCCCTCTGGTCATATGCTCTGAGTTTATGTTGAGTTATGAAATGGCCTCAAGTTGCACCAAGGGAGAGTTAGATTGGACGTTAGGAAAAAGTTATTTACTGAAAGCGTGGTCAGGCCTTGGCACAGGCTGCCCAGGGCAGTGGTGGAGTCCCCAGCCCTGGAGGGATTTAAAAGATGTGTAGAGTAGGCGCTTAAGTACATGGTTTAGGGGGCATGGGGGGGTTGGGTTGACGGTTGGACTCGATGATCTCAGAGGTCTTTTCCAACCTTAGTGATTCTATGATTCCATGATTCCATGATTCTAGGATTCTATGTCACATCCCATTTAGCCATGCCATGTTTGAAGTCAGTGGCAGGAGGGTGAAAAAGACACCGGGACAGTATACTGGCCATGGGGCAACAAAATCATTGGGGAGCTTAAGAAAGCCCTTCTTAATTTGAAAAAAGAAAGAAAGTGAAGATTAAATTATTAAATTGAATTTATAATGCCACTTCTGGCAAGCTTTGCTGTCTGAAAGGGCAGACATGGATGGGACTGTGGGCCACCATCGGAGCTGCTGCCCAGCCACAGGCAGATATTCCCCATTGCCGCTTGGGTTCGTGGCAGAGCCCCGGCTCTCGCCCTGGCTTGCTTTAGCCCAGCAGAAGAGGAAAATGCCTGCAAAGCACTTTTCCACCAGCTTTAAGAGCTGGCAGCGGTGCTAAGTGCCCTAACGATGCGATGTTTGTGACAGCCGTCCTGTTTGCACAGAGTTGTTGGGAGAGAGGATTTCATGGCTTTGGGAATACAAAGGGCAAACACTGTTGAAAGAATAACGCTTCTGTGCAGCAAACCAGAAGATATACAGCTGCCCACTGGAAGCCTTTTAAATAAACGATGGCCATTAAACGTACAGTCACAGTCTTGCAAAGTGCAGCGTGAGAGGGAGCTTATTTCTATTATTATGTTTTGTGTCACATAGGCATCTTCTGAGCAGCCTGAAATTGGGCAAGAGGTTTAGGGAGGGCTGGGAAACGGAGGCAAGCAGCATTCCCGCTGCTTTTGCCCTGAGCTACAAACCTCCCTGTGTTAAAGATGTTTTCTTCAAACACAGGTGCCATTGCTGCTTCATCCCAGGGTTATGAAATATTCAGGCATCGCGTTGCGAAGGGGAGGAAACCAACCCCCCTTCCAGGGACTCCTCCGGCTCCGTGGCAGCGCGAGCCCTGGCTCCAGAGCATGGATTTGAAGTCCCGGCGATTTCAGTGCTCGAGTGCTGTGCCGAACAGGTTTGCCTTAAATACATGTTTAAGGTTAGGCATTTTCAGAGCCTGGGACCTGGCACTAACAGACACATCAGCACCTGGCAAAGGGCTTTTTTCACCAGGATCTCACAGTGCTTCGCAAAAAGGGAATTAGATGCTGGTCTGCTTTTAGCAAAGGGTGAAGAAAAGAAGAAAAAGGGAAAGGGAAAGAAACATTTTAAAAAAGTAAAAAAAAGAAGTAAAAGAAAAAGAAAAAGAAAAGAAAAAGAAAAAGAAAAGAAAAAGAAAAAGAAAAGAAAAAGAAAAAGAAAAGAAAAAGAAAAAGAAAAGAAAAAAGAAAAAAAAAGAAAAAAAAGAAAAAAGAGAGAAAAGGAAGACTGAGAGCAGACTATACATTTTTGCATGATGCTGCTTTCATGGTTCGTTGGCAGATACGAAAGACGTTGGTGATGGGAAGATCAGACCTAAAGCTTTAGGGCTCATTTGGCCTTACAAACAACCAGGAGTGTGGTTAGGGGTGAATTAGGAGCCCAGAAGCTACTCAGTTCACACTCAGAGCTTCTCAGAAACAGCCTGGAAATGCTCTTCTGGACCCAAAATCCTTCTCCAGCTGTGGAGAAGATGCTTTACAGCCCCATATGCGCTGAGCTCTGGTACCAGCAACTCCGTGCTTGTGACCATCTCTGAACTACTCACCAAGTGGGTTTCTTTGCAAAGAAAAATCAGTTTTCTTTCTAGATTAAGCAACATTGTTCCTTTTTCTTCAGCCTCGCAGTTTCTTTTTCTTTATGGCTGGGAAAAGGGAACAGAAATATAGACACAGGAGAAACCTGACAGTATTCAGCTTAGTAGGGAATCTGGAGCAGTATTTTGCGCTTAGATCTGTACCGCAACTCTCATCTTTATTAGAGAGGTTGACAACTGTGCTTACTTCTCTATGTGATAGATCTACTGTAGCAAAAGGCTGTTCCCACATGGTAATAGCTGGCATAGGGGAGTATACACATCTATAAGTAAAACATCAGTACCCCCAACAGAAACTGTCATCAGGCTGGTCAAAAATTCTTCCATTTTAATGGTGTGTGAAACGTCCCGTGAAATGCATTCACTCAATATAAATCATGGGGAATGTTATTTTCAAATGAATTCTTTAATTAAAATTTTTTTTCTTTCATCTAAAAGTTTCCCTTGGTCCTGGAGCAGCAAAAAAAGCCAACACAGCCGATCTTAGCAAATTGAAAGAAGAGTATTGGAAAAATTGGGGGGGTGTGAAAGAGATAATTTAGGTTGTAAAACGCTAATTAGCTTCTGGGATTGCAAAACCATTTGCTTGGGGTTTTTTTGGCTGCAAATACGTTTACCATGAAGACACATAACTGCATTCAACCTGGCTGGGTGCCGAGGTTGCGCTTGCAGAGGAGGTGGGGTGGGATCAGCTCTTTGCCCCCTGAGGCACAGACACGAAGCTGTCACAGCTGTAACATATCTTTCAAAGCGGGTTAAATCTTCATTACCGTGTGATCTATAGGAAAGCGCTGGCGTTTGCCCATTTGTTTCCCATTTGGATGGTGTTGCCCACGGTCGCACCCTGGCTGGGAGGTGAGCAGGGTTGGGAAGTTGCGCTGTGTCCTCCCCTTCCTCCCTCTTGCCATGACTTTCTTCTCCTTCTGGCTGCAAATCCAACAAAACACAAACCCTGTGCATTTTGCAAAGCCTTTAATTTAAAATACTATCCATAAATCCGGTCAGCTTTATTTTGCCACGGATGGTTTTTTAGCTATATTTGCTGCTTTTGCATTTTTTCTGGGGTCTCTGCTCTGAATCCCCTTAGACCCACAGTCAGGGTTTGCTCTAGGGACCACATCTGCCCTCACCCTCCTCCCCTCATACTCCTTCCCTGCACGAGTCCTTCCACACAGCCACAGAAATGTGCTATATATTGCCTACGTGCTATGTATAGTCTGTCTGCTATATGTGATCTGTGTGCTATATATGGTCTGTGTGCTATATAGCTATATATTAGTATTCCAAATACATTTACATACAGTAATTGTTATATGCACTAGTAGTTTTTTGCCTAGAATCACCCAGGTTTGCTTTATTTTATGAAGGCAGCTCCCTAAGTGTGTCTTTAGGGACACACCAACCTCCAGCCTGCAGAAGGGTATGTTGTTTTTCCAGGGTAAACAGTCTAATATCCACCCTGGCTCCCGCTCAGAATGTATTAGCGTATGGATTACATGTAATGCAACCCATTATGCAATGCAGCCTGGGTTACAGCCTGATAAACTCCATGTAAGCGCGAAGCTTTGCACAGCCGAAGCTGTCTTTAGCCGCCCTTGAGTGACAGTTACCGACGTGAGGCTGCTCGCACACGGAGGTGTTTAAAGGCTCAGGCCCCACCGCTTTTAGCTTTCCATTTCAAATAATCCCAAAAGCTGAGGCTCCAGCCCTCCCCTCCCCACGGACGCCCTTCGGTACAGGGTGCCCATAACCCGGGGGCACGTCCCGGTGGGGATGGACGGGGGTTGCATCCCTGCCACGGGACGCGATGTCTTTTTGCAGCATCCTCTGCGACTCCTTGCTCCGCTCAAGCGCTGTCCACCTGATCCAGAATTACACAGCTGGGGTGAGGGCTGCCGTAAGGTTATCATGTCCTCGTGACCTTTTTTCTTCTTTTTTTCCCCCAATCCAACTACACTATCTGCTTTTTTTCCCCAAACTCTAATGGCACTGTCCTTTGCCTTTTTGGCGTATTGTGCTAATTGGGTTGGAACAGAGGCTTTAATTACCGAAAGCAATAGCTCGCAGTTGGAGTGGCACCAATTATTTCTCTGTTGAATGCAGAATTATTTAATCTGAGGCTGGATTTTGAAGTCAGTGATATGAGGGGACGGGGATGCCCCACAAGCCCAGCTGCAGGGACATGGGGCTGCTGCTGATTATCTGGGAGAGGGGCATGGGCAGGGCATCGCCTGCTTTTCAGGCAGGTTTTTGGGGGCTGAGGAGGGGTCAGATCTGATAAAAGGTGACCCACTACAGGAACCAGCTAATGTCAGGATTTTCCGAGGCTGAGGTTTAGCTCATTCGAAGGAGTTGTTTGTGTCCGTCGTGGAAAATGAGAGAACCTGGAATTGCAATGGTCATTGATAATGAGAGAGCTGGTTGGGATATTAATTTTCCTGCTTTCAAGGTTAAGCTTAATTAACCTCTCACTATTCGATGCCAGGAGGGACGGAGCACCCGTGGGTTGCCCGTTTCCATCCCTTAGAGCAACAGGGATTTTTTCCAGCCTTACCCAGCGATTCAGTAACGTGCCTCCCCAGTCAGCCCAGCAGCACTCGGGATCCCTGTCTTTCCCTTCCCAAGCTGGGACCAAAGGATACAAATGGTGAGGAGACATAATACTGATGAATATAGGAAAAGCAAAATTTCCTAGCAGGGGGGATTTGGGGTTGCCATCACCTCTCCAGGTGGGCATAGCTAAGTAGAAGCTGCAGAGCAGATGCAGTGAAATATGCTTGGTCCAGGGGAAATACCGCTCCAAGCTGTTGTAGGGTATTAGGACCACACAAAGCCGGGCTGCACAATAGGGATAGAAACCTCCGGGCTCCGCAGCGCCTGCAGAGCAAGACCTTTTCTAATCCCTGACCTCTGTGCAGCTAATGCAGGAGATTAAAGGAGTGAGGACAGATGCTCCGCTCCTGCAGAAACACCCGACTTGGCCACACGTCGGGTTTTGTCCTCCCAGAGAGCTGTTATTGAAGATGGGGAGAGAGGAAAAGCAGCAAGAAATCATCTCTGATTAATCAGAGTGCACGCGTCCGCAGGGATCAGATCAGCCCTGCACGGGAATGTGAACGCCGCCGTGCCAGATTAAGCCCCCGTCCATCTCCCTCAGCATCTTGCACTGATACTGGCCAGATGTTCTTGGGGAAGGTGTAAGAAAGTCCGGGAGCAGTCAGAACCCCCCCCAGTGTCTTCTTTCCTCTGCCTCTCTGCCCTGTTTCTCTGCCAGACTGCGGTGGCTGCTTTGCTCTGGGCTGCGGGATGAGCTCTATGCGCTCAGGGCTTTCTTTATTTCTTTTTTTGGTTTTTTTTGGGTTGCTATTCATCATCATTGCAACCGGCAGAAAATGCTGCATTTGTGGCTGACAGCTGAGGTTGCAATGCAACCCACAACACCCTGCCAAAAGGCACCGGGGACATGGTGGGGACAGGCAGGCTCCAAGCCCAGGGCTGTGCCACTTGTTCTTGGGGACACCACAGTGTCCCAGCCTCTTGTCCAGCAGCACAGACACAGCCTTAGAAAGTCCAGCCAGCTCAGTTGATTAAAGAGAAACTGGAGGGGAGGCTGGGCTTGGTGAAGAAAACCCTGGAGACTTAAAGGATCATAGAATCATAGAATGATAGAATCATTAAGGTTGGAACAGACCTCTAAGACCATCGAGTCCAACCGTCAACCAAACCCCCCCATGCCCACTAAACCATGCCCCTACCCCCCACATCTACACGTCTT
Source organism: Pelecanoides urinatrix (assembly GCA_013400755.1). NCBI lineage: Eukaryota > Metazoa > Chordata > Aves > Procellariiformes > Procellariidae > Pelecanoides > Pelecanoides urinatrix. The sequence goes on from VZTQ01005873.1 coordinate 328,055, forward strand.
TTAAATCCCTCCAGGGATGGGGACTCCACCACTGCCCTGGGCAGCCTGTGCCAAGGCCTGACCACTCTTTCAGTAAAGAATTTTTTCCTAATGTCCAATCTAAACCTCCCTTGGCGCAACTTGAGGATGGGCAGAGATGGGCGAGTGCTGGTGGCCGGTGGCTGGAGCCGGGCTCCGTCCCCCCAGACCTGGCTCCCGGGAGGGGAGCGAGGCAGTGGCTGGAAACACTCTGCAGCATTTCTTTCGTATTTGAAGTTCTCCCTGTCCCTCAGCAGCTCATACTTGGCAGGTTAAATCACTTTGCCTCGTTCTCCTGGCACTAAGCTCACTGGAGGCAAAGCCACAGTCCCTGCTCTGTCCCCAGCCGCGGTCCCAGAGGACATGGGACATGGATTTTTCCAAGCCGTTCCCTCCGGCAAAGGCAAATGATGGATGAAGCCCAGGAGTGGTCAGCTGGGGACAGGCACGGAGTCCCCAACACGTGCCCTTGCCTCGGTGAATAACTTCAACACCTTCTAACCTCACGGCAGGACCTTGTCTTCATCTGCCCCTGCTCTCACTTTATTGCCCTCCTTGACGCCTGGATCCTGTTGCTCCTTGCAGGGCAAAGGGCTGGTGCCCGTCACGCTGCTGCAGATCATCTCGCGTTGGGCATCCACCAGTGCAGCCGTGCTGCGGAGATGCTGATTTTTTTTTGCCCTAGAAATAAGAGCCATCTTTTCTTAGATCTGCAAGGCTAATTGAGCGGAGGAATTGATTACCGTGGGCATGAAAAATTTCTTATCTCCTTAAATCCATAAACGACTCACGCCGGTTTAGTTACGAAATCCCCGTAAAGTCCCTGTGGTGTGTTCTGCCGAAGAGCAGAGATGCTCGTGGGGTCCCTTCCCTTGAGAAACACCAAATCCAGGGAGCGATGCCCCGTCGCCTGATGCCTCTTCAGAGGGGAGCCGTGATTTTTATCTAAAGTGGCTCCACATTGCTGCAACCAGCAGGACTCAGTGGTGGAGATGATGGAGGCAGCTTGGTTTTCGCTGGGGATGGGGCTGATGCAGGTACATCTCAGCTCACCGGTGCTGTTCATCCTTGGTTCCCTGTTACCCACCGGCCTGGAACGGATGGGACTTGCCGATCCTAAAGATGCCGAAAGCAGTGAGATACACTTGGTGGTAGGAAACTTGTCGCAGCAAAAGACCCCGGGGCCAGGTATGTAATTAAATGTATTTTAAAGGATTTTATGTATTTTAATAAATGCATTTACGATTTTAAAAATGTTTTTTAAACCATGCAAACTTTCTGAGCTCCAGGAGGAAACGCAATGAGAGGCGCCATCCCCCGACGCATTCAAAGAGCTCTGACGTTTAAACTCTGCCTTTTGCCGTGAGCCTCAGCATCCCTCGCTGCCACGCGCGTGTGCAGAGTCACATAGAGTATTACAGGCACCGAGGGTTGCAGATTCAAGCCAGGCTTTGGGAGACGCTGTGTGTTTGTGACGAATCCCAGGCCATTAATGATTGCTTCATTTTTTTCTCCACCAGGATATTATCAGCAGCCTAAATGGATGCTTTCTATATTTTTTTAATGTATCCTTCTTTGTGGGCAGAACCACGTAGTGAGCAATCTGTGTGCTCCAAACAAGATAATGTGATGATACAGCAGACCCCCTGCTTGGCTGGAGATTGCTAGATAATATATGGTATTCTGGTGAGATAATAACCCTAAATGGAGCGAGTATTTCTCCCTGCAGCGTTTACGTTAAATACTTAAGGTAGCCCTTTGTGGACAGAGAAGTCAGAGGTGGTATCATCTGACTGAAGAACAGAAAATACTTGAAAAGGGGGAAAAAAGAGCTAGTCATCAAGATGATTTTATTTTCTTGAGCTCGCAAGGCTGGGAGGCCGAGGGATGAAAGGGGAAGGAGGGAATAATTGGAGTTATAAAGTGTGGGCAGCAAGCTTGCCGCTGGGTGAGTTAATGAGCTATATGAAAATTAAATCCCCGGCCGGAGAACCCTGTATGAAGATGCTCTCCCTCGTGTTTCTTCTTGCTGGCTGTCAGCAGGTACTAGAAAGCGGGATGCACGGTGGCACGGGTTTCGCCATAGATGAGGCCAGGCCAACCCGCTGTCACCCGATTTCTTTCTTTGAAAGGGAGCAGACTTTCTAGGCAAAGAAAATAGGGTGGCTGTGGTCTGCCTGCCTTCCCTAAAGCATCGGCCGTGTGCCGAGAGGAGATTACAGCAGGGGTTTAAGGGTCAGTGTTGTTATTGTGGGCTGGGGAAGGGCTGGGAAAGCAAGAGGATGGGTTAGAGTTGATATAAAATAGGGCAGAATGCCATATTGCAAAGGGTGAGCTCATGAATTTGGGGGATGAAGCAGATTTTCCGCTGGACTCAGGGCTCACGAGTGCGAATGAAAAGGAGGAGAAAGACCTCGGTTGCTGTGTGCAACTTATAGGTGATGCTGCTGGGGAAAAGGAAAATGTGACCCTAAAGTGTCATAACCAAAATAGATATGAGGAAACATTTAAGCGCCCTGCGAAACGCTGGGGAAACCTCTTTGGGAACGTGCCACGGAGTTCTGGTCTTTGCCGCAGAAAGGCTGAGTTTAAATCGCAGCAGGTGCCGCAAAGGGTCCCTGGGAAGGGCAGGGGAAAGGGGGCCTATTTTAGGCGAGGGGATGAAAAATATCCTCTGTGTTTGGCCAAGGAGGTTGGGAGAGGACGTGATGCCTGTCTATAAATACAGCGGGAATGTAAACACCAGGGAGGGAAGCAAACTGATTTAACTCGAAGGGCAATGTCAGCAGAAAAACAAATCGCTCTGAACTGGGAAGGAATAAATCTAAAAGGAGATAAGCACACAGTTATAGGATCCTGGGACGACTGGGGCTAATAGGATTGGTGGGGTTGAAAGACCTGAAAACTAATTTTGAGGCAGAGCTTGTTAAATTGATGAAAGATGTGACAGGGCCATTTCTGCCAGCAGCAAATTGGGGGCTGAGCTGGGAAATCCCTTTCAGTGTGTATTACCGTGAGCTCCCTGACTTTGCATTCACAGCATCCCGGTGACCCTGCGCTCATGGTGATATTAGTGGTGACTATTAATAGCACCACAGGATTTTTAAATTTTTTTGCATGCCTATTTGCAAAAAAAATATTTGGAATATCTGAAAATGCCTCCTTGCACAGGATTAGCATGGGGGGCTTCCCGGCAAGGTCCCTGCTATAGGTACAAAGGAGTGGCAGCAATGCAAAGCCTCCCGTAAACGAGCTCGCATGGGTCCCGCGCTGATGAGCAGAGCCATAACAGAAATGCTGTTATCAGTCCCTGAGTGCTCAGCAGAGTTAACGAGCCCGTGCACGGGTCAGGTGCATTCCCAGCTCCTTTCAGCTGTGCCCCGGTGATGCTGGGAGGTCCCGGGGCTGTTTTTAGGAGCATGAAGGGGATGATAAAACCAGCATGGCTTCAACTGGTGAGGCAGGCATGGACTGGAGGGTTTGATGGGGTCTGGACATCGCAAAACGGGGGGAAGCAGTGCTGCAGGCTGCGGGGTGCTGTGCCCCGGGGAGAGGGGAGGCAGTGGGAGCTTGGAGGGGCTGGGATGAAGGATGCTCGTGGTGGGGGATGCTCATCTCTCTCAGGCAGGATGCGTGGGGGAGCGTGGGCACAGCAAAACCTCTCTGAGCTGCTGTGCACTGCTCCTGTTATGGGAACCACTATGGTGCATTAGTGCTTTATTAAACAGCAGCCCAGAAATGCCCAGCAGAAAACTGGGCAAAATTGACTTTTTTAGCCCAGTTAGTCAGAATATTTCCTGCAAGCTGGGAGCCTCCAGATGGATGAATCATAAAGTCCTCATGGTGCTTTTTGGGATAGGCTCTCACAGGGAGGTTTGTGGGCTGCCAGCCACACTCGGGATTTTGGAAAGGGTCATGCGAGGGGAGCGAGAGAGGCTTCCCCAGGGGGAAAGGGTGTTTGTTCCACAGCAGGAACAGACCTAGGAATGATTTCCCTATTTTTTTTTCCCTAGGCATTTCAGTGTTGTTAATTGGACGAAGCTTGCAGATCTGTTAATTCGTTGGACTGGAATATGCTTAGTCTCGTGATGAGGGTGTTTGGATAAAGCGTTTGGGAGGCTGTGCTGTTTGGACACAAAGGGGTTTGCTAAAGCTTATGTGGGGTCACAGTGACCTAATTATGATTTAAGGGAAACGCTGGTTTTGTAAATAGGCTGGATTTCAGATAAAGGAGGAAGGTACCTGGAATGAGCTGTCAGATGTAGGATATAGCGTTAAATGAGCATGTAAATTAGATGGTTCTCATTATAAAAGGGCAAGTCTGATGAACAGTTCCTGAGAGCTTTCCCCAGAATGATGCCTTTGACTTCTGCTTCTCGTCTTATTACGGCAGGACAAGGAGGCCGGGCGGGTGGGAGGGATAATGAACTGCTGATAACACTGTGTGTTGGAAGAGTGCGGCTTTGATGCCGTCAATAAAGAGCAATCATTTTGCCTCTGCACCAGTAAATCTGTGCATCATCGCAAAGTTTAGCCCGGCTGGTTGGGAACATGGCAAAACCCACCATCAAGCCCTGGGGGGCTGAGGTTTGTTTGAAAGTCAAGGTCAATATTGGTGGAGGTTTTTGGCAGGTCTCGTGTCTAGTGTCCTGTTGGGACCGACATGGGCAAGTGAGTCTCTCCTGGGTGTATTTATGGTCAAACCCAAGTTTGACCTCCCAGCATCTCTCAAAATTCTCCCCAGGAGCCCGCCCAGTGCCCAGTGCCCAGGTGGGGAACAAGTCAAGAGTCATCTCCCTGCACTTGGCTAAGTCCACAGGATGAAGCAGCTGGTTTTTCCTGCCTAAAATAATCTTGACTATTAAACCTCAAGCCTCAGCCATTCTCAGCCTGATGATATCACTTCAGAGGCATAAGATGATTCCCTTTGAGCTTCCTACTTGGTGAAACAACTGTGTTTCAGCTCAGCCTGTGCATGCCGGCTGTGTGCTCCGGCCCAGCCGAGCGCAAAGGCTCTGGGAATGCAAGCAAAATCCCATTTCTTTTTTCTGAACACCAACGGTTGGATGATCAGAGATGTCCATCACATTTAGAAGGAGGTTAGAGCAATCTTCATGTGCAGGGGATAGATTTTGCTGCACAAGGTGGTTTTTGCTACCTTTTCATCATTGAAGATGAAAAGTCTGCTTCTCATCTGCTGCGTTCCTGGCTTTGGTGGTCACCTCCTTTGGTTTATCATTTTTTATGCGTTAACAGACATGAGGAGAGCCTTGGGGGGTGAATGGAGTGGACCTGTCTTTATGGGATCTGTGCTGGATCCCCCAAGCGAGGCTGCAAAGGGTTTCCTGAACTACTCCGTTCTCCTGGAAGAGGTATTAGGCTCTGAGACACATCTCCAGCCAAAAGTCTCCAAGTGGTGTAGATGTTGATGATCCTCCTGGATAAGTTTTCTCTGGGATGAGGAGATTGACGCCCTGAGCATCTGTGAGTATATCAGACCCAAAACATTTTCCTTTTGGATTCATATTCTTCTGGACCAGAAATGAAAAGCTGCCTCGTGCACTCTCCCTGCTGCTTTTCGTCATCTCTCCTGCACCCTTGATCTTTACTGTGGGTTTGTCAGGGCCAGGACTACCCCTTGTAGTGCGTCTGTGCAGGTTCAGGCAATGAGGTCTCGGTGTTGGTTACATCCCTCAGCAGGAATCGAAATTCCCTTAAGCTGGAAACTACACGAATAAACCCTTGAATTGCAGCAGACCCTACGCTGCTCTCCTGACTGCCAACTACGGCAGTTAGCAGCCCTGTAATTGTCGCTGTAATTGTAGGGGACTGGGAAACACTCAGCCCTGCCAGAAACATAACTTAATCTTTTCTGAGATGTTGCGTTCGGGGGCTGAGCATGGGGATTTGCTCTTCTCACGGTGGCAGGGGACCAACCCTGAGCTCAGGACCGGCGAGGAGGGTCTGGGGGTTGCTGCACCCTCCCGGCGCCTAACGAAAAGCTCAGGTAAGGGCAGCACGTAAGCTTGTTACAGGGGCTTATTCACCAGATGGATGAGCCATTCCCAGGTAGATCTTATTTTTCATTAATATGCCATTAGCCTTATTTGTGTGCCCTGCTCACCTCCTCAGATCTTATTCCTTCCCCCGTCTGGCGGAGAGATTGTGTTTCCAGCTCAGCCTGTCCTTGGCATCACATTGCCGTCGCTCCTCACCTCCCCAGCTGAAAACAAGCGTTGAGGGAGCTCAGGCAGCCTGGCTACGGCCATGCCAGCCTGCCCGGGGCTCGAGAGCCGCTCGAAGGCGGCACTGGGTCACTTTCCCAGGGCTATGGGGAAAGGCACTGGTCCCAGTGCAAGAGCAGGGCTCTGCCGTCCCCGCCTTGGCTGCGGGCTCTGCACTGGCATTGACACACGCTCCTCGGACAAACACCTCCTCTCTTCCCCCACAGCTGAAATCGGGAGGTGACAAGCAGAGAGCATAAAACCATCACTAAAAAACGAATTAACCACATTGCCCAGAGAGGTGGTAGATGCCGCATCCCTGGAAACATTCCAGGTCAGGTTGGACGGGGCGCTGAGCAACCTGATCTAGTTGAAGATGTCCCTGCCCATGGCAGGGGGTTGGAGTAGATGACCTTTAAAGGTCCCTTCCAACCCAAATCATTCTATGATCCTATGATTTGACTGCAAGAGATGGCAAAGGTTTCTATAGCTTCTCCAGGTGCACTCTCCTAACATTACAAAAAAACCCTGGGAGCTCAGAGCCCTTGGAAGGGTATTTCTGAGCTTTGCAGCGTGTCGGCGTGAGGACAGGCGGGTTACACAAACCACCTCGACCTGCAGCGCAGGGGAGAGCGAGTCGGGGCCGGGGACCTGCTGGGTTCATCTGTAGCATCTATCAAACTCCTCTGAAAAACGAAAGCCTGGCAAAATCCCTCCTCCTGTGTCATTCTTCCTTAAATGTTTTCTGTCAGTACATTTTGTTCTCCATTTTCCTCGGTACGTACTGAAATGGGAGATTTTATAATGATTCACAGTGTTCTGCCGAGCAGCTTCAAGCAGCAACCGGGGAGTCTGTTAAATAGGCATCCAGCCCGGAATATTTTGTACACTATCTAAATGCAGCACTGTAATTAAAAGACATGCTTGAAATAAATGACAGAGGGCTTGGGGTTGGGCTTTCTTTCTCCTTTTTTTTTATCCCCAAGGGAGATGGAAAGCGGGGCTGAAGTTGCACTGAAGTATCAAAAGGCACAACAAGTGTATTTGAACAAAGAGTATCCAACAATACGGGCCGATGCAATTACTTTTAAATGCTAGATGTTCAGTTATCACCCAGGGAACTTTCTGTCTGATTAAAAATAATTATTGCTGGCGTTAAATCTGTTTAGAATTACTCAGCGCAATTCATCTCCTATCGCACACTGCTACCATATGCCTGGTTTGTTGAGTGGAAAAATGTCTCTTTCGTTCAGATAAATAATGCTTTGTAAATATTTAGAGATAAATGTTCTGGATCAGTGAGCGGCTATTTTTTTCTGACGATAAATATGTGCAAATGAGCTTGGTTTTGGCGGTGGCTCAGTTTGAGGCAGGCACTATATGGGGCCAGATTAATCCCTGTGTAACCGCGCAGGGGCTGTGCCAAGATGACTTCCCACGGGGACGGCAGAAGGGACATTTCTGCTGCCGAGCAAGCGGGGCAAAAGCAACTCTTTTAAGGTTTTAAGTCTATTAAGAGCAGTATCTGCAATGCCTTCCAGCCAGCCGTGGTCGCAGGTACCTGGATGTTTGGCAAATGCCGTGAATTTCCCTCAGTTCCCGCTGCCGAAGTCCCAGAAGGACACACGGGGTGTGGAGAAGGGCACAAGAGCTGGATCCCGCATCGTGTCTGGATCTGACCCTGCTCCCCAATGCCTGGAAGAAGGGTCTGCTTGAGGACGGGGACGCACAAACCCCTCGGCATGCTCCAGGCTCCTGCAAGCCTGCCTGCCGCCATCACAGGCTCGTGAGGCTGGATGGGACCGTGGGTTATTGCTCCTGAAATTGTGTGAGGGCACGGGAGCGGACGCTTTGCATCTTTCCCCTTTTGCACATCAAAAGTGCTGCGAAGAAACTGCTCAGCTGCCAAAGAACATATTTGCTGAACACATATAACCACCAGTACAGCTGCTCTGGCTGGGTCTTGGTGATTCACGGAAAGGGAATACAGCAAGGACTGTCAGAGGGTGCGCAGAGTATTTAAAGAAATGTAGTTTTTACATGTAGTGCTTTGTCCAGAGGCTTTAACTGGGGTGAAATCTCTCCCACCGGTAAGACAACGGGCTTTGGGAGGGGTGGGAGTTCAGCCGGACACATCCCTCTGCTCCTGAGATGCCTCCCAAGAAGCGGGGGTCTTGGACAGCACGTCCAAAAGATGAACTTCTTTCCCTCGGGATATGCACAGGAGAGGAGATGCAAGTCCCAAACATGCCGGTCATCTTCACTTCCTGCCACATCTTCGTCTCCATCTTCTCTTTCTTCCAGGCAAATTAAAACCAGCAGGAGATCTCAGTCCTGCCTGACCCGGGCTGACTGTCTCAGCGAACACTCTTCGGATGTATATTTGCTTTGCATTCGATTAAAACATGAAGGCAAACAACGGGCATTAATGAATTAATTCATTTATGATGACAATATGTTTTCAAGTCCTCCAATCGATTTGCCGAGCAAGCTCATAAAAAGAGCAAACCTTGCATTATTTACCACCCCGAGTCTAAATGTAACGTCTGAAACAACAGAGCTTGTTTGCTTTTTAAAATTCAAATGAGGACAACAATAATCTCCTTTCCGGGAGGCTGGCAGTCCCCTGCAGGAGGGGTTTTACCCACCTCTCAATAAGATGTCACGGCTTGAGGCCAGCCTGAAGGACCTGGTGTAACTTGTATTTCCCCGAGCTTCAAGATCTGCACTAACGCATCCAGGGGCAGATGTGGGGTCAAGTTGCGAAAACTCGAAACCAGAGCAAAAAGACTTTTGGCAGTCAGCTGAGTCATCAACTCTACATGGTTAATTAGACACAGTTCCTAATTAAAGTCATTATTTACCTTGGAAAGCAGGGAGACTGGGCTGTTCCAGCCCTTGTTGGGTGCAGGGCTTGGATTTGCCGTGTTTCCCGGGCATGCCAAGAAGGAGGATGGGTGGGAAAAAGAGGCAGGTGCCTGGAGGTAAAGCTAAAAAAGAAATTAAGAAATAGGAGCCATTGGGAGCACCGGTGTCACCTCTGGTGCTCCAGGATTTCCTCCGCAGCATCCCTCGTGCAGCGGCAGCCACGGGATGGAGGGGGATGAGCGGTGGGAGCCCGGCTGACCACAGGCTGGATTGAAATCACCCCTGTGCAGGTTAGCAAAAAAGAACAATTAAAAAAAAGGAGGATTAAAGAAATTCCTTTCTCTCCCTGGAATATTGGAGACCGCAGGCTGTGCCTCTGCCTCCCCACTCGCTCTGGGAGCAAACCCATCCTCTGCTTTCCGCTCCAAAACGCAACAGCACGTTCAAGCCTTGACCAAAGAGGCCATTACAAAAGCAAGTCAAAGCCCTGATTTAAACCAGCTTGTTTAAATATTTTCACACTCCCTGCGGTTAGATTCCAGACTTTTTACTCCCTGATTACTTTAGCCTAGAAAGAAAAGCAATATGTCGGAGGGCGAAAAGAAAGGCCTGATTCATTGATGAGGGCACGGCACTGCTGAGCACGGGGTGCTACAGTTTCTCCAGGAATGCTTTCGGGTCTTAAAATGCCCTGTAGTAAATAAAAACAACCAAGGATTGCCAAGGAGCAGGGGACATCATTTTGCCCGACCTAACGAGTTACAGGATGCTGTTTGGGTGAGCGGTGTTCAGGGGATGCTTCCTGGCTTCAATTAGCAATTAGTTGTGGTTGCTAATGAACAGACCTTTCGAATTATTTTTGTTCAGGATCCTGAAGGGACTTTGGGTTTCCTGGGCACCCCCTTCCTTGCACGCCCACAGCGAGGGGTCGGGAGGATCCTTCCCATCTTGTTTCTCCCTCTGAAGCGGTGGCTGTGAGGGTGGGGGGGGTCTGGGGCTGCGCTGGCTCTGTGGCCACAAATTATTTATGGTCATTACTGGCTTCCCGCTGCAGCCAGCTCCTGGGGTCTTCAGGGCATCTGCTGCCACAGAGATGCTCAGCAAGCAAAAACCTCCCAGCGCGCTCGCCTTGATGTCTAGATCTTCTTGTTTTTCCTGCAGGCAGAGATGTGCTTGCCGGAACCCCTTCAAAAACCACAAACTCTGATGTCCAGGGAAGAGACTGGGGACATCTCCCCCATACCCTACATCTGACAGGCACTTGTGTCCATCTCCCCTTTCGTTGGTGACACCAGGCCTGAAAGCTCATCATGACCACGAACATCTCTCCAGGGCCATGGACCAGGCACAGGATCAGTGTTTTTTGCAGAAGATGATTTTTAGAAGGAAGGAGGCAGCTGACGGCGGCGTGCGCTCTTTCCAAACAAAGATAAACAAGGGTGCCCCAAATAACTCTGTTCTTGCTGGCAAAGAGTATTTTTAACTAGCAACACAGCACAAAAATAACACAGACGGCTGGAAAAAAAAGGAATGGCTGCTTTGCTGGGAGAGGAGTTTGCTGTGTTTCACGGGGAAAGCAAGAAGCATCTTTTCTGCAGCCTTCTCCCAGCCCTCCGTTAGCCATGCCAGTCCCAGGAGGTGCTACCCATGGTGTTTGCATGAACACGGTGGATGTTTTTAAATGGCCGCTATAGAGTAATCAAGGTTGAAAAGTCAGGCTTGGGTAAAAGCAGCTCCCAGGAATCTGCTTTTACACCTTGGCCAAGCCCTAAACCAGGAAAGAAATGGTCAATTTGATGGGTCCATTTGTCCAGAGATACCTCGGACATCTGGATGCTCTGGCTAACGCTATCAGAAGGCATAAAATACAGCTCCGACTCAGTGCCATGCCAAGAAATGACCTTTTTGCATCACTGCCTGCAGCCTGCCTTCCCCATCGTGCAGCAGAGCCGAGGCTCCCCTGGACCACGCCGGGAGCGGGGCTGAGCCTGCCCGTGGCAGGGAGAGGGCTCTGGCACGTCCTTGAGGGTGACCGGGGTTTTCTAGCTGTGAAAAGAGCCTTCGTGGCTTTGGGGCAATTTATGACATGCCTGTCAGCTGGCTTTTCCCTTAGTAAAGAGCAGGAAATGAGCTGGCGTAAGGATGGGATGTGCAGTGCGTGGGGGAAGTTTTGGAAAGAGGCTTAGACCCCTAGGCTATGCAAGGCATGCGGAGACTGCCAGAGATGTTCGATATTCAGGTAGAAAAGCAGGCGTAGCCCCATGCAGGTACACGCACACACACGCATATGGGAAATTAAACCTCTCTTGTGCTTGTCAGAGCTTCATTTGTGGAGAGCAGTTAGGAAAAAGAGCAGTTGTGGAGGAAAATCACGGCCCATGCTGGTATAGCAGCCCCGTCATGGCAGAAAATCAGGGCTCTGGTCTTGCCGGCCCCTCTCTGTGTTGCTGTGATGTGAGTCAGCTGCTTCCCTCCGCCTTCCCCTCCAGGATGAGTAATTCAGCCGTGATAACCTTTAATGAGTCCCGGGGACTGTCACAGCTTCATATTTAAATGCAGCCTTGTGTTTTATTAGCAGAGCCCAGGATGGAGACAAAGTGCCAGTGTAGGAAATGTGGAGGTGTCTGCTGAGGGTTCGGAGGAGACCCCCCAAGAAATGCATTCAGTGCCTATAGCAGCATCGGCATTCGATGGGGAGGGAGCCCCGTAACTCAGCCTTGCAGCAATTTCCAATAAATCTTATTTGTGTTTTAATGCTTAAAAGCTCCAGCAGCTCTGAGAGCCCTTGCCGCAGCGTTGCAGCACCTGGAGCGAGCCTTTGCCAAGCTGATCCATGCAGTGCCGGGGTTGTGCCTGGAAGGGTCTGGCTGCAGCCTGTCCCTGGAGCAACCCGGCGGTGGCAGCAATTTGGTCAGAGAGTGTGCACCAAAATGCACATTTCTGACTCAAAACTGCTCCCTCGGTTTGCTTAGGCTGTGGAGTCTTTGCAGCACAGGTTGCTTTCTGGCTCTTTTTATTTGGAGAGGTGAGTCCTGGCTCGTCAGTGGGACATTTGGGGAAATTTCTGGGGTGCAAATAATGACCCCAAGCATGATGGGCTGAGTCTGATGGGTGCTGAGATTTCCCTGAGCGGGCCCTGCACCGCAGGCAAGGGTAGCAAAACTCATACCAAGCCCTCTCCCTTTTTGACTTGCCCATGAAGTATCTACACCACATAACTGATGTGCCATAATTGCACTCAGGTTGGTGAATCAGAGAGGCAAACAATTTACGTCAAGAAGATTTCCCCTCCCCTTGCAAATTATAATGCACTATATTGTCATTATAGGATTATGATGATGTGTAATAAGTAGGAATTTTGTGTGCTGGCAGCTCTTTAAACTTTACTGCCCTGATTTCTTTGCCTGCCTGGAGGCAAAGGCGGGCGGCGAAGTCATGTGGACAGAGAGGGCTGTGTGGCCACCCGAAAGGAGATGGCTTTTGGAGGTCGGGATGAAAGGAGCTGTTGTGTGTGCGTGTCTGCTGCCCGGCATGGGAAGGGCTTGGTGGTCAGCAGGTCTCATCATGTGTCAGCTCCAAGCACAGTTGCTGCCCTTTGATTTTGGGACTGAGGGGTTTGTTTGATCCTCTGGGGTAATGCTCAGCCCTGCATTGGCCATCCTATAGACCAGGGATGCTTCGGGCTTTGAAGTCATGGGGTTTTGCAAAAGTGTGTGATCATCCAAGGCAGTGCAAGGTCTTCATTGTGGTCCTTTCTCTGCCCAAAGGGCCTAGAAAGATTCTGCTGGTGATGCAGATGGTGGAAAAGCAGATGCAAAGAGAGCAGGATAAGACGATAGCCACAGGTGAGCCATTTTATAACCACTCCTGCTCCTAGGTGACTTCCACCTGCCAGTCGTGTTGTGCCTCTCTCATATGTTATAGGTCCTATGCTGCAAGGGACTGTCCCCAGAGATGATGGGCGCACATGAGCTTGGCCAGTGGCTGGGTGACTCCTCGGCACCTCTCGCTGCCCACGAGCTGTTCTGGTTAGGGAGAATAACACAGGTGCTATCTGATACATTAAAATATAAAAAGCCTTTTGGGTACCTGGACAACAGGTTGCCCAGAGCTTCTTACCTAACTCAGTTCCACCACTAGTCGCCAAATAGCCCTGCGTGGGTTATTTAAGTGTAAAGTTCATTTTTCGTGAGTACTGAGCAGTTTCAAAATACGAAATCTCAAAACCCCAATGTCAAATTAAAAAAACAAAGGGAGTGCTTTCTGTAATCTGCTGATTTTTTCAGTGTCAGTCTCAAGATTTTGGGGGGCTTGGTCTCTACTTGAACAATTGCAGTTGGTAAGACTGGATTTGAAGGACTATTATCTGTATATTAAATCTCTGGTATTCAGTTATGTGTCATTTATATAAAAATTGAAGCCACCTTCTCCCTCAGATCTCCTATTAATAGTGTTGCTTTAATTTGGGCTTGTTAATGGGCTGTGTAATTTAAGGACAGACCCCTGTGTTTGAAGCATTTCCAATCACTTCAAGTCACTCATCAGTGCTAAGGACTGTCCTGCCTTTGCAGAAGGAGGCAGCTGGAAAAAATAGGGATCTCCAGAGCCAAACTACAGGTGGATGTCTCCATCTCAAAGAAGATGTATGTGTACGTTTGAGTGCCCAAGAAATCATGGGACTGTGCGTGCTTGTGAAGACGCAGCATTTCTTTGGGGAAGTCTGTCTCCTTGCTGGAACAGCCCTCAAAATTCATGGTGTTGGGGTAAAGAGTTGGGACAAGGGATCAAGTTAGTCATGCCCAGTTTGGCAGCTGATGCTCCAGCTAGGATTTCTTCTCTGGAGATGTTGTTTCTTGGGCTTTTTCTCCCTGATGGTCTGCTGGGCTCCTTGAGCAGCAGGAGGAGGAGGAAGAGGAGGAGGAGGAGGAGGAGGACGACGACGACGACGACGATGACGACGACGAGGGCTGTCACACAGTGCTTGCTCTTCTGGCGATTTTACAGCACCCGTGCCTGCTCCATGAGCTTCCTACCATGTCCTTCTCCTCTGCAGAAGTATCTCACTCTCTCTGCCACTGTCTGGTCTCATTCTTCCCCCATGGCTCCTACCTCACTCTTGGAAGAGAGGTCCTACGTCTCCTACGGCTTTAATTCATCCACCTCTCACCGTGGAAGACACGAGAGCAACGTTAAGCACATGCACATATCTCTGCTAATTTACGGTCCAGCTTGGGAACTCCGTGGCTTCTGGATGTTGCTGAGTGATTTTACAAGCAAAATAAATACCATTCCTCCAGGATTCAGACTGATAACTTTATTTTAGGCGTTTTTCCCAAGGGGGAAATATAGAATCTACCCTTTAATTCTTTGCTGATACCTGTTCCTTCTGAAAAATGTTGCTCAATTGAGTCATGGGAAGAAGAAACACATCTAGTTGCAGAGTCAGTTCCCATAGCTTGGGATTTATGTCATGGACAACATCATTCCATCAGGATGTAGCTGCTGTGGGCACCTCGCCAGCGAGATAGAAAGTTGCATTTATCCTGTCGTGTGCATACAGAACAGGTATCATCACGATAAATCCAGTGCCAGTGCCTCACTGGAGGATTTCGTTTCAGTGGTAGGAGGAATCTCATTAACAGAAACTTCAGAGGAATCCAGCACTGCCAGCCAGAAGACAAATGCAGCAGTGCTGTCGTCATTTATCAAATGGAGAATGACCTTTGCTATCCATTAGGATGAAATGAAAAGCTTTGGGCTTTAACTTTGTTAAAATGCACACGGCTGTCTTTTTAGATCTGGGAGTCGGCGCATTGCTGAGATGAATCAAATGGTGCATGTTGCTGGTGCTTAAACAGTATTGTTACATAATTCAATCTCTGCGTGATTTCAAGACGGCAGGCAGAAGAATTACACTGAGCCCGGCTGCAAAATCATCCTGCTGTGGTCAATGGCTGAGGAGGCAGAAGAGGTTTGGGGCCAAGTGCCAACCTAATGTTTTTAAATAGCATCGCTTGGATTCGAGTTACTTTTGGTCAGAATTAAATACGTGTGTCTATAAAGCTGCGTGTGTACGCTTGGGAGAGCTCAGCTGAAGGAAACGGGCGCATCTCACTCCTGTCTGCTGTAAATCTCCCCATGGGAAGCGAATGTAGGGATGGGTTTTTTCTTGTATTTCATTTTGAAAAATGCTGATGTCCCAAGGAAAGGTGGTCACGCTGAAAAGAAGGAGAAGAAGGCATCGCTCTGCTGGCATTGGCCATCAGAGAGGGGGCCCACAGAGGGAAGCGGGGCAGGGGGTGGGTGTCTGTGCCTCTGTGCCCCTTCCCCTCCTCGGGGTGGCTGGGGAAGGGGCTGGCATGCCAGTGCAGAGCATGACTGGAAAATCCTCTTTCCACCAGTTATTTAAGGAAGAGGCCTCAGGACATGGGTCCCTCCTCTTTGCTCACACCTTGTCTCCAACAGTCATCTACCAACACAAATCCGGCCGTTCCCTAGGAGAAGGGATTGGCTGGATGAACGCGTCCAAAGTGTTGCAATCAATGGCTCAATGTCCAAATGGAGATCATTTGGTGGTGTCCCTCAAGGGACAGTATTGGGACGGCTGCTCTTCAATATCTTTATTAATGACATAGAGGGTGGGATCGAGTGTCCCCTCAGCAAGTCTGCGGATGACACCAAGCTGAGTGATGCAGCTGATGATACACTCAAGGGAAGGGATGCCATCCAGAGGGACCTTGAGAGGCTTGAGGAATGGGCCCATACGAATCTCATGAAGTTCAACATGGCCAAGTGCAAGGGCCTGAACCTGGATTGAGGCAATCCCCAATATCAGTCCAGACTGGGGGATGAATGGATTGTGAGGAGCCCTGCAGAGAAGGACTTGGGGGTACTGGTGGACAAAAAATTGGACATGAGCTGACAATGTGTGCTCACAGCCCAGAAAGCCAACTGTATCTTGGGCTGCACCAAAAGAAGTGTGGCCAGCATGTCGAGGGAGGCGATTCTCCCCCTCTACTCTGCTCTCATGAGACCTCACCTGCAGTACTGCGTCCGGCTCTGGGGTCCTCAGTGCAAGAAATATATGGAGCTGTTAGAGCAGGTCCAGAGGAGCACCACAAAAATGGTCAGAGGGCTGAACACCTCTCTTATGAGGACAGGCTGAGACAGTTGGGGTGGTTTAAGCTGGAGAAGAGAGGGGTCTGGGGAGACCTTATTGAGGACTTTCTATACATAAAGGGGGCTTATAAGAAAGATGGAGAGAAACTTTTTACCAAAGCCTGTAGTGATAGGACTAGGCGTAATGGTTTTAAACTAAAAGAGGTTAGATTTAGATTGGATATAAGGAAGACATTTTTTATGACCAGGGTGGTGAGATACTGGAACAGGTTGCCCAGAGAAGTTGTGGATGCTCCATCATTGGAAGTGTTGAAAGTCAAGTTGCTTTGAGCCACCTGGTCTAGTGAAAGATGTCCCTGCCCATGGCAGGCGGCTTGGAACCAGACGGTCTTTAAAGGTCCCTCCCAACCCAAACCATTCTATGATTCTAACACCTCACAGATCCTCTTGAGCTCCTTGGCCACCATCGCAAGTAGCCTGCACCCAATGGATCCTTGTGTGTGTCCGGCAGCACTTCCCCTCCCTTTCTCCCCACGAGCTCTCCCCTGCTCTTTTCTGGTCACAGTGAAGCCCACCTCCATCCTGGTGGTTGTGTGGGCTGATAATTTGGGACCATCTGTGGCTTGGACAACTCTTGGTATTCTCACACCAAAAATGAATCTAGTTTTCTGCATAAACCTTCCAGTATTTCCATTTTCCTGGCAATTCATAAGGTGAGGACACTTCTGCCAAGCATCGCAGGCAGGGCAATGAGATGGTGGCTGAAACCTTCTTCTCTTCACCCAGCAGCTGCACCCAACTTGGTATCCCTGGGTTTTCAGCCATTGCTGCTCCCTGGGAAGTCGGTTCCTGCCATACGGCCAAGTCCCATTCCCAGCTCACTTGAATAAAGGCAGAACAGGCTTGGAGCAAACAAAACAAACCCAAAAACTCCATGCAGCTGTGTGAATTAGGTCTGGTGAAAGTTTGAGGTCTTACCTTACAGGTTTTTCCACGTGGTGGAACTGAGAAACTACGATTGGGTCTCTGGTTAGAAAAACTACCGTGTTTATAGGTTGTAACCCAACCTGTATTTATTTCAGTGCAGGTCTGTGCAGGTGCTTTATGTAAGCCTAAAAAGATCTTTTTTTGTCTGCTTAGTGTATCTGCTTATTTACAAACATAAATTAAATCTAGTTTAGAGCATATGATGTAACAGGGTCTTGTATTAAAATAACAGCAAGCTTTGTGTTTTAGCTGGTGTAGCTCATCTTGCAGATAAGACCATAATACTTTTGCATATAGACAAGCCCAGAAGCAAACATATATATACTTGTAGCTTCAATGCAAAAAGCAAGAAAAACCAATGACCATGAGGGCTGGAGTCTTGTAAATCAACTGAGCACCATCGGCTGGTCTGACAATAGCTGGACAAAGAGCGGCCGATACCTCAGTGGAAATCAATCTGTTAATGGACAGGTTTTCCTTGTCTGTTCTTAGAGTTCATGCAAGTCTCTGCAAGAGAGAGGATCTAAAACGATTAGCTAGAGATATATCCTTGTTTGAGAAAGGTCTGTGGGAAGTGTCTCTTTATCTGAAGTTATGTGAACTTCCAGTCTGCTGGTGACATCGATGCAGATCACCGCTAACGGTGGACACAATCCTGGATTTTTGTTATATCAAATATCGATATCGATATATAGGATGTGGCTTTTATTTCTGGGTGCTTGTAATAAGAAGGTTTGGCTCACTTGATCACAAATCCATATGTAAAAGTAATTCCAAGTGTGGACCGTGAATACCTGGGGGAGCTGTGCGGCACCAGATCCGGCATCTTGCTCAGGCCTGGCTTTCCCCTGGGAATGCCTCTGCTCTGGGAAACTGCTCTAGGAGGCTTGAACGAGGAACAAATGACTAAATATTGACTCAGAAAAAACAAAGCTCCCATTTAGATGTAAATGAAAAAGGTGGGGGGGTGGAGAAGGAGGAAGGAAACAGAAATACATAAAATAAGAGTCTACAAGCAGAATTATCCCGTTGCAGAATCCGTTTTCCAGACTTCCCTTGGTGAGTTATCAGTAACACGACACATATTTGTGCAGCCGAATAGCTGCGAGGCACAAGTACATTCTCCAGTAGCAAATAATTCCCTTTCCTGATAACATCTTCCGCAGGGCTTGGCTGCAACGTGCAAGTGCAACGGCAAAGATTTTGCTCTGCAGGTGGGGTGGACCCAGGGTGCTATTTGTCAGGCAGCTCAAATTCAAAGCAAAAGCAATATATGCGCCCAGGAGGGGAGGCTTTCAAAGGCACCGAGGTTTTCTTGTGGGAGATGGGCACATCGGTGGCTGGGGGACCTTTAAGCACCTGCCTTCACCCTTTCTACATAGTCTGCATTCAAACAGCGAAGATGATAACCAAGAGGTGATGGGAGCGTTTAGGTTCTTAGCAGGAAGGTGCCTGGGTACCAGCTCCAGACACAACAAAGGTTTGGGTGTGGAGAGGGCTGGGGAAGAGACACAGGGCAGGAAAATATATGTTTTTCATCTTGCTTCCTGGCTGTGTTGTGGATCTGGGCTGCTCAAAGGGTCCTCTAACAATATCAGCATTGGGACCTGAGATGTGTCAGGTGTTGGTGCTGCCAGAGCCAGGTCCGGACACCGGCCTTTCCCAGGACCATCAAGTCCAGCCTCACCCAGCTCACCTCGGCCAGGCCTACCCACCCTCTCCATTGCCAACTTCGATTCTCTGCAAGCAGACTGTGGCCTTACTGACAATTAAATGAATGCGCTCCACTGCAGATATGGACAATCAGCGCTGGGCTGCTTCTGGGTTAGAGCAATGGGAATATCTGATGGGGAAACCCTGCGAATTTCACAGAGTATTTTCTTCTTTGCCAGTAAGACAAGCTGCACCTTGGCGTGAAGTGTCAACACTTCAGCATTTGCAAAACAGGGTCTGTCAGACCTCTCTGCACGAACGCTAATTGCTTATACGGGGTGAGGCTGCACGGCCCAACAGACAGACTCAGATGATTCCGGTCCTGTCTTTGAAAGACAGGTTGTCCATCGGTGCCACCCACCTGCCTTACTTTGGTCAGGGGATTGTCACCCCTGGGTCTAAGAGGCTCCAGGAAAGGCTACAGCAAGTTGGAGTGGATCAGATCTGGAAATGTGGAGTTCACCTGTCTCCCTGGTCAGCAGAACGAGCGCTCAGGATGTGGCAAATTAGGCTAAAATGATGTAATATCCATTGGTTCAGGTTTTTATTTCTCTTCTGTTGGTGTCACTAACAGTAACTGACCAAGACAAAGTGGAGCACTTGGAGAGAAGGGTAACGGCGCTTTCAAGGTCAATGGTTTTTCTGAGCTCCAGCAGGATAATAAAACATGAAGGAGCAAAAGTCAAATCTCTGCTACTCTCAAAGCCCTCAAAGCCCTGAGCCCACGTTGCAAAATCGTGCCACCAGCAGCAGTCCCTCGACCGCTGCCTACATCAGTCCAAGTGTTCGCATCAAGGCGTCAAACCTTGCAGGGACGTGCTTGCCCACGTTGGCTTGGCTGCAGATGTGAGGGGTTACACGTGTCCTACCCTCACCAAGCAGAAACGCTCCTTTTTTTGTCTTTTTTTTTTTTCCACTTGCTGGGAAAATGGGGGCGAGTGCAAGAGTCTGTCATCTGCGTGCACGGGATTCAGCCACTGCTTCGCACTGGAGGCACCAGGACACAAGATAAATCGGTGTAGGAGCTCAGCCAAGGGACCCTGCTCCCAGCAAGAGCTGTTTATTCCCGTCTTGAATTTTCCTGCAGATGAAGAGCGCGTTATCCTTGAAGACACAACCCAGAGCTGTGCTTGCAAATTGAAATCTTGGGCCCCGCACGCTTGCTGGGAAGCAGCACATCGGTGGCGAACGCCCGCAGCAGGCTGTGCTTCACGGGGGCACATCTGCAGGGGTTTCGCTGCTTGCAAGGGTCTCTTGCTCCACAGCAGGGGAAAATGTGATTTTCCTGTGGGTTTTTTTTTTTTTTTAGTGGAAGGCTTTACAGGCTGGGATTTGGAAGCTTTCCCAGGTTTTGCAAATAAAACTGCGAGTCTGCCTGTGGCGCGTTGGAAGAGGAATCTCAGGAACGTGGGAGCGTTCTCCCCAGAGCCGCTCTGGAGTTTCTCCTCTTGCTGCCTTGAAATACTCCTAAGGCGGTGGTTGTTCTGCACATCTCTATGTGCTGGAAACAAAGGAAAAGTGGGACCTAACAGCAATTTTATTCAAAATAGGCAAAAAAAAAAAAAAAAGCAGGATTAGGCTCTGCAGTTGCAGAACAGAAAGAAAAAAATATCAAGCTCATATTCTACACAACGAGTGTAGGACAGAATTAATACCATCAGTGATCCCTGCTTCAGTCACTACAGTTTGTAAAAGACCTCAGTGCATCCTTGTGACCTGTTTTTAATGTCACCACGCAACAGAGGCTGTCTATTGGGGCAGCTAACCAGCTTCCTAACTCTAATGGGACTTGAGCAAGCCAAGAGATATGCAACGAACTGAGATAAAAGGCTACAGCTGTCTCCCAGGCTGTATATATTAAAAAGAGAGATGTTCCTTTTTTGTTGTTCACCATCTACATGAAGGATATGATGACTAATCATAAAGTTTTACAGAACAAAAGCTTACGGGCATTGTATTCCCTATTTTGTCAGTTAGGAGTTGCAGTTGAACTGGCAGTTCAGGAATGTGATGAACCCTGAAAAGAAGAAGTTTTATCTTCTTAACCAAGGACTGGAGCTGCGCAGTACCACCGGTGGAATAATCTATTTCCTCCAAGCTGCAGCCTTAAAAATGTCAAGAAGTTAAAGGGATTTGAGTAAAAATAGAAAACGACATCCTGGATGACGAGGGAAGGCTTCATGTCCGGCGGGGAGTTGGGAAAGGCAGGAAGGCACAAGGCAAAGTCCAGCACCAGTGGGTAGCCCAGATCACACGGGCTGGGATGGAAGGAGGGTGAAGAAACCCTGTGGAAAGTCAAAAATCCACCCTGGCCCTTTTTCTGGGGGGACATGGGGTTATTTCTGCTTGTTCTTGCTACTCTGCCATGCACATGGGTTCAAAATGAGGTGGGGGCTAGGGCCTGGGTGGCTTTTGGGGCTGGTGGGATGGAGGGTGAAGCACCTTCTGCTTCCCTTGGCAAACCCCTTGATTTAATGCACGTGGGTCGTCTCGGCAAACAGGAGCTTTTGAAATTTCCTTTCCAGTAGCAGGGGATGGGCAACACCCCCAACCCTGGGATGGAGATGTGGGGCCGCGGCGAGCTGAGCGGTGGCATTTTGCCAGAGCTCGGTGCTGAAATATCATCTCGGTATAATTGAGTGAAGAAGACTCAGTCTGTCCTCCAACAGCAAATTAAACACAACTTTGTGGGTTTGGTGGTTTGCTGCCAAGTGCCAATACAGCTCCATATTAATAGCTTATGACAGGATTATTCTCCCTGTTTTTGGCAGGAAGGAGTTCTTTGGCCTTAATCCTGCTTGTGGCTAAGGGAAGAAACCAGCACGTCCCCCGTATTGACCAATGGTGTAACTCTTCACTTCCAGATATTGCTTAAATC
Source organism: Pelecanoides urinatrix (assembly GCA_013400755.1). Lineage (NCBI taxonomy): Eukaryota > Metazoa > Chordata > Aves > Procellariiformes > Procellariidae > Pelecanoides > Pelecanoides urinatrix. Next base: position 349,862 of record VZTQ01005873.1, read on the forward strand.
CCCAATTTTCAGAGATGAGCAGAGTCGAATCTGCATCAATCCAAAAACGCCACCGGGCGATGGGGAGAGTCCAGGACCCTCCACAAGTGTCCCAGCCGCCGAACTCAGGCTTCCTCATGAACACAGACTCCCCTGTGTGACCATGGGCACCCATCCTCCCCCCCCCAAAAATACAATATAAGCTGTCAGGTTGTTAACTCGAGGGGTCTTTAAAGATTTGTTTATACCTGTAGCAAGCTCAGCATTTAAATGCCTGAAAGGGAAAAAAAAAAAAAAAAAGAATAGGGCTGGAAATAGAAAAGCAAAAGGGATTTGAGGCGGTAGGTTTAGGAGGGCAAAGTACTCAGCACACAAACAGATCAAAACCTCTTTGGGGGGCATGTGGATGAAGGCTCCCACAGCATTAATCCGTTCTAAAAATCACAGGCTCCAGCCAGGGACCTCAGTGGTCACAGAGAATACATTTAGATGAAAATCTCCACATTACACAGGTAAAGTAGTTTCCTGGGAAGCCCAGCATCCCACCCTTCCCTGCGCTTGCAGCGATGAGGAACCGGCCAGAGAGGCTTCAAGGGCTTGATTTTGGGAAAAGCTGAGCTGCCAGTGCTAGCAACTGAGCTTCACTGAAGTTGTGAACTGGCAGCATCGCTGGAAAGAAAAGCAGAGTTTTTCTCCAAAAAGGAATTTTCAATATTTGTCCCTAATTGTCAAAGTTTTGACTGGGTATGTCAGAATTTGCTGGTTTCTGTGTGGGCAGCAGGGCTGGGCTGGCACGGGAGGCTTTTGGACTGGCCAGAGCTGGGGCTTGAGTGGGCGACAACAAAGATACATGTGTGCAAACCACTGAAACCTCCAGGAAAAATGAGGACAGCCTTGAATTTTTATACGGAGGACGGTACAGCCGTTGCTTTGTGCTTCCCACGGACCTGCGGACGATGTCCCTTCTCACTGTTACACATTTGCAAAGAGGAGGAGGGGAAAAAAAAAAGTCAAAATTTGTCTCCTTCGCCCTGACCGTGCCAGCCATGCCCTGTGGGCACAGAGGAGGTGATGGGGTGGCCGGGGTGGAGGTGACACCCTGCAGCCCAGAGCTGCTGTGGGTGCATCCATCAGCGCTGCGCAGAGCTGATGCAAATCTTGGGAGGCAGAAGTGTTTATCTCGACTTCATGCTGGAAACTGCATGGAGTAACCAGGAGTCAAAGCATGAATAAATAACTACAGGGGAAAAAAAAGGAAGCCCAAAGCCCTGAAGATGCTTGAGTCTGCTTTAAAGATCTCACGTGGCACGAAACAGAGACACCTGCACTTTTATTGTGTTCCCTTATCTTACCAAAAACAGAGAGGAGCATTTACCCACACGCACACAAACATCTCTGAGAGGATCCAAGCAAACGCACACTAAAATATTTAAATGTAGGACCACGCTTAGTCAACAACCTTTGCATAATTAGAAACTCTCTCAGTTTCTGATCACGGCAACGGCCCGTGGCTTCTTTGTTTTGCTTGCTATAGTCTCCATATGCTCCATTTGCATCCTGAAATTATCGATCGGCTGCACCGTCTCAAATGTAGAGATTTATAAGCAGTGATGGCAGGGTTGAGGGTCCCAGGTGGTGGACTCGCAGGTCACCGAGGTTTTGGCTGCTGCAGATGGGACAAGCAGAGGGTTTAGCGTGTAGGACCTTGCTAATGAGTTGCAAGTTGGGCCAGTTCTTGAAGGAGGAGGCTTCCTATGGCTCTGTTCCCATCTGTTCCCAAAAATCAAGCTAACAAAACACAAAATAACTCCCCGCTCGCACACAGGGCTGTCACAGCCTGTTCTTCTTCGTGAAGACGTCAGTGTGTTCCTACCGTTGGCTTCATCACGTGCCTGGAAATCAGTGGGTTTAACAGCCCATGGAGAAGAAAATGGTACGTGTCTCTTTTTCTGAGCGGGTTTGGGATGTTTGTCGTATAATCAGCTTGGCAGGGGGCTGTAAATGTGGCCACAGGGCCACCTTGCATTGCTTTCACCCTTCGGAGAACCGGAGTCATAAGACCTATTAAGTCAATGAGATTTCGCCACCAGGTCTGCGGTTCCTTACTACCCAGATGTGGACTTATAAGGTTGCTTTTGCTTTACTGGATACTTTGATTTGACTAAAACATCTGAACCAAGGAGTCCTTCATTCCAGAAGGCAGATGGCGATTTTTATTAGCAAGTGGTTTCCTGTTCTTTCTATTCCTTCAATAACGTATTTTCTGTTGCTGTAGTTGGATATATGCTATATATATGATCGCTAACACTTAGCAATGAATTCATGTTGATTTTCTTTCAGCTCAAAGGTTTTTTTTCATTCATCTTCTGTCTCTTAATGGCAACAGCAGGTATATGTGTGCTCTTTTTGTACAAAAAAAGTCTCGCAATCTTTTCACAGCTTTTTTTAGTGTTTCCATACAAAATCTTCCCTAATTTAACCTAACTAGTGAATCTCAGCAATACATAACGGTGCCTCTTCCCTGTCCGAAAGGAGAGGAGCTCTCAACTTCTTCCAGGATAACTCAGCTCCTTTGTTAAGGAAAGACATTATCTGATGAGGTACGAGGCATCTTCATCTCCTAATGACTCCAGCGAAAGCCAGTAGCAATCAGGGGGGTACCAGAATTGCATTTCTCAGCCATTACCTTATTGCTGTGAAATACAGTTTTAGCAATCCATCTGCTAAAGAGCCCATAATAATGACAACTCAACCAGCGTCTCGGGCAATCCTGACAATAGCAAAGCTTTCAGCTTACAGAGCTAACGACTTACTAATTACCCATAGGGAGCAGGCATAGGAGAAGTGACCACCTATACCCATCTATATAGCAAAAGCTCCCACGACCGGGAGAAAGGCAGCGCTCGGGGTTTCGGGAGCTGCAGTTGCACGTTGATTTAAGAGGATGTTGCAGGACGTTGTTCCTTTTGCTGCATCTTCCTGATGTCTGTGCCCAGCTGGCGGTCGGGTTTTTTTGGTGGCATGTTTCGTTTTTCTTTTTTTTCTTTTTTATTTTTCTCAGATTTCAAGGTTTCAGGGGCAGCGACAGCTTTTTTCCTGAGGTTGTCTATCGCCTGGCTGAAGGCAGCCTGGAAGCCTGCCAGGAGCACCTGGCAATGCACTTAGTAAATTATAGTAATGAAAAAAATGTCAAATGCTAGGAGGAGGAGGTAGTTATAAGGCTTTACTGATGTATATACTTTGAAGGTCAAATGCTGCTTTTAACATATTCAGATATGACCCGTCCCTCTTTACTCTAACAAGAGGAGCAAACTGATTAATTGTTAGGTCTTACTGCTGGTGAAGTCTGAACTCCCAAGTAGTTATTAATCGCAGATCCTATAGTCCTTAGCAAAACGGTGGTTTTCTTCTCTTCTAAAATCATATGTACGTATCAGTGCTGCAAAGATTGAATAGGGAGTGCTCAGGAGTTTGGGGAGAGGAGGTGACGGGCCCCCACCGGCTCAGTGCTTTTGGCTGCGGAGCCGAATCCTGCTTGGGAACAGCACGGGCTGGATCGTGCTGGAGATGTGGAGGATGCTGCTGTAACCCGCTGATTATCTGCTGGCTGAATGGGAGCCAAGGGACTGTCTCCCGTTTCTAATATGCAATAATTTCTAAAATGCATTTCATTCTCTGTAGCGGAAATACGTGAAAATGATGGTTCATTTTAAGTGGCTTTGTGGGTGTTCACACTTTGCTGGTGGGTGAAATACTTTGGCGCCTGCAAATTGGGAAAGTTTTGAGTCTGAGGTTCACGGTGCTGACATAGCGGAGCTCCCGTCATTCCAGCACTCCTCGAGCATCCCCTGAAAAGCAGATTCCTTGTTTAATAAGAAATGGTTGTGTGATACCAGCAGCTAGATGAGGCTTTCAGCACAGGCAGAGATCAGTGCAATAAGCTGACAAGCCCTTGCCACAGGAGCCTTTCATACACGGGCTGGTGCAGGGTAAACCAGAGCCAGGCTGAGACCACCCGAGCTTCCCCAGAGCTTCAGCACTTGAAAAGCAGAGCTCCTCTCCTACCTTATCCCCCGCAATGATTTGGGTGTTTTCATTATGTTCGATGGGGGAAATCTGGTTGATTTGTGGGGTGGCTGAATAGCCCTTTGTGGGTAGGGACCCAGCCATCTGCTCTTGAAGCTGCACTCCTGAGGGGTGGGGAGTGTCATTGCCTGGGAGGGTTCCCGTAGTAGAATAATGTGGTCCAAGCCCGGGGAACCAGTCCCACCAGCTTTGTCTGCTGGGATGAAGGTCAGAATAGCAGAATTTCCCTTAAACTAGGTATAAGAAAATTAGAGGGAAACTGTTCCCATCCTCTACCTCCCACCACTGTGTTAGTGTTAACTTTCAAATGGAGACAAAATTTAAAAGCAAACAAGGGCAACATCTTGGAGAGAATCCATTCCCAGAGGAGCAACTGGGGCAGGGGAGAGCATCCTGCAAAGAGGAACGCGGTGATTTTAGACGGGACTCGGCTCTGGGCTGCCGGTCTCTGGCAGGGGTTGGAGCTGCGGACGGACCTGGATCTTCCTGGGGAGAGGGCTGGGAAGTCGATGCTGAGATTTGAGTTGCCAGCGCTTCTGATTTTGGCAGACACATACAGAATGTGTTTATTCCCCCTCAGCTAGCACAAGTCCTTCAGTAAAGAAGCTGTGAAGGGCGTGCACAGTGCCGGTGCTCCAGGGAAGATGGGTGGGCTGTGGAGCACAGGGCTCTGCCCCATAGGAAAAGGGATTTGGACAATCCACCCAGAATAACCCATGTCACTGGAAAAGACGTACGGAGGCTTCTTGGCACATTTTATTTGTCTTTCAGACTTAGGTTGATGTCTGAGCTGATCTTTCAAGAGAAGGACCTATAGTGACTGTAAAACCTCAGGATGTCTTTCTTGAATGATAATAGCTCAATTAGAGACAGTCATTAGACAGATATGGCTAAGGTCATCTTCTCTTATGTACTTTACTTGGACATTTTCTTGCTGGGTCCTTCTATAACTCTTTGCAGTCAGCTTAAAATTTTTGGCTTCTCAGCAAACTTTCCCATTGTAAGTCAGCTGCCTGGCCAGGGCCCCACAATTCCACAAAATCCCAGCAATAGCCTCTCCCCACCGTGAAAATGAGAACCTATTTCTTGCCTTCGGTTTCTCTTGTAGTCAGCTGTTAATCCATGAAGCCCTTTTTTTATCTCATGCTACTTCTATTGCTTTGACAGCTCTTAGGGTGGCAAAGCTTTCATGAAACCCAGGTACGTGATACACATTCAGTCACCTTCATGATATTCATTGAGTGCTTCGAGGGATGTGAATGTATTATAAACCTTGACTTCTTTCTGCAAAAGCCCCCTGTTGCCGTTTCCCCGGTGTATCAGATCTGCCAAATGCATCCCTATGTATCCATATTTACCTATATTTGATTGTATTTTCTATTCATTTGCCTAGCGCAGGTCAGATCGATTGAGCCACAGCTCTTAAACTTGCCTCTTCAGAAACCAGTGTCAAGTTTGCCATTTCCCATCCGCTGGGGACAAATCCTGTTAATTATTCATATAATTATATTTGAGTCTCTTTACAAGTCTTCGGCCAGTGACATCTCACCCCAGCAATTTGCTCCTCTCTCAATTTACCTGTTTATTCCAAAATCTCTGTTGGTGACACTTGTATTTAAGAGGATCATGAGGCCCATTCCAAATAAAGAGGGTTTTGCTGTGAGAGTCTCCAGCTCCCACTCCCGCTGCAGACACGTGGGGTGCTCATTTACCCGACCCACCAGGGTTTTATTTCACCCAAGACTTCTTTCACACTTCCACTGCTTGCCGGCCCCAGCCAGTCCCTGGTAGACTTTCTGTCTCTGCAATGTTTTCAAGTGTGTTTTTATGCCTCTGGCAAACTGTTCTGCAATATCTTTTTCACTTGCCTTATTATGATTTTATATTTGCCAGTGTTTATGCTGTATTCTATTTTCCTCATTTAGACATAGCTTTTTGATGGCTATCTTTTTTGTTCCTAACAGCCTTCTTCACTCTGCTACTTAACTTCTCTGCTTTTAAAAAATCCTTTAGGGTCTTTATTAAGGAGTGTTACATGTTAAGCTGGAGTCTGTAACATATCTTTAAGCTGCTGCCATGATACTTGAAAATGTTTCATCCTTTTAGCTCTTCCATTTATTTTTCAATGTAATTCCCCTTTCTAAATTTTAGGTGTTACTGTGAATCCAGACCATTATATGGCCTGGTGGAAAATTAAGATAATAGCAGTTCCAAAGCACATAGACAGCTTCCCAAATGTTGTAAAAAAAAAAGCAAATCTTTTTTAGCCCGATCTATGTTAGGCACTGAACCCCTGAAACACAGGACTGAAGGTGTCCCCAAAACATGCTAAGCTCAGTACTGCATCATCATGAGCCATCACATCATATTTTTCCTGTGGTATATTTATCAAACCTAATTTAAATACATCTAAAGCTCTTTCTTCTGTTGCTTCCACTTGGTGGCTGCTTGAGAGCCTCGGTCACCTGCAAGCTGGGGACTTTCCAGCCTGAGAGGTTTGCACCCACCCAGGCAACACCTGGTTGATCCTAACCTTGGAGCTGAGGCAGCTTTTCTCCTTCCCTGGGGTTTATTCCCCACCCTGGAGCACCAAAGCCAGGCTGCTGCGACCCTAGAGATCAACTTTCCCAGCCCCAACCATCCACACTGATGGTTGAACATAAACCTGATCCCGCTCCTGGAAACCTTTCCATTAATGGCAATAATATAGGGCTGGGAATGCAAACCTTTATCCCTACTTATGCGCTGATCCCATGTTCCATGAGCTTCACGTGCAGTGTAAGCCGCAGGTATGATGTGAGGGCTATTTACATCTTTCAATATTTTCTCTATAGTTCAAGCCCGGTCCCTAAGCCCTGATTCATAAAAGCGCTGAAGTACTTACTTAGAGTCCAGCACATCTGTAAGTACTTTGCTGAATTAGAGCCTTATTAATCTTCCTGCATTTAAAATAACTTTTTATTACATTTTAAAAATAAATGGCCATGTACTATTTCTTCATGTTTGGGATTTTTTCGAACATTGATTTTAATGCTTTTCTGGCTTGGCTGGATATCCCTCCTTCCAGCCAAGCAGCTGCTCGCGCTAAACCTGGGAGCAAACTCCCTCTCGCAGCGCCGATGCCGCCGGGAAGGAGCTCCGACAAGGTTATCTGCGATTCCCACTTCCAGGGGGAAAACAACCAAACCTCTCTTTATTGCGCTGAAAAGCCATGCTGAGCCATCCCGAATCTGAGACCGTGAGGCATTTGGAGTTGAAAAATAACAGAATGCAGCTGTGGGTACATTTCTCAATTATTTCAATGGATTTGGGGAAAAAAGTGTTGCTTGCACCAGTTGCAAAAGGAATTTTTGGAGCTGGAGGAAATAGCAGTGCTGGGAGTTGGGGCTGTGATCTGTGCAGGACGGGGAGCCGGGCAATGTACAGCAAAGCTGCTCCCTGCTCTTGGCTCCACTTCGTTAGCTGAAAATTAAAAATTTAAAAAATTAAAAAATTAAAAGCAGGTTTCCAGTGCTGGGAGCAATACGTCCTTGGAAATCACAATGAGAAAACCTACAATTTGGGAAGAAAGCCCCAGCAGCCCTTAAAACACCTCGCGGGGCTGGGGCTGAGCCTCCCTCTTTGCTTGCCAGCCTAAAATACCCCGCGGGGAGATGCAGAATGAAGAGACGGCACATGTACAGATGAAGCACATCTCCAAGGAAAGAAAAAAAAATGCATGAACCCAAGAGGCAGGGATTATCTCACCGTCTCTCACCAAAGGTACACAGAGGTTGCCTCCTCAACCCAGCACAGCTCATCTGCCTCCTACGAATGCATCAGGTGCAAATATCCCATCAATCCCACTGGGCTTTTTTTTCCAGGCCTGCGCATTTATTTTTCAGCAATTCAAACCAATGCATATTCTGCATTTAATAATTTTTTTCAGCTATGCAAACCAGCACATTTTTGGTAGTTAATAATTTCTGCACTTCTGTATTTAAATACAGCAAATGCGCTGGTTTGCGTGCCGAAAAAAAATGTGCGGGCTTGGCAAAAGGGTGCAGAGCCTCGCACTTCGGAGCCCCGCTGTGCAAGGCTCTGTGCAATTTTTGCCCCTTCTCCAAAAAGCGTAGTGTTAGAAAATGAGAAAGTGGGAAAAAGGGACAAAATCAGATCTTGAAGATCCTTCCTCCTCCCTCCGTCCCCGTGCAGGGCTGGGGGAGCGGCAGAAGATGCTGTAAATCCAGCCACGTTAATGGGAGGTTTGACTTACGGGGAGCCCAGCTGAGCCGAGCTGTTCAGGAGCGTTTTTTGTAAGAGTATTGAAGTTTGTTTATGCCGTGCGAAAGCCAAGCTGCCGCAACCGTCTTGCTTTTGGGGGGAGAAATGGGAGAAGTTGAAGAGGATGCAGCCAGGAGGTTTGTTTTTCACACTGTTTTCATGCCCGTATTTGTTTTCTTTGACAGTGACTTACAGCCCGCCTTTCTTTTCTATTTTGTTAGAGCAATAAAGAAGATAAATCTGTAATAATTCAGCTCTCTGTCTTTAATAAAATCTTGTCTTCTTCACACAGCCCCTGGGAAGATCTCCATTTTGCAGCCCTGCGAGATTGGCTGGGTTTTTCCATTTCACCTCTTCACCAGAAATGACAGAAAAATAACATTACCGGGAAAATTAATAGCTAAATACAATTTCAGGCAGAGGGAAAACTTTTGGCAGGAGGAGCGGGACTCCATCCTGAGTCTGACCATGCCGGGCCGGGGAATGCTTTTCGGCGAAGGCCAAGAGCAGCGTGGCGGCCACTGCAATTACTTTTGTCTTCGCTAACGGGCTCCTGGGTTGTAGACCTCAAATAGCGGCTAATGAGAATTTCCATCCTCGATGCGGATCGATGTCGAGCTAATCTTTGTTGGTTTTGTGCTTGCGTCGGGTACCGAGGAGAAAGGAAATTAAGCTCCGAGCGGAGGGAGTGTTGGGGGAGATGCTGAGGCAGCGGCGGGCTGGGGGGGGACAAGTCCTTGGAAGTCGCCGTTGGAAGTTTGGGGTTTGGGGTTTTTTTGCACCCTGGTGCCTTTTTAGGCCCGTTTTGCATTGAACAAGGCCTTGGTGTCTGGGCGCATGCCCCCTGACGCCTGTCTGCCCACCAATTTTTTGATGTAATGATGTCTCCCACCCAAATTTGTCAGAAAAGGAGTGAAAACGTGTTTGTGCTTGAGCACTGCTGGGGGTGGGCTTTTAGAAAAGGGGCCGTGGGTTCGGGAATACCGCGGTCACCTGCTTTCTTTCCAGACTTTTTCCTTTTTTTTGGAAAGTAAGTTTTTTGAAGGAATAAAGCAGCCCTGGCCCAGCTTTGGAGCAGACCTGCGATGCTGGGGATGGTGGTGGCGCCCGGAGAGATGAGTCAGAGCATTGAAAAGCGCCGGCTTTGTAAAGCTCTTCCCAAAGAACGGAGGCGGAGGGCGGGCATTTTTGCAGCCTCAGAAGAAGACAATGGAGAGAAGCTCCTTCCTCGTCTAGGGATGGGAGACGGGAGAGCAGTCATTCCTCGGCCGCAAGCGCAGAAGCTGGTGGTGGCCTCGTCGCTTGAGACCCCCGTGCTGGAGCCCGCGGGGAAGGTGTAGGAGGTGGGTGGGGGTCTGGAGCCCCCCTCCCTCCCGGGCAGGCGGTGACGGAGGAGCTCGCTGGAGGGAACCCAGAGCACCACAGCGATCCAGAGCCGGGGGAGGTGACCCAGAGCTCCCCCCCCGCCAGCTGCAGGCGGCCTAGAACCACCCTCCTGGGTAGGAGGTGGCCTGAAGCACCTGGAGATGATCCAGCACCCTGAGGTGATCTAGAACCCCCAGCCCAGACAGGAGGTGACCCCAGGTGATCTACAACCAGGTCTCCAGGCAGGTGTGGGTCTAAGCCCCGCCCCCCCCGGGATCTAGACACCCCCCCGGGGGCGGGCGGTGATCCAGAACCCCACACAGGGATCCAGTCTCCCCGGTGATCTGGAACCCAGGACCCCCCCCCCCCCACCCCGCTCAGGTGACCTAGAACCCCCGCGCGCGGGCAGCGGGCGGGACCCCTCGGTGATCCAGAGCCCCA